>CM053027.1:555494499-555652189 GCA_028564925.1 Lithobates sylvaticus
TCATGGAACATAAATGAGAAAAGCATCTCTTTCTTAGATTTGGAAATCATATAAGAAGACAACAGAATAACTATTAATTTCAAAACCGTAGATTGGGACAGCTACCTCCCGATGGAAAGCTGCCACCATAAAAATTGGCTCTACAATATACCCAAAGGTCAACTCACATGACTTAAAAGCAACTGTACAAACATATGAGATTACACAAAACCAGCAATGCAAATAGGAAATAGTTTCATCAACAAAGGTTACGATCGAAAATGAAATGAAGACAAAATTACAGAAGTAGCTAAGATGGACAGAATGGCATTAGTCAAGATCAATAAACTACATAACCAAAAAGAAGACCAAGTACCCATTATCTAGATTTTAATTTACAATATAAACTAATAGAAAAAAATCATACATCGTCACTGGCACATACTACAGACAGATAAGCATCTTCACACCATACTACCCAGAAAACCCAAATTTGTATATAAAAAAGCTACCACCATCAGAGACAAAGTGGTAAAAAAAACATACTAGACCCTCTCAAAAAGAATTTCACATTTTTTACAGGCAAAGGGTTCTACCCTTGCAAAAAATGCTATGCATGTACACACTCTAAACGTCCAAATGAAAAGAAATTCAACTTTCAATCTACGAGTACAGGAACAACATGTGACATCAAAGATTTCATATGATGTAACACAGAATGGGCAAAATACGCCCTGGAAGGCCGGGTACCGGCCTGAAGTTATGGGAGGAGCCCGGAGGGTATTTAAGCAGCCCAAAGGCCGCCGGTCTTTGCCGGTTTCCTGTGCGTGATATCTGATACGTCAGACATCTAGGACCGACTCGTTCGAGACAAGCGCTGTTGGTGCCGGTTCGTGAGCTCCGTTTTCGTCTGTCCGTCTCCTCTTGTTGCAGTCCCGTGTTCCGTGTTCGTAAGTCGTGTCGTCCCTTCGTGTCGCACTCGTGTCGTCGAGTCGCACGTCGTACAAAGAGTCTGGTTCGGCTGTCGCAGGTAGGGCTTCGGCTCCCATGTTTTACGTTCTCATGCACTGCTTATCATGTCACTAAACTGTGATCTGCGTAGCTCACGAACCACGCGCTGCTTGTCTCGAAACCTAAACACTTACTCGCACTTTTTTTGTTGTACACGATCGGGAGCCATCTAGCGGCACGCACATTCAGGGCCGCCCGCCACAGACACTCCGACCGATGTCGCATCCGGCACTCAAGGGTTCCCTTACACGAGCGGGCTACACAGTCTCCGAATCGTTCAACATGACTCACGCACGGGTGCCGTTCGCACTCACGCGTATCGTTCATGTCCTGCCATTATCCGAATTGGTGGCGCTAGCGAGCGTGCCGAATCGCTATTTACATTCCGAAGCACTGCTGGCATACTAGTTGTACGAATCACTTCGACCGTGTCGAAACATTTCACGAATTAGCATGACAATCATTTCATCATTTCAAACATGGCTAACGTATCAGGCCATTCGGTCATGCTAAATCATTTCGCATCAGTTAAACAGGGCGTTCATGCCATCGCTTCGATCCTGGTCCGGTCGCATCCACGCATGCTCCGATCGGGGCGATTCAGATGCACGACTACCCGGCCTCATTTCGATACATGCGCCAAGGGCGGAATCACATTACTGGCTGCGTACATTCCTGATTCTTGCCCCTGTCATGGCATATCATTTCTATCACTTTACCACGCCCGGCATGGATGCAGTCACTTCCCGCACTAATTCGTGTCGGCGTGCCCTAGGCCGGCCTCATTTCAATACATGCGCCAAGGGCGGAATCGCATCACGGGTTGCGTACATTCCAGATTCTTGCCCCTGTCATGGTATCTCATTTCTGTCACCTTACCACGCCCGGCATGAATGTAGTCACTTCTTCGCACTAAATTTGTGTCGGCGTGCCCCAGGCCCGGCCTCATTTCAATACATGCGCCAAGGGCGGAATCGCATCACTGGTTTGCGTACATTCCTGATTCTTGCCCCTGTCATGGTATCTCATTTCTGTCACCTTACCACGCCCGGCATGAATGAAGTCACTTCTTCGCACTAAATTCGTGTCGGCGTGCCCTAGGCCCGGCCTCATTTCAATACATGCGCCAAGGGCGGAATCGCATCACTGGTTTGCGTACATTCCTGATTCTTGCCCCTGTCATGGTATCTCATTTCTGTCACCTTACCACGCCCGGCATGAATGTAGTCACTTCTTCGCACTAAATTCGTGTCGGCGTGCCCTAGGCCCGGCCTCATTTCAATACATGCGCCAAGGGCGGAATCGCATCACTGGTTTGCGTACATTCCTGATTCTTGCCCCTGTCATGGTATCTCATTTCTGTCACCTTACCACGCCCGGCATGAATGAAGTCACTTCCTCGCACTAAATTCGTGTCGGCGTGCCCTAGGCCCGGCCTCATTTCAATACATGCGCCAGGGGCGGAGTCGCAAAAAAAAAAAAAAAAAAAAAAAGACTTTGATTCTTGCCCTTGTCATGTTATATCATTTCTGTGTCACCTTACCACGCCCGGCGTTAATTGGTCACCCGCCTGTACGAATTCGCGCCGGCGTGCCCTAGGCCGGCCGCATTTCTACAAAAAAAAAAAAAAAAAAAAAAAAAAAAAAAAAAAAAGCTTGGAGTCGGACCCGGTGGCAGCTGGATGTCACAGTTCGGCCTCAGCGTACCCAGGCAGTCGGCCTCGTTTCACGGTTGCCTCATTCGGTACGTGCTCCAGAGTCCGGCCCACAGTCACCCCCATACGGTACGAACGGGCCGGGCCCTGTCACGAGAAGTTCATTCAGTTAAGGCAACATGTCAAGTCAGTCATTCGTGTTGTCATCTGTCATTTGATCCCACAGCGATCTCGGCAGTCGACTCAAGTCACTATCGCCTGTTGTTATCATCTACGTTGGGTTCCGTCGCTCTGGACGGCAGCAGTTTTAGGCTCTTGAATAGGTACTTTTTCTCACACTCTCTCAGGTCAGTCGGATTCAGTAGGTCCACCTGCGCCAACTTGATCAGGGTTCCAGCAGGTAAAAAAAAAAAAAAAAAAACACAGGGGCACGGGGGGTTCCTGCTTTCTTGTGGCAGGTACGTATATCATAGGTGACACGTCCAAACTCATTTCTTGTCACCTTTTATAGGCCCAGCCTGCAGACACGTGACCAGTCTACCGAGTAACAGGTCTTGGCAGCCGCCATGTCATCAGTCGGCAGCGATGACCTCACCACCCCGCTATCTCCGGCGTCAGCCTCCGAGGCTGGCAGTGTCCAGTCTCTTAGGGCATGGACAATTCCCAGGCTGTCCGCCGAGCTGAGACGCAGAGGGATACCCTTCTCGTCCGCGGCCAGGAAGGCGGAGCTATTCAGGCTCCTCTTCCCACCACCGGCCGCAGCAAGCCCCAGCAGCCAGCAGGCGTCTCTGGAATCGATTTCAGCCGCCGTTGCCCAGCTACACACCCTCGTGTTTTCCCTGTCTTCCTTGGAGTGCAGTTCCAGTTTCAACCACCAGAGGAAACTGGCGCTGTTGAGCAGTAGAGGAAGTGTTGGTGGAAAGAGGAAGGTTTTGTTTTTGTCCTGAGCTGCTGCGTTTCCTGGCGTTTGAAAGGAGAGGGAGAGCATGGCCTCCTCTAGCCCAGGCCAGGTGCCTGACCTATGGTTGCCACCTCATCCCTTTAAACCCGAACACATATTTATTACACAGGTTCTGTGGCTGATTAAGGTGGTAATTAAACTCGCTTGGTGCCTTATCTGCATTTAATTAGCCTCAGAACCTGTGTAATTCAAAGGTGTCCGGGTTTAAAGGGATGAGGTGGCAACTCTAGCCTGACCTCCGGCCTGAAGGACCCAAGAAGGGCCCTGTTCTCGCGGACCTAGTAAGGGAGGAGAAGTTGCATCTTGAGGCCCAGCTGAAGCTTGCTGACTGGACCTTGATGCAGCCAGGTGAAGATGCGGTGAGAGCCGCAAAAAGGATAGACAAGACTAAGTCCTTGATGTCAAGATACACTCAGGTGTATTGTGAACGCATGAAGTTGCTTGCAGAGCTAAGGAACAGAAGGGACAAAACTAGCAGTGGAAAGAGGCCTGAATTCAAGACGGCTATTGACAGCTTAAAGAAGCAGTGTAACCGAATCAGTGAGGTCATGACAGGCCTCTTAGATTTTGGCTCTGGAGAGAAAGGTTTTCTGCAAGGAATCGATAAAGTGATGCGTAAGGCATGTGAAGAGGGTTCCCAGGCTGTGAGAAGGCGCAACCAGCGCCTCTCCCAAATTGCAGGGAGTGGAAGCAAGGTGGAGGATCCAGCCATGGAGGAGGAAGCCCCAGTGAGCGGTAGTATGCAGGAGATGGAAACAGACCCGGCCCAAGTGACTGGTGGTGAGACGGTAGATCCAAGAGACCCAGCTATGGAGGTGATGGCCCCAAAGACTGGTGGGGAAGAAGCAAGTTTGCAAGTTTCAGCAATGGAGGTGGCAGCCCCAGAGACAGATGGAAAGACAGTGTGCCCCGGTGGTGATAATGTGGAAGGCTCCTGTGTGCCTTCTGAGTCTCTGCCTGTGAGAGAGGCAGTAGACGGGGTTGGCCAGGGGGAGTCTAGTGAAGCAGTGTGTGATCCAGCACTGTGTGTTGTAAAGAAAACCCCGGTGGTTAAGCTTTCCAGATTACAAGAAGACAATAAGAAGAAGAGCAATAAAAAGGTCTTACCTGTGCAATCCCCAGTGAGCTCTGTAAAAGTCTGTGAGCAGGATGTGCCGTCAGATACTGTGTCGGCAATCACTGCTGTAAGCCAGACACAGGGTGAGGGGAGAAAGGCTAAGGTTAAGGGAACTAAGACTGACAGTAGGAGTCAAGCCAGTATGGCTGCCTCTAAGGGGGGAACATGTGGCGAGACTTTGGTAATGGCGGAGGGTGGTAAAGGAACGCCATCTTCCCAGTGGGAGGTGGGAGGTGCATCTCAGCCGGGAGCCAATCAGCTGGTGTCCTCCGGGAATGGCGTGGTAGCGGGAGGCGGAGCTACGGCGGGAGGCGGAGCTACGGCGGGAGGCGGGGCTACGGCGGGAGGCGGAGCTACGGCGGGAGACGGAGCTACAGCGGGAGGCGGAGCTATGGCGGGAGGCGGAGCTACGGCAGGAGCCGTGAAGCCGGAAATTGCAGAGAGTGACGCTGCGCGCCACTTCCGGACGGCGATCCCCGCGGTTTGCGGTGCTCCGTGTCTCTCTGGGGAGGTAGGTGAGTCAGTGTCAACAACTGGTGGCACTTTGAATCCAGCACAGGCTGTAGCCGGGGGTGATTGCCTGTTGGGATCACAAAGAGAGGATGATCCAGCACTAGTATTTATCCGTGGTCTGGAGGGGTCTCAGCAGGGGGAGACTGTGGTGGATTCATGTGGGGCTCACATGGCTGGTGAAGAAAGTTGGTCAGAGGACTGGGATGACCTCCTGGCTGGCCGGTCCTCGGGGGACTCCGCAAGTGAGGGTCCGTCTGAGGTTCAGCCTGTACCCAGGAGAAGTGAAAGGATACAGGGGAAGGGTTCGGTGGTCCAGGATAAAAAGGATGTTGTTGGGGCTTCTCCTTTGGCGGCTTCTGTGGGGTCTCCTCCGGGGGTTCCCCTCCCTGGGCAGATCCTTAGGGGTGCGCCGGAGGTTGACCTCCTGACAGCTTTGGGGGAGCACCGCTCATATGCTAATGTGGCGGGGGCTAGGGTAGCTTTGGGTCCAATATATGACCAGTTTGGTGCGCGTAATTTTCGGGTCCCCCCAGCGGACCAGTTTTCAGGTGCAAATTCATGGTCCCGTGGTATTGGGGGCCCGGAGAGAAGGCGCAGAAATGTAGTCCAGCTCAGGTGGGAGGGGGAGGGTCAGTGCCCCAGTAGGGGCCAGGTGGTGGATGTGATCCTGTCTCTTGGGATCAAAGTCGCAGATATCTTTGCAGTGATCCACCCTGCTGGATCGCGCGAATTTGATCTGAGTTTTGTGAATGTGGTGGTTATGGAACTTTTTATAACTGCTTTTGGGATTATCAATGGTACAGAGCCCTGGAAGGGGTTCAGGATCATTCCCCTTAGCCGACAGGAGGATGTAAAGAGCATCACTGTTCTGGTGCGCAACGAAAGTCTGCCGCCTGAAGATATCGGGACATGGCTGAGTAGGTATGGTCAGTTGCAGGGTCCCTTGAGGAAAGGGTTGGATGAGCGCGGGGTGTGGACCGGTGCATGGAACACCAGGATCAAGTTAAGTAGGCAAGGGAACACGATGGCACATGTCCCTGGTAGTGCCTTTATTGGCAGGGACAGGATCCTGGTGTTCTATCCCGGTCAGCCCCGGCGCTGTTTTCGGTGTGGGTGCCCAACCCATTTAAGTGCAGACTGCGCAGTGATGCGTTGCACCAAGTGTAATAAGTTTGGGCATTCAAGTGACTCCTGTGGCCTCATTCAGTGTAATCTGTGCGGCCAAATGGGGCACCCCTTTAGTAGATGCCCTAGGGCCTACAGAGAGGGTGCTCCCCCTGCTGGTGATGCTCCTGGTGGGGGTCGGGTACCTCCCCGGGAGCAAAGGCCGGCTAAGGAACGAAAGGAAAGGGTTTCTGTTAGTAAAGTGGCAGGTCAGAAGGTTGTGCGGGCTTTGGCCCCGGGAAATCCTGGTCCTGTATTGCAGAGTGGGGGTTCTGCTGAGCCCCCCATTCCACCCCTTCCCCCTCCCCCCCAGGGTCCCCTCCCCCCCCCCCCAGTGTCCCTTCCCCCACGTTCCCTGAGCCCTTACCGTGCTATCCCTCCCCTCCCCAGGCATATCCTCTCTGATTCCTCTATGACTAGCGACGAGCAGGTGGAGGAAGAAGAGATGGAGGTAACTGTAAAAGGAACCCAGAAGCGTCCTAAAGAAATATCTGATGAGGAGGGTGATAGGGATCCCATGCGTGAAAGTACAGAATGGGTAACCATAAGAAAGAAGAAACAAAACCACAAAAAAAAGAAAAAGAAAGTTCTTGAGTCGGGTCCCCGGCAGGGACCTGGAGGTTGTTTAAAGGTTGTGAGCGGGGTTCCTTCTTCGGGGGCTGAGTATGATGGGGAGGAGGAAGAACTGTGAGTGCAGTGATCCAACAGTTTAGTACCTAGGTGATGCTGCTTTAATTAGTGGCGTTGCCTGTGGGAAGTAGTTGGTGAGCCAGACTATTGTAATTTGATTGTAATATGAAATGAGTGTATAAGGTTGATTTTTGTTATGTAAACTTTATGTTTGTAAATATGGTAGCAGTGGCTGTATAATAAAAAATATCCCTGTCTTCCTCAATCGTGGAGGTCCAGGACAGGGTGTCTCGTCTAGAGGCCAGCCCGGCTGCCACGGTTCCGGACCCCGCGGTGGTCCCAGTCATCAGTGCACCGGCCGCAGGTAGTGAGCTTGCCACGCCTACCGTTCACCCTTCCCACCTGGTGCCACCCAGCGTAAGGAAGGACATTCTAGAGGGCAAAGACGTTAATCTGGCCTCACTCTTGATCTCGGTCCATGACTTGGCCGAGAACAAGGCCTACACCTGGGGGGATGTCTCGGTGGTGTTGAAAGCGAAGGATCCGAGGCTCAACAGGAAGCTCACGGTGCCCGAATTCACGCTCGCTTTCGGCATGTTTAGAGACGTGCTGTGCTCAGCCTCCCCCGGCAGACGGGAAGAGCTGGACCTCTACCTCCATTTGATCGTAGACCTGGGCCACAAATACGGTGGCTCAGCGTTCTACGACTATCATCGGTCCTTCTCGGCCAAAGCCGCAGCCAGATTCGCACAGTTCCATTTGCCAACGGACTGGAGCGTAGTGGACACGGAATTGTTCTGCCGCCACTTCGCAGGCCTTCGCTCCCCGCTATGTGCTGTCTGTCAGTCAGCGTCCCACACCACGGTCTGGTGTGCCAACATAGCCTCTGTCCGTCCAATAGCTAGCACGGCCTCTGCCAGCACGAGCCAGGCTCAGCAGGCCCCGGTGCAAGGGCAAAAGGTGGACAAGTTGGGACGTCCGGTGCGGATGGTTGGGGGAGCCGCCATCTGCAACAATTTTAATTATGGCTCCTGCAATTTCAGCCAGTGCCGGCTCTTGCACGTTTGCACCCTATGCCAGAGGGCGCACCCCAGGATCCTGTGTGAGGTCAAACAGAAGAGACCATGACTAAGCCGGGTCAATGTCCTTTGGCTCGGCGTTTACCTGACCTCACACCCCACTCCGTCGCTCGCCAGCTACCTCATCCGAGGCTTCACGGATGGGTTTCATACCGGGCTCATCACCCTGCCCCACTCCACCCACGAATGTCCGAACCTACGCTCAGCAGCAACAGATGAGCCAGCGATTGACGTCCTTTTGCAGACGGAGTTGGATCGGGACTTCATGATAGGCCCGTTCTGTCAATCTCCCTTCAGCATCTGGAGGGTTAGCCCTATCGGGCTTGTGCAGGGAAAGTTTTCAAATAAAAAACGTCTGGTGTATGATCTGTCAGCGCCTCATTCTTCCGTAGCTCCCAGTCTCAACTCGCTCATCCCCTCCGAGGAGTTCTCGCTGAAGTACGCTTCGGTAGACATGGCTATCCAGGCCATTCTCAGGGCAGGGGTGGGTGCTTGGCTCTCGAAGGCGGACATATCCGATGCCTTCAAGCTGCTGCCCATCCATCCTTCCCTGTGGTGCTGGCACGGCATCAAGTGGAGGGAGCGATATTATTTCGCGACCAAATTGACCTTCGGGTCTAAAAGTAGTTATAAGGGGGCTACTTATAATGATATACCATTTTGATAGGGGTTGAAATGAATATGCTTAACTTTCAGCTTTTGAACAAAACTGTTGTAAGTATATTCTTTAGAAAAACGGTTTTGACCAATATGTTGACATCAGGACGCAGCTGTTATGTGTTTTTCTAACTCTGTACTTCACCAGAGGATATGGAGTGACTTAGGAGTTTTCTTGTGGTCAAATCAGCAGGTGTGTACAGTTAACAGAACTAACTGTCATACTCTAAATTTTGCCTTACATTTCCTGTTGCAAACTAACCACCATCACATGATTATTCTTGGCCCCATATTCCATATTTCAAACTGAAGACTGTCACGTGACAAGAAGTTGTTAATGTATGCATATGTGTATATGTCTCATTGGTTCTTGGGAGAGCTGTCCCCTCCCTCTGCATTTCCCATAAAAGAGGAATGTATTGTCTATTACATTTTGTAACCACTTCCACTTACAAACCCGTGTATGTGTGTGTGTGTTAACCACCGGTGAACTGGGACCTCCGCTTCTATCATCCCTGGCCTAGGCACTTAGAATACAAGAAGAAAGACGTGTACCTTTACAACTGGTGTTCAGAAGTGGGATATCTTGTGACAGGTAAGTGATTTTGCCCTTTTTTACCTTTTAAGGTGAATGGGTGTAAATGCTTACGCTGTCCAGATAATCGCCACGAATTTAGTTTAAAGAGGTTGTTGTGCCTTCGCGGAGGACTAGGCTGGTCCCCCGGGAGGTTAAAAGGACACGCAGGTAGTTACGTAGGTTATTTGGCTATTTAAAGAGAGTCTGACTAGGTTGGTCTGACTATAAAAAAACTATTGTAAAAGAGATTATTATTTTAATCACCGGGAAGTAGCAGATTACGCCCGTGATAAAAGGTTTGGTTGAGCGGACGCCCATTAAGTTTTTTGAGAAACAAAAAGTGCACTATAAAATTGAACAAATGTATGGTTTTATTATGATCATTTAAAATAATTCTGTTCATAAGATTTACAGTATAAGACCTATAGAAATAAGTATAAAGTTTTGTTTAAGATATATATATATATATGTATATGTGAGACTTCTTTTTTCACAGAACAGCGTAAGTACCTAAAAATTTTAAAGAATTGTATGTTGTATAAAGTATAAGAGTTTAATGACTTCGGAATACGAAGAACCTGATTGTAGCAACATAGCTCTATCTTGTCCACATTGTACTATAGGATTACTGTTTTTTTAAAATAGAAAATAGGTGGGTTCTATTAACCAATAGACCAGGGGGCTATTCTTGTAGATTAGGGGTAAGAGGAATATATCCCGCCACAAAGAAAGGAACCATAAATCGAGTACTAAGGGTAAACCTTCACAGTCCCATTAGTCCATCTGATTTGACGGACCAAGCAGTGATTACCCAAACGGGTTGTTATCACTTGTGCCCACATACTAGGCATACCCTGCCCACTTTGTTAGATGGGGAATTCTGCGGCCACCCCAGGATCAGACATAGGGATCCCATGCCCGTATGAATATATTAAAAACAATCTACCCGGACCACAGGTGGAACCTTTCTGGGCTCAAGTCCAGGAAAGATGCCACCAGTTAGGTATTCATGATCCGGGACCACAAGGTCCTTGTTCAGAGGAAGATTGGAAGAAAGTTAGCAAAATTTGTCAGACGCATAAGCATTCCTACCCCCCGGGTAAATCTAATGACCCTCAATACATGAAAGATTGTTATCACTCATGGAGCAAATGTTTAAAAGATTATAGAAAGAAATATGCTAAAAAGACTCCTGCAGTTAAAACAAATGTATCCGCCCCTACCTTTGAACCCCCTCCACCTTATGTCACTGTAAAAATGGACTCAGGAGAGCCTGGTCCTCGCCTCCAATTATATCCCTCACTAGAACCTCATGTCCTCGCAAGGAAACTCTATTGGTATAAATGGGACCCCTGTTACCCATCCCATCACTCCACCATTACCTGTAACCACTCCCGAGGGGCAACATTTGTGCGATCAATCTTTTGCTGTGTTGACCTCCTGTCCTGTATCCCTTATGGGAAGGGACCTGTTGTCCAGTTTAAGTATCACTATTAAATTTGACAAAGAAGGGTCACTAACTGCAAGTTCCCCTTTCTGTGACCTGACTGGTCCTAAACAACACACACATAAAGGATTCTTTATGTTACTGCCCGCCACTTTAGAGACTCACAAGATCTGGGCAGAAAACAAAGGTAGCGTAGGATTTATCAACTGCACACCCTACACTCCCCAATTACGTCTCCCGCCCTTGGTATCTGATATAACATTCATTTTTTCATGCATACCTGCAGATTCCCTATGCTACACAGTGATTGATTTGGCAAACGCATTTTTTAGCATCCCTATTGCCAAAGAGGCTCAACCTATATTTGCCCTCTCATGGGCCGGCGCGGGTCAGTTAACTTGGTCGCGTTTACCGCAAGGGTATGTAGACAGCCCCGCCGCCTTCTCCATGGTACTCAACGAGACTGTCAAGTCTTGGACTTCCGAGCATGGGTCGGTACTAATACAGTATGTGGACGACTTGCTCTTGTGCAGTCGTTCTGCTGAAGATTGTGCGGTCGATTCAACATTACTGTTAGAACATCTGGCCGAAGCCGGCCACCTAGCCTCAAGGAAAAAAATACAGTGGTGTCTACCACAAGTAGAATACCTAGGATGTATTCTGGACAAGGGGACCAGGCTAGTGTCCCCCAAACGTGCCGCAGCCTTACAAGCTCTCAGTCCTCCAAAAGACAAAGCAGCTTTGTTGTCATTTCTGGGCGCAATTGTATATTGCCGCCAGTGGATTCCTGACTGTTCTCATTATGATAGTATCCTACGAGAGGCTGCCGGGTCAAACGCCCCTAAATTGATAGACTGGACAGAAGACAGAAAAAATGCTTTTGATGCTCTTATTAAGAGTTTGTCCACCGCCCCCGCCCTGGGATTGGTAGATTATGGTAAAGCCTTCCAGTTGTACTGTGTAGTTTCAGGAAAATCTTTTGCTGCAGTACTTGCACAATCTCATGGCTCAGGGTATCGCCCAGTGTCATATTTATCTAGAAAACTCCCTATCCAAGTCCAGGGCATGCCGTCCTGTCTTCAGAATGTCGCTGCCTGTGCCATGTCTGCACAGGATGCCAACAAAATAGTATTGGGACACAAAATGACACTGTACACCACTCATTCAGTTACCCACCTCATACAGAATATGAACACACAACACATGACTTCCCAAAGACTCAGTGGATACGAGATCACTTTGTTAAATACTGACAACTTGGTACTTAAATATGTTCCGAATAGCAATCCAGTTGTACGTTTACTACATTCCATGTTACGTTTACCACACGAACCTGATCACACACATAATTGTGTAGAAAAAGTGGAACAAGTCACTTCACCAAGACCTGATCTTTCTGACATTCCAATTATAAATGCCGAAAATGTTTTTGTAGATGGTAGTTGTTCCCGTCCCTCTGACTCTACATTTTTAACTGGCTATGCTGTAGTTCAGCTGCCACATACAGTACTAGAGGCAAAACCATTGCCCCCTGTTTCTGCCCAAGTAGCAGAACTAGAAGCTCTGACCAGAGCCTGTATTCTGTTCACAAACAAGGAAGTCAACATTTATACAGACAGCAGATATGCATTTGGAGTGGTACATGATTTTGGTGTGATATGGGCCAATAGAGGATTTAAAACAGCAGACAACAAACAGATAGCTAATTCAGAGCAGATCCTTAATCTACTGCAAGCAATTCTGCTCCCTAAAAAGGTTGCTGTTATAAAAGTAAAAGCCCACTCATCAGACAATAGTATAGTATCAAAAGGAAATGCTTTCGCAGACAGAGAAGCAAAAAAGGCTGCTGCCAGTTCACCCAATTCACCAGCCCCTACCACAATCTTCTTTAAAGAGCACTTCTCATCCCCTGATTTCAAAACTGTTGTGGCCCAAATGCAGTCAATGGCCACAGATACAGATGTCCATTTCTGGGCAAATGAAGGTTTGACCAAAGACTCTGAAGGTCTTTGGACAAAAGAGGGGAAGATCCTGGGTACACCTGAAGCTAATTGTATCCTAATTTTATCCTACCTCCATGGTCTGACAGAGGACCCGCATTTAGTTCCTCAGTGACCCAAGTTGTAGCCAAATCTCTGGGGATGCAATGGAAACTACATATTCCCTATCATCCCCAGAGTGCAGGAGTAGTAGAGAGAATGAACAGGAACATCAAAGACAAATTAAAAAAGGCTACAGGAGGTACTCTAAAAGGTTGGTTGGAACACTTACCTTCTGTCCTTTTTCAGATAAGAACCACCCCCCATTCTAGGACAGGATTGTCCCCTTTTGAAATTCTAATGGGAATCCCTGCAAATATAGAATTACCCCCATTAGACCCAAATTCTGACATTAACGTTTATTCCCAACAGGAAGTGTACGTGAAAAGTCTGGTAAGTATGCTTCATGAAATAAATGAACAAGTTTCTGTCACCTTTTTTCCTCTTTCAACAGAACCAACCCACCCCTTCATCCCAGGGGACAAAGTACTGATTAAGCAGCTGGCTCACAGGAAAAGAATTGGACCAATCTACTCCGGACCATGGAAGGTGGAAAAGGTATCCAGGACCGCGGTACTGACGGACCTAGGCAACACCTGGATCCACGCCAGCTGACTGAAGAAGTGTCCCCAGCTCCCCTCAACTCCAGAGCCCCTAACAGTAACCGAGGATACACTCCCTTCAAGACAACAACAAAATCTACAAGATATTCAGGAAGGCATAGGACAAATCTCCCTGGAGGACACGATGATTTTACCTGGAAACTAAACAGAATCTTTCCATCATCAGGACAAGTGAAGAAGAAGAAGAAGAATAGTGAATTTTGAGGACATTAGATATGATCATTATGTTAAATCAGAATGATCAAAGAGAGGATTATAAGGGGGCTACTTATAATGATATACCATTTTGATAGGGGTTGAAATGAATATGCTTAACTTTCAGCTTTTGAACAAAACTGTTGTAAGTATATTCTTTAGAAAAACGGTTTTGACCAATATGTTGACATCAGGACGCAGCTGTTATGTGTTTTTCTAACTCTGTACTTCACCAGAGGATATGGAGTGACTTAGGAGTTTTCTTGTGGTCAAATCAGCAGGTGTGTACAGTTAACAGAACTAACTGTCATACTCTAAATTTTGCCTTACATTTCCTGTTGCAAACTAACCACCATCACATGATTATTCTTGGCCCCATATTCCATATTTCAAACTGAAGACTGTCACGTGACAAGAAGTTGTTAATGTATGCATATGTGTATATGTCTCATTGGTTCTTGGGAGAGCTGTCCCCTCCCTCTGCATTTCCCATAAAAGAGGAATGTATTGTCTATTAAATTTTGTAACCACTTCCACTTACAAACCCGTGTATGTGTGTGTGTGTTAACCACCGGTGAACTGGGACCTCCGCTTCTATCATCCCTGGCCTAGGCACTTAGAATACAAGAAGAAAGACGTGTACCTTTACAGTAGTCCTTGGTTGTTTGACAAGTTCGCCGAGACCCTGGCGTGGATCCTTCTCCATGAGGCACAGTGCCACGAGGTCATCCATTATTTGGATGACTTCCTTCTGATAGAGCCGCCCGGGGTTCCCCCAGGGGACCTTGGAAAGTTGAGGACGGTTTTCGACAATCTGAACGTCCCCGTAGCGGAGCACAAGGTTGACGGCCCGGCACACAAGATCACGTTCTTGGGCGTCGACCTTGACACGTTGGCCATGCAGGCCAGCCTTCTAGCAGATAAGTTGGACCGTATCAGGACGGTTCTGCGAGAATTCACCCGGGTGGGGGGATGTACTCAGAAGCAACTTCAGTCTCTCCTCGGGATGCTGAACTTTGCTGTGAGGATCATCCCCCAGGGCCGCTCCTTCGTGTCCCGGTTGCTGGTCTTCCTGTCCTACACGCAGGACCCAGACCAGGTCATCAGGCTGGATTCTGCAGCCAGGGCAGATCTGGCCATGTGGGAGCACTTTCTTAGTGATTGGAACGGTGTGTCCCTGTTTATCCCAGTCGTGTCCACGCAGTCACCACAGGTGGTGACCGATGCGGCGGCATCCACAAGATGCGCCGCCATTTTTGGCCATTTGTGGTTCGCCGCCCCGTGGCCTCCTCAAGCACTAGCCACACCGGGCTTCACTACTACGTCAGCCCTCTTTGAGCTCTTCCCTATTGTAGCAGCCGCTCACCTATGGGGTCACCTTTGGTCTGGACAGACGGTGGCTTTCTCGACAGACAATCAAGCCACAGCCGAGATCATCAGCAAGGGCAGGTCTAAGTCCAGGCCCGTCATGTCCTTCCTCCGCAGACTGGTCCAGCTATCCCTACAGCATCAGTTCAATGTGTACTGCTCATTCATTCCAGGGAAGTTCAACGCAGCAGCGGACGCACTCTCCCGTTTTAACTTTATTTCTTTCTTTGAACAGGTGCCGGGAGCCTGCCGTCATTCAGCCACTATCCCGGATTGGTCACAACTGACCTTGGACTAGCCCCACATCTACGCTCAGCCACCGACATCATTAACGCCTCACTCGCCCGCAACACCCGTCGGGCTTACCAGACGGCCTGGAGGGCGTTTAACAAGTTCCTGCCCCAGCGGCCTCGCGAGTCTTCCAGCCTCAAGCAGGTCTTGGCGTTCATCGCCTACTGCCATTCACACCTAGCACTGTCACACAGCACGATACGCCAGTACGTGGCCGGGGTGCAGCACTATTTGTCACTTCAAGACCCCGCAAGGCCTTCGGTGTTCTCCTGCCACGCGGTGAGGGCTCTACTACGCGGAGTTCAGAAACACCAGCCGCCAGTCAGCCCAAAGCGGCTGCCTATCACGGGGGAGATCTTCAAGGGGATGTCTGACATCCTGGATAGGTCCCCTTTCGGTCTCCTCCTCAGCACCGTCCTGCAGGCTGCGATACACATGGCGTTTTACGGGTTTCTGCGGCCCAGCGAGTTCACTCGCAGCCACCCAGCCGGTCCAGTCTTGCATAGAAATAATCTCTATCGCCACCAGGATCACTACGTCCTTCACTTGACGACATCCAAAACTCAGCAGCGAGGTTCCGGAGTAGATATTCACCTCTACAGGACTCACAACAACTGGTGCCCAGTTGCCGTGTTGGACCGCCTGACGGCACTGCTGTCCGACTGCCCAGGGACCCTTTCCGGTAAAACCCCTTAACTCGTCGCAGTTCGTGGAACATGTCCGGGTCCTTCTCGGCCATCTTCAGTTGGACCCCAGCCAGTACTCCGGGCATTCGTTCCGGATCGGGGCGGCCACGACAGCCTCAAGACAGGGGGTTCCGGACCACGTGATCAAGAAACTGGGTCGGTGGAAATCGGCCTGCTTCTCTCGCTACATTCCTAACCCACAGTTAGAGATGGCTCAGGCCTTTGCGCGACTCACTCAATGACATTACCTCTAATAAATAATTATCCCCTACCTGAAGGTTTTTGCCCCCTTATTTTGGCGTACCATACGGTAGACCAAGGCACACTTTCAGGTCTATTTCATGTTGGTGAGTTTTGTATTGTTCCTATGTGTCATCGTTACTCATGTCGTCCGTAGGGCTCTAGACCATAAATTGGAAGGCCGGGTACCGGCCTGAAGTTATGGGAGGAGCCCGGAGGGTATATAAGCAGCCCAAAGGCCGCCGGTCTTTGTCGGTTTCCTGTGCGTGATGGGGGGCCCCCCCCCCCCCCCTTTAAAAGCCTCTTCCAAGTATTCTTACCCCAGACTGAATACTCATTCCACATTATTCCATAACTACTTCTTATCATTCTTTATCTAGGGTATGCCCCCTTATTTTGGCGTACCATACGGTAGACCAAGGCACACTTTCAGGTCTATTTCATGTTGGTGAGTTTTGTATTGTTCCTATGTGTCATCGTTACTCATGTCGTCCGTAGGGCTCTAGACCATAAACATAGTGTATCTAAACACTTTACCAAAGTCCACAACAGGGACCCCACTCATCTGAAATTTTGGGGCATCAAACCATATAAAAACACTGGCGAGGAAGTCACAAAGTTACTTAGGACACTTAGACAGTTAGGGTCAAAATTGATTTTTTGGATGGATACCTTTATGCCACATGGGAATTTGACCTCAATTGTTTCATAAGAGATTTTTAACTATTACTTCACCCTATTAAGAATATCTGATCTTCTTGTCACCAACACTTCCTCATCATTGGTTCCTCTCTCAGTAATACTCATCTGCTCCTCGTAGAACAGATGGGGTTACTACTTCAGTCTACACCACAACATATACACAGATATATCTTCCTTTCCTACACTAATAGTGATCATACCACATGTTCCATTTATTTTTATGTGAATTTTAATATTAATTTTTTTGATACACTTTACCTCCTTATTCACATTCATACTTATTGCAACCTTTTCATTCCAGTCTTTACCTTCTGGGTGTAACCCTATACCCAGAGCATAAGTATTTTATCATGGTATTCCATTTAGGATGGATTCTTTTTTTTATATATATTTTATGTTACTATTCAATATTTTATCCTTTTTATTTTTATATTTTAATAATTGATTTAGCATAATGACATTTTTATTATCTGTAACACTCCCAGTATCCCTGGGCTCTGTGCATCTCCTCCCTATTGTCAGCTCTAGGATATGGACAACTATACACTAGTAGAGGTTTATATTAATTTCTATATAGCATCAAGCATTATAGACTGGGTTTCATATACATCCAGACTTTACGATGAACCTTTAAAAGACAAAGGGACTTCAGCAAAATGACTGCCATGAGGAACAAATATAAACAAAAGGTGATGGTAAAATGTATTTATGGGCCTTAAGAAAATGGCCGATGTCCGTAGACCATCATACCAAGACATATTAGACCGTGGGGCTACAACAAATGGGCTGCCGTCATTAACAACATTACTTAGCTATATAAGTACAACATGCATGCTGGCAAATAATCCCTGATAAAGTCATGTCGACATAACATAACGCGTAGGGCGTGATTGGCAAGTATACCACAAGTGATGCCGGAGCTAGTACGAGTTTGGCGCTCATGGAGTATATGCATTGCCAGATTGTGCTAATGTGAGTAAAACTACTTTTAGGTCGGGTTCACACTGTAACCTGCTGCGGATCGCACAGGAGTGCTGTGCGTCCCTATTCCCTGTTTCAGGGACAAATCAGGGCCGATTCTATGCCTGAATTCGGCCCTGAAACGGAGCCAAAGACGCACAGGTTTCTGTGCAGTGCGCTCGGCAGCCGTAATGGAGATATGTGAACCGGCTCCATAGGGAGCCAGTCACATTCTCCTGCTGTGCGAATTGGACACGGGGAAAGCCGCATCTAATTCGCATAGGTGTGAACCCAGCTTTAATCTTACCAAAACTTTATTACACCATGGAGAGTCTCTTTCATATACAGTATGAATACAATCATGGCGGACTTTGAGGGAGGATACCTACCATAGAGGAGTTATACTTACCAAAGAGAATCATCCAGCCAGGGAAGAGTATTAGAGCACCCCTAGAAGCAAGCAGGAATATACAGACCACTGGATTGAGTCTACTGTTTAACCCCTTCAGATCCGAGCTATAGCCGAATGACGGCTACAGCACAGATCTACTTTGCCGAGACGTCCTCCCCTTTGCACGCTCCCCGTGCGCCCCTTGCAGGGCGCACGGCGCGGGCTGTGATCACTGAGTCAATGAGACTTGGGTGATTACAGATCGGAGTAAGGGGTCGATCCCGGCCCCTTACCATGTGATTAGCTGTCAGCCAATGACAGCTGATCACGTGATGTAAACAGAAGATCGGTAATCGTTTTTTTTTCCTCTCATGCTGACAGTGTGAGGAGAAAAAAAAGCAGATCACCTGCTTCTGTTGAAGGGACATCAGTCTCAAAGAGGAAGAGGCAAAGCCCCCTCATCTGTGCCCACCAGTTCCGCCTGCCAGTGCCACCTGTCAGTGCCCACAGTGCCATGAATCAGTGCCCACAGTGCCATGAATCAGTGCCCACCAGTACATAACAGTGCAAGCAATCAGTGCCACCTATCAATGCCCAGGAGTGCCACCTATCAATGCCCACCAGTGGTGCCAATCAGTGCCTCATCAGTGCCACCTAGCAGTGCTGCCTATAAGTGTCCCCTACCAGTACCCATCACTGCCCATCACTGCCACCCATCAGTGCCACCTATTAGTGTCCATCAGTGCCACCTCTCAGTGCCCACCAATGCCACCTATCAGTGCCCACCAGCGCCACCTAATTAGTGCCGCCTATTAGTGCCCATCAGTAAAATCCCACAATAAGTTGCAGCTTTTATATTTTTTCTTTAGGTTTATTTTCACCATACTAAGCGCAGTTTTTCCACTTTTCCAGTGCCCATCAGTACTGCCTTATCAGTGCCCATCAGTGCCGTCTTAGGAGTGCCCATCAATGCAGCCTATCAGTGCCCATCAATGCAGCCTATCAGTGCCCATCAGTGTAGCCTCATCAGCGTACATCAATGAAGGAGAAAAATTACCTGTTTGCAAAATGTATTAACAAAATATAAAACGGTTTTGTATTTAACAAAAATAAGGTGAGATGCCAGTGAGCACAGAGGTGTCACAACACTGCAAAGAGGAGATATTCACTGACACATCCACCTACCTGCATGGAAGGGATACACCACCTTAAAGAATAGCATTATTCAATTACCCATCACCCCTTTATTTTGAATTACCAGTCACTATAAATTGTTTGGCTATTACTGCTGTACATTGAAATATGAATCTCTGAGTGTTTATATTTATTTATAGCACTTCTAATTTGTTCTCTTTCCAAAAACTGAATTGTACTAATTTTAATGTCATGGATTATTACCTTTTGAATATTGGATGTAGGTATTTATACACGTTGTTTGCACAGTATTCACATCACCATTGTTTACATCTTTTGCACACCATTTATAAGTTACATTACTGAAGCATATCACAACCATCACAGCGCCATCATTCTATATTTACTATAATGCAAGTAATATGCCTGATGCATACTCGGATGCTCAAGCTTGGATTAAGAATATGAATCCATTAGCCCAATATGTGCCATGTGCAGCTCATTTCCTCAATCCTATTGCATTAGTGACTGCAGTCATGAATCAGAGTGCTGTCATGAATCATCTTAATTTTTTTCAACTTTGCAGCTGCAGTATAATTTTTTTTACAATGTCCGCCCATTGCTGGAGTGTTTTGATGCCCGTTTAAAGCCTAGAACACCTGGCCCCTTTCACACATGCGGACAGTATGTCCGTATTTCATCCATCCGTTTTCGGATGAAATACGGACATACATGCATCCCTATGGGATAGCGGGTGTCAGCGGATGAGAATCCGCTGACACCCGATATCGTCCGCCTCCGCTATTGTCCGATTCTGCAGACAGAGGAAAACACTATTTTTATCTCAAACATGTTGATCAGCAAGACAGGATGCATGTCAGTCTCTTAGGCCCCTTTCACACGGGGGCGTTTTTCATGCGGTACAGCGCTAAAAATAGCGCCTGTTCACCGCATGAAAAAATCCGGCCCCTTTAACTCCAGTGTGAAAGCCGGCGGGCTTTCACACTGGAGCGGTGCGCTAGCAGGACGGCAAAAAAAGTCCTGCTAGCAGCATCTTTGGAGCGGTATAGGAGCGGTGTGTTCACCGCTCCTATACCGCTCCTTCCCATTGATTTGAATGCGAAACCGCGGTAAAACCGCGGCAATACCGCCGCAAAGCGCCGCTACGGCGGCGCTCTGCGGGGTGTTTAACCCTTTTTCGGCCGCTCGCGGGGGGTAAAACCGCACCGCGAGCGGCCGAATACCGCGGTTAAAACGACGGTAAAGCAGCGCTAAATATAGCGCTGCTTTACCGTCACCGCGGCTCCCGCCCCAGTGTGAAAGGGGCCTAAGGAAAGGATATATGGATATTTTAAAAGCTCGTCATAAAATCTCCAAAGATGCTAATGAGAAAAAAAAAAAGGAATGATGTAAGAAATCTTTTCAATATTATAAATCGATTGGCGACTGCCATAATGGCAAACGTATGGGGAATTATTCTTGAAAGGTTTAAAGCTGTGAGCATGAAGTTACAGAGTGTCCACATTGCCCTCGGAAAAGTTATTCAATTGTATAATGCTGTGACAGAATTAATAGCAAACCTGCGAGACAATTTTGAACAATTTTGAACACTATGAAAACCTTTCAAGAGTGATCTTTATGAATATGAACATGATATTGGATGGAAGAAAAAATATAACCCCAGATTTGATGAAAAGAAAGACAGATACATAGATGAAACAGGCAAAGAGAACTTTCGCATTAACACATTTAATGTTCTCTTAGATGATCTGTTTGATTGTTTCAGTTTTTTGGAATTCATACTTCAACTCTCCCAGAAATTTCTACAAGTGCTGTTAATCTTTTAACCCTTTCACCACCAGGTCCATACATCTTACAGACCTGACAGTGGGGGATATCACACATAATCATGCATAAACATTTCATACATAACCGGATTATGTATGAAACTGACAGGCAGACTCAAGCCTGTCAGGTGAGGGCATTCGGGGGGCTTGCGCTGCCGCCCGGCTGCCGTTCCGTGCCTGGTTGCTCTTACAAACCCCCGGAACCAGCGCCCCCCCTCCGCCACGCCCCACCATGCTTACCGGGCTCCACTTGCCCATCGGCGGGCCCCGGAGCTCCATGGTGGGTGCCAGCGACTGGAGGGGAAGGAGAAGAGTGGATACACATCCACTCTCCTCCTTTTCTTGTTGTGACCCAGAAAGCGATGCCTCTGATATCATTTTTGGGTCAAACTCTTGGTGTCCCAGGCTAGCCCAGCACCCTTGTCCCAAAGCAGGGTAAAGTTTACAGGTAAATTTAGTTCTGCTGGGTGGTAGTCAGCCTGGCTAATTTGTAGTGTTTAGTGGTCAAAAGGCTTTCTTCCTAATCCTGTTTAACTGTAGTTTCTCCCTTTTGTCAGTATGTGGCACTGTGTGATGAGCTACAATGAGTTCAGGTTATGAATAAACATGCCTTTCTAAGCCAATCAGATTAGCTACTTTGAATTCTGGGAGGAGGTATTTATTTGGAAAAAGTCAGGTGATCTAAGTCTTTCCCATTGCTCAAGACTACCTGCATATTCTGCAGGAGGAGTTTGGGCCAATGTAGACAGCAGCAGACTTAGTTTACCGATTTGAGCATGCTCTCCAATGCCAAGGTGAACACCTGTCTTAATACTCAGACGCTTGAATAGGATGTTGCATCAGATCTTATTAAAGTAGGGGATGCTACCTTTTGCTATAGATCAAGCTAGAATGCAGCAGATCCTGAGAGGTGCTTCACACAATTGGTAACATGTTAAAAACTTGGTTTGGGATACATTAGCATAGGAGACCTTAACTGCCTACCACCCGCCGTACAGACAAATGATGGCTGGTGGGGTGCTCTGTTGCTCTGGGATGACGTTGCCCCAATCTCACCGTGCCTCACCATGCTGTGTCGTAGAAATGCCGGTTATTGGCTCTCCTCGCCTCACACTGAGTGCCACACCCACAAATTGGCTTGTAGTTCTCAATAGACCATGATTGTGCTAATCAGTGCGCTTGTAGTTCATTCACTTTTCCTCCAGCTTTCTAAGTACCAAAAGGCCTTACAGATGTACAATCAGAAAGCTGGAGGGAGAGCGTGCAGTTGCAGGCTGCTGTAAGAAAAAATAATAAATGAACATTTTTTTGTGTAAAAATATGTACATTTATTATTTTTTTCATTAAGAGTGAACTTTAATGCCTTTAATGTATGTATGTGCATCTTAATCTAAGTGTGCTGTGCTAATGCATGTGTGTATTTTAAATTTTATTAGATTCTATTACATTTTTTCATTAAAGTCAAGACATATTAAAAAACATATTAAAAAAAATATACAGTTCATCTCTGCAATGCATTCACATTTCCTTAAAAGACTCTGCAATTACAGAAAAATACCAGCTGATCTGCTAGAATTGCACTCATCTCCTCAGTCCACGGCATTTTCAGCTCGATTCAGTGGGGGCTTTTTTTTTTTTTTGCACTTATCAAACAGAGATACCAAAACGCTCTCAATGGTGTATTTAACAACTTCAGCTCTGGAAGAAGTTACCCCCTTCATGACCAGGTCATTTCTTGCTATTCAGCACTGTGCTATTTTAACTGGTAATTGTGCACTCATGCAATGCTTTACCCAAATTACATTTATATAATTTTTTTTTTACAAAAAATAGAGTTTTCTTTTGGTGGTATTTAATCACCACTGTTTTTTTTTTTTATTGTTTTGCGAAATAAGTGAAAAAATATTTGTTACTTTCTAAAATATATCCGATAAAATTAAAAAAATATATATTTTTTACAAAATGTATTCTGCTGTGTTTATAGATTGGTTTGTGTGACAGTTATAGTGCCTACAAACTATAGTATATATAGTGACATATATACTAATGGCTGCTATCAGACACTAACTGACACTGCAGGGAACTAACTGCTGCTGACATCACCAGTGACATTAATACAGTGGTCACTGATAATACTATACAATGTGACTGTAAGAATGGCACTGGCTGGGGAAGGGGTTAACATCTAGGGCGATCAAGGGGTAAATATGTGCCTAAATATGTGTAATGTGTGTACAGTGTGCTGTTTTTACTAACTGATCTCTCAGTTTCTCATCCATGTTTTGCATTAATGAGAAACTGACAGATTGTTCCATTCCTATAGAGCTCTGTGTTGTTTACCAACACAAGAGCTCTGAGCTGTGATTGCACACAGCCAATCAGCAGGTCCTCACCATGAATCATTGGCCCAGTCCTTGCTGACAGCCTCCGCCTCCAGCTGTGTACAATCACAGCAGGAGCCTGGGGGGGGGCAATACGTACAGGTATGTCGCTTTGCCTACAGCAGCCGCTCGCCTGCGGTACATAGCACAATGGAGCAAAAAAAAAAAAAATCATTGTTAAGATTTACATGCACTTTAAAGATATGTAACATATTTTGTTTTACTTAAAGCTGAATTCCTGGAATTTAGCCTCTTTGTAAAAAGTGCAGGCACACTACGAATTAAGTCCAAAGAGGTGCATGACATCTCCTGAACTTATCTCTATTTTTTATATCTGACAGGTTTATGGCTTTGCCTGAGGATACACTGACACTCTGGGCTCTGAGAGAGGAGAGAGAGAGGCACACAGAACAGCTATGTCCCTCCCCTTTGCTGCCCAATCAGAGAAGCCTTTGCATATTGTGAGTAAGTTCACATTATACAAAGGCTTCTGTGATTGGGCAGGAGGAGGGGAGGGGCAGACATAGTAGCTGCACTGACTCTAAATTTGAAGATGCTTAGACCTGAAGCATCAACGTTGGGCTTCCGACAATACAGCAATAGCCATCTTCTGGAAGTGCAATAAAACTGTCAAGATGTAAATAATAGAGATAAGCCCAGGAGATGTCATGCAGCTCCTTGGATTTTACTCATAGAGTGTCTTCACTTTTTACAAAACTGAAATCCTGGAATTCAGCTTTAATAATGTGAATGTAGAGCTGGCATGCCCCCTAACCATTAGTTAATTTACGGACAGTTTGTAAAAATCAATCATTTTTCCAACTGTCTATAAATATCAGGGGCTGACAATTTGTCATAGTGAGTTGACTTTTTTAAGTGTAAACCAGGCAAAATATTTGCTATGGGTATTTTCAGCGTTTCCAGATTGTTTAAATACTGATTGTCTTAGTTGTTAATAATAATTTTTCAGGTTTCCAGTAAAAAATGTGCTCCGCCCAGAGCCTGATCCGCCCTATATGCACACTATGCAAGCTGCATAGGGCCCTGCCGCTGTGGGGGGCCCCCAAGACCCAGCATCCCCCCTGCACCTCTGGCTGGCTGTTTAGTGTGCAGTGGGGAGAGGTGGAAGGTGGCGATCGGCAGCTCTATGGTGCCTGAGTGGGCGGCGGGATCTCCCTGGGGCTATTAGTGCTCTCAGTGTATACAGTGGAGAGGAGAAGGGAGGGGCCTCTGACCCGGGCAGGTATCAGTTTCACTTTCACTCTGCTTGAACACTGTTGCTGATGCCCAGGTCAAAGGCCCCTCCCTCTCCACTGTAGACACTCGGAGATAGAACTTCTAGCCCCAGAGAGATCCCCCTGCCTGTGGACACCATAGAGCTGCCGATCGCCGCCTCCCACCTCCACCAGCCAGGTACAGGGGAACCTCTGCAAGTGGCGGAGTCAGCTGTTTGGGGACCTTGATGTAAGAGGGGGGCTTTCTGGGGACACTAATGTAAGGAAGCGGTCCTCTGGGGACACTGATGTAAGAGGGGGGCCTCTGGGGACACTAATGTAAGAGGGGGGCTCTCTGGGGACACTAATGTAAGGACGGGGCCCTCTGGGGACACTGATGTAAGAGGGGGCCCTCTGGGGACACTAATGTAAGAGGGGGGCTCTCTGGGGACCCTGGTGTAAGGGGGGGGGCTCTCTAAGGACACTAATGTAAGAGAGGGGCTCTCTGGAGACACTAATGTAAGGATGGGGCCCTCTGGGGACACTGATGTAAGAAAGACTGTGTGGCAATGGCAAATGGTTTACATAGCTCACGGCATCACTGGTCAGGTAGAGGGCCCCTTAGCAGAATTTTGCTTAGGGCCCCAGGGAGGTCAGGATCGGCACTGGCTCCGCCAGTACATTTTCCATGTTTTGTCAGTAAAAATGCTGCGGGTGGTTGGCAACACTGCCTCTAATGCCGCGTATACACGGTCGGAATTTCCGACAGGAAAAGTCCAAGTATGTCTAATTTTTTTTTTTTTTTTTTAATGCATAATAAAAAAAAATTGTGAAGAATAATACTTGGCTATGTGTTTTACATCAAATGAAAGTTTGGGAGTAGGCAGTTACATTTAAAAAATACAATGCAAAATAATTGTAGCTTTGATCTTAAAAACTACAGGATAAAGAAGTTGTGATAACTTGCCCAAAAATATATATATATATATATATATATATATATATATATATATATATTATTCTTGATATCACTAGAAAAAAAAAAGCTTTTGAAAATTAGTTTGCAATAACTCTATCAGTATCACCAGCAAAGCAGCTTCATTATTATCCCATTAGAGAAGAAGAGAATTGTGCGCTGCATTTTTAGATCTCATAATGTGCCACGTCACGAATGTTAATTCGTTAGTTCTTGCTTCCGAGCATGCGTGTTTGTACTTTAGATTTTTGTCTGACGGACTTGTGAACACACGCTCGGAAAATCTGACAACAGACATTTGTCCGCGGAAAATGTTAAAACCTGCCATCCAACATTTGTCCGCAGAAAATCCAACAACAATTGTCCGATGGAGCATACAAACAGTCGGATTTTCTGCCAACAGCCATCGGAAAATCCCAACGAGGCTTTATGTTGTACAACAGTCATCCCACCACAGGGGTCACTGTAACTTGCCAAGCTCTTGCTGTGGACTCACCACTGCAACTTTGCTCTTGCTAAAGACTTGCCACACAAATTTGCTACAAATTGGAAAAGTGTCAACTAGAACAAGTGCTTCAAGCGCTCTGCAAGTGTACAACTTGCCAGCAAAAATGTGCAGCAAGTTAACAGACTTACAATTCAACACTGCCACACATTTGTGGCAAGTTATCCTTGCTATCTGGGAGGTAGGTCAGCATGTAGGGGAGGTTTTTAATGCATGTACTGGGCTTTCTCTGTTGAGCTAAGTCCTTATTGGGGTGGCTTGACTTAAAATTTCTTGGTAATATTTTAATAATCTCAGATGTAGTCGCAGCCTCATATTCTCAGTGAACCTGTGCTTACCTCAGACACTTGATCATGTGCAGAGGGTTTAAAAAAAAGTATGTTAGCTTGCACAGAAGCGGCATTGCATCAAATACAGCCTCTCTGGGAAAAAAATGACTCATTCTCGCCAATCTGACATGGATGTTTTGTATTGAAGCGATATAATCATAAAAAAATAATGAAATGTGTTTCTAAAGCTTATCCAAACCCAAAAACAAAAAACTGATATCTCCACTTGCAGTGGGATGGAGTTCTGCTGCTTCTTCACCTTCTAATCACAGGCGATCTTTATTCTAAGTAAAAAGAATTGTGATTCTCATTTTTTCCAGAATCGTGCAGCTCTATTTGCTATCTCGGTTTGAAGAGCAGCATTGTCAATCTGGGGAGAGGGTAGTTTTAAATTTGCTAGCAGATTTAGATGGATTAACAAATTAAAGCCAAGCTGCAACTAACACTTTACAAGCATTTACGCAGGGGTCTCAAACTGGCAGCCCTCCAGCTGTTGCGAAACGACAAGTCCCATCATGCCTCTGTTTGTGGGAGTCATGCTTGTAACTGTCAGCCTTGCAATGCCTCATGGGACTTGTAGTTTTACAACAGCTCGAGGGCCACCAGTTTGAGACCCCTAAATTCCAGAATTTTTTTTTTCATCTAACAGGATGTCAGAACACAGCAGCAACCCCCAAACACATTTATAGATTTGAAGGAAGCTTAGAGCAATAGATGGTACTTTAAAAAAAAAAAGATTACATACTTGAATAGATTTATTTCTTCTAAACCAGAGTTAAAGCATTTGTTAACCCCCAAAAAAATGGATCCTGCTCCTTTAAAGCATGTTATATGACACAGTGCTTTTCCTGTGTAATTTTCCCCCCTGTAACACCTAAAAAAACCTGGCTGATCCTGCCAGTTTCTCCCCCCCCCCCCTGTAAACTGACCACAGTGTATCATGGCTGCTGAGCCCCGACACCATGGTCAGGTTACGTGTCTCTGTCATCCGCAGCTTGCTATCTGCTCTTCTCTCTGCTCCTGTGTCCTCCTCCCACTCCCCTCTCTGTCTGTGTGTGAGCTGCCCTTCCCCCCTCCTGCTGCTCTCATAAAGCTAACCTGTATACACCATCAACACTGCCTCTTATTGCAGTGTCCCCCTCTGTGAATGATTTATAAATATAAATGCTGTAAATACCTAATTTAAGAGCTGAGATTGCGATCACATGGCCAGCCAGATCTCTCCTCCTCCTCAACTCCTCCTCCCCTCCAGACTGACATCAGCAGGGGAATCTCAGCCCCGCCTGCTGCATCTCTCAGAGGAGGAAAGGAGAAAGCTGGCTGGTCATGTGATCGCAATCTCGGCAGTGAAATTAGGTATTTGCAGTATTTATTTTTATAAATCACACACAGAGGAGGATACTATAATAGGAAGCAGTGCTGATTGTGTATACACATTAGAGCAGCTTAACAACCACTTTAAAGAGGAAGTAAAGTCTTCTTCTTTAATTGTACCTACAGATAAGGTAAGAATATATAATAATTCCTATGCCGGTTAAAGCTGACTTCCGCAGATTATTATTTTTTTTTTAATGTCAGCAGCGACAAATACTGTAGATGCTGACTTTTAAAATATGGACATTTACCTGTCCAGGCCACCTGCGATCTGTCCCTCAGCTCTGGGGGTCTGGGGGTTGGGGGTCTCCTGGGAGTGTCGGGGGGGACTTTATAATGAAAGGGGGCTGTGTACTGTGCAGGGAAAGGGGTCCTTGTGCAGTTCTGTGCAGGAGTCCGTGTGCTGTGCAGTGCTGTGCAGGGTTCCGTTTGCTTTGCAGGCGTCTGTGTGCTGTGCAGGGGGTCCGTGTGCTGTGCAGTGCTGTGCAGAGGTCCGTGTTCTGTGCAGGGGGTCCGTGTGCTGTGCAGGAGGTCTGTGTGCTGTGCAGTGCTGTGTAGGGGTTTGTGTGCTGTGTAGGTGGTCCGTGTGCTGTGCAGGGGTCCGTGTGCTGTGCAGGGGGTCCATGTGCTGTGTAGTGCTGTGCAGGGGTCCGTGTGTTGTGCAGGGCTGTGCAGGGGTCCATGTGCTGTGTAGGGGATCCCTGTGCTGTGCAGGGGTTCGTGTGCTGTGCAGGGGGCCCGTGTGCTGTGCAGTGCTGTGCAGTGCTGTGCAGAGGTCCGTGTGCTGTGCAGGGGGTCTGTGTGCTGTGCAGTGCTGTGTAGGGGTCTGTGTGCTGTGTAGGTGGTCCGTGGGCTGTGCAGGGGTTTGTGTGCTGTGCAAGGGGTCCGTGTGCTGTGCAGGGGTTCCATGTGCTGTGTAGGGCTGTGCAGGGGTCCGTGTGCTGTGCAAGGGGTCTGTGTGCTGTGCAGTGCTGTGCAGGGGTCTCTGCGCTGTGCAGGGCTGTGTAGGGGTCTGTGTGCTGTGTAGGTGGTCCGTGGGCTGTGCAAGGGTTCGTGTGCTGTGCAAGGGGTCCGTGTGCTGTGCAGGGGTTCCATGTGCTGTGTAGGGCTGTGCAGGGGTCCGTGTGCTGTGCAAGGGATCCGTGTGCAGTGCAGGGGTTCCATGTGCCGTGCAGGGGTCTGTGTGCTGTACAGGGTTCCGTGTGCTGTGGAGGGGTCTGTGTGCTGTGCAGTGCTGTGCATCCACCCGCAGCTCCTGGATGGCAACAGATTTGTGTGTGACTATCTCGGTTACTTGGGGAGCCACAGCCTGGTCTGAATAATGTGTCTGGGTTTCAGGCAGACTGAAACCCGGACACATGATTCCAAAACCAGGACTGTCCGGGTGAATCCTGGAGAGGTGGCAACCCTAGGTCCATGTGCTGTGCAGGGGGTCGGTGTGCTGTGCAGTGCTGTGCAGGGGGTCCGTGTGCTGTGCAGTGCTGCATGGGGTCCGTATGCTGTGCAGGGGGTCCGTGTTCTTTGCAGGGGTCCGTGTGCTGTGCAGGGGTCCATGTGCTTTGCAGGGGAACATGTGCTGTGCATGGGGGCTATGTGCCGTGCAGGTGGTCCGTGTGCTGTGCACTGTGTTTTGTGTATGGCTGCATGTTGATGCAGGAATGCATGCAATTTAATCCACATTATTATGGCGATCATACATTGTAAATTTGCAGCACTTGGATATGAAGATACATTTGCAGGCTGTTAGGGCCCATTCACACCAGATGCTGTGGGACTGCATTGGGTGGCTATTCCAGCGCAGTCCCACCACATGAGAAATCAAATTCCTTGTCTCCCTATTTGCCTGGTTCACTGCATCGCATTGGTGTATGGGTGGTGTGCAGTGAAAAAACTGCTGCAAGCAGTGGCTAGTGTGCGATACGGTACGGCCAGATCAGTACTTTGCATGCATTACTTTTCAGTGCAGCGCAATTTCAGTCAATACACAGTCTCGCACATTGTGGTGGTCAATATAACTTTATGAAATGTCTTTGTAATAAAGTTTGTTTAAAAAAAACAATGAAGTTTGTTTAAAAACAAAAAAGTGAATGATGGTGAGAAGAGAACATACCCTTAGGCTGGGTTCACACCTATACGAATTGGATGCCGGTTTTCCGCATCCAATTTGCATAGCAAGAGAATGTGATCGGCTCTCTGTGGAACCAGTTTACATATCTCCGAGGCGGCTTCAGCTCTGTTTCAGGGCTGAATTCAGGCAAAGATTCGGCCCTGATTTGTCCCTGAAATGGAGAATAGGGACAGACAGCGTTCCTGTGCGATCCGCAGCCGATCCTTATTGGGAGATCTGACCATACCATTAGCTGCAGCAAATGTTTATAATATATATATATATATATATATATATATGTATATATATATATATTTTTTTTTTATAAAGATTCCTTTAATTCTAAACCTTCTAGTACAGAACTAGTTAACCTCTTCAGCCCCAGAGGGTTTACCCCCTTCATGACAAGGCCATTGTTTGCAATATGGCACTGCGTTAGTTTAACTGACTATCGTGCAGTCGTACCAAAAAAAAATTGTTTGTCCTTTTTTTCCCACAAATAGAGCTTTCTTTTGGTGTTATTTGATCACCTCTGCAGCTTTTATTTTTTGCGCTATAAACAAAAATAGACCGAAATTTTGAAAAAAAAAAAAACAATATATTTTACTTTATGCTATAAAACATACCCAATAAAAAATTGTTTAAATCTAATTTATTCATCAATTTAGGCCAATATGTAAGAAAGGGTTAAACCAGTGTGTAGTGGAAATTTACACTAATTCAATATTTAACTACTGGCTGCCAAATCACGTACCTGTACGTCATTTAGCTTCAAGTGGTTGTCCCGGGCTGATGCCTGCCCACCAATTTATTCTCTAGGGCCTCTGCTTTAAAAAAAAAAAATATATATATATATAATGTCTTTGGGGTTCTAACAAATTTTCTAGCAAAAAAAAAAAAAGATTTTCCCAGAAAATGCCTGGTCTTCAACTGGTTAATAATCAAGTATAGTAATGGATTTATGCAAAGCCACTGTAGCCAAGAAAATCCATCTTCCCTTCTGATACATTTTATTGATAAAGCGTATCAAATCCATAAACATAATACTTAAAGAGAATAGCAGTCACAGCAACCTTCTGGGCTGTAAGTGATTTGTGGACATCACCACCATAGACGCTGTGTGAAAAGCACAGTCCGCTTCCTCGGGAAAAGATTAGAACTGGCATTAAATTTATATAGCAAACTGCGTGTGGTAGAGGCTTTCACAACATCCATTATACGGAGAAGACAGCATTATTCCTGGCTGAGTACTAGAAGAAATGTAATTTCCTCAATTTCACACTGAAAACGATTTAAATGTTGGTTTGCATCAAAATGTTTCCACAGCGATATTCCCTCGGTTTGTATCATTTCTCTGGGCAGATGTACACAGCGATTCCCGGAGGATTTCAGCTAAAAATTCAGCCGTGGGTACAGATAAGCTGTCAGTTCCAAAATTCTGTAGGCAGAGAGCAGGGAAAATGAGAATCTAAAACAGTGTCTGCCTGAGAAAAAATACGACAACAGTACAACAGAGGCAGGAAGAGTAAGTAAACAGTGGTGATTAGGATTCATTTTCTGATGTTCCATCTACATTGGCCCCTGTCTGACGTAAACTCATTGAAGAAATGAAGCAACAAAAAGCATAACTCTGGGCAAATTTAAAAAATAAAACAAAATAGGGCCCTAGCCAGCGTACAAAATAAAAAAAAAGCAGCTAAGGCTGCAATACTTACGTTAAGTACAAAGCTGTCCCTGACAGTACTTCTTTTTCGTCATTAGATGTCCTCAGTCTTCCAGGTTAAATGACACCCAGTGTTATTCAACCTTGAGTGAGGAAATACTGTAAATACAGGGTGCAGTGTTGCCAACCTAACATATTGAAATTTACTGACATGATACCCAAAATCTACTGGCACAGCCACGTTTTTACTGGCATTTTTAAAAGTTACAAAATGACAGTTTTAAGTACAAATTTCACTATTTAGGCTATAAACAAAACAAGTACAATATGTAATTAGCAATGTGATTTAAGGTAGATAATAAGGCAAAAAACATATTTGTTATTTTATTTTCGATATAGTAAGTAGCTCAGGGACAGGACTCAGGAGGGTAAGAAATTAGAATGGGCGGCACACACATGAAATTGACTCTCACAGTGATACTGACAGTAGTGTGCAGCAGTATGGATTACCCACACGACACGTCCCCTCATGAGTCACAGTGACAGTCTCTCTCCAAGCTGGGTGGTCCCTCCAGTCCAAACAGCACTGATGGTCCCGCTCCTGGCCTGTCTTGCTCCCATCCCGCAGACCCAAACACAAGGCTCTGGCCGCTCTGCTTGGCTCCCTTGCACCATGACATCACAGGACATGCTGAGGCACCGCCTCCACCAGAGCCGCCCAAACACACTGTAGCAGGCAATTGTATGGTCTCGGCTGGCTCCACCATGTCACAGCCATATTTTTTACTGGCAACCTTTTCTTTTTACTGGCATTTACTGGCAGGCGAAAATTGCCTGTTTTTTACTGGCTGCCAGTAAAAATACTGACGGTTGGCAACACTGACAGGGTGTCATGAGCCTGTCATTTCTATAGCATACTTTAGTTACAGTTAATTATTGCATGTAGAGGATTACCCACAGCCGAAGAAAAGACAGAAGAGGAAGCACATCATATGACTGACCTAAAGATGTCTGAAAATAATAAGATTGAAGTTGGGGTTGTGTTAGGTTTAGGGAGTAGAGCCCAGATTTGGGCTTTAACCACTTCAGCCCCGGAAGATTTGGCTGCTCAATGACCAGGCCATTTTTTGCGATTCAGCACTGCGTCGTTTTAACTGACAATTGCAGTAAATATTTTTTGTTTTCATCAGTTATAGCGTCTACAAAATAGGGGATAGATTTATGGCATTTTTATTATTATTATTATTTTTTTTACTAGTAATGGCGACGATCTGCGATTTTTATCTCGACTGCGATATATTGCGGCACACATATCGGACACTTTTGACACATTTTTGGGACCATTGACAATTATACAGCGATCAGTGCTATAAAAATGCACTGATTACTGTGTAAATGTCACTGGCAAGGAAGGGGTTAACACTAGGGGGCGATCAAGGGGTTAACTGTGTTCCCTCACTGTGTTCAAACTGAAGGGGGGATGGGACTTACTTGGTGGAAGAGAGAGATTGGCGATCATACATAGTATGAACACATGATCAGTCTCTTCTCCCCTGAAAGAACAGGGATTTGTGTGCTTACACACACAGATCCTGGTTCTCGGTCTGTCACAAGCGATCGCGAGTGCCTGGCAGTCATCGTGCCCGCCGGACACTCACATCAGCTCCAGCGGTGAGCCTTCGGCGGCACACGCTCGCCCCTGGTGACCACAATGGGAAGCGACGTAAGGTAACATCGATTTGCCCAGCCGAGCCAACCTGACGTAGTAAAACAGTGGCGGCTGGTCGGCAAGGGGTTAAAGCAACCAGAAACATGCTAATAATAATAAATATTGCAACTGGGCAAAAGCTAGGAAATACAGTCAGTAGGTTGTGTGCAAAAGGTGTTCACAATAAAAGGCCCATAAGTAGTTCAATTGTCGGAAGCGCTCGGAATATGATGTGTAATATTTGGTGGGAGTTGTCAGCTTTACTGAACAAAAGGTTTCTTTATTTCACCAATAAAAAAAATAAGTTGCGTAGCTTAAAGTCATTGTAAATGCCCACCTTGTAAAACCACCCATTTTGTTGTTTTACATCACATTCCCTCTGTTCACAGCTGCATAAGAGCTGGGGGAGGAGAAGCAGCAGCACACTGAGCTTCTCAGTGAATGGCTGTGCAGCAGGGGGGTTTGTGTCAGGACAAGTCTGATCATTGGAGGAGAGCACCCTGAGTTCATAGCACAGCTAGAGAACTGACCATGGTGTGCACCTGGGATTTCACATGAAGGAATAAATACAAAGAGAACAGGATACGTTCTCATACAAGTACATGGTACAGCAGGCACATATCAGGAATATGAAGTGTTGGGGTAACAAACGCTTTAACTTGTCATTTCTTCAGTTCAGGGTAAAAACAAACATATCTGTAGGTAAAGGTTACATAGGGTACATAGGAAGTATTGATAATTATTATTATACAGGATTTATATAGAGCCAACAGTTTTTGCAGTACTTTACAACGTGAGGACAGGCAGTTACAATACAATTCAATACAGGAGGAATCAGAGGGCCCTACTCGTTAGAGCTTACAATCTAGGAAGAAGGGTCAAGTGATACAAAAGGAAATAACTGTGGGGGATGAGCTGATGAAGAAAATAAAAATACAGTTGTTAGGTGGAGGCAGGAAAGGGTTCTCTGAAGAGAAAAGTTTTCAGGGATCGCATAAAAGTGGATAGAGTAGGAGATAGTCAGACAGATTGAGGTAGGGAATTGCAAAGGATGGGAGAGGCTTGAGAGAAGTCCTGAAGGCGAGCATGGGAGGAGATGACAAGGGAACTAGAGAGCAGGAGGTCTTGTGAGGATTGAAAAAAACTATTTGGTTGGTATTTTGAAATCTGGTTAGTGATGTAGCTGGCCAAGGTGTGGATGGCTTTGTAAGTTATTGTTAGTATTTAGAATTTAATTTGTTGGGTGAGTGGCAGCCAATGGGGGGGGGGGGGGGGGGGGTTGACAGAGAGGGGTAGCAGACACTGAGCGGTTTCTAAGGTGGATAAGTCTGGCAGAGGCATTCATGATGGACTGAATAGGGGATAGCCTAACCTGTAAAGGTAAGCCAATGAGGAGGGAGTTGCAGTAGTCAAGGTGAGAGATAACCAGGGAGTGACTAAGGAGCTTTGTGGTGTCATTGGTTAGTAAGGGACATATTTTAGAGATGTTGTGGAGGTTGAGCCGAGACGCTTTGGACAGTGATTTGTTGTAGGGCCAAAAGGAGAGTTCAGAGTCCAGGACTCAGTATTCTGAGCACCCTGGCATGCGAGGATGGGTGAATGGTTGTGCCATTGATCTTGACAGAGAAGTCAGCAGAAGAGGCACGTGGGGGAGGAAATATTATGAGCTTGGATTTGGACAGGTTGAGTTTGATGTAGTGGTGTGACATCCAGACTGATATGTTGGTCAGTATATTAGTGATGTGTGAGGAGACTGAAGGAGTGAGCTGAGGTGTAGAGAGATATATTTGGGTGTCATCAGTATAGAAATGGTATTGAAAGCCATGGGAGGCTATTAGCTGACCCAGGGAGAAGGTATAGATTGAGAATAGGAGAGGTCCAAGAACAGAACCTTGAGGGACCCCAATGAAGAAAGGAAGAGGAGAGGAGGAATTAGAATTGTAAGTGACACTAAAGTTACGGTGGGATAGGTAGGATGAGAGCCAACGAAGAACACAGGCAACTGTTTTGAATTTTACAAATGCAAAAATTTTGAAATTGGATGAAAGGTTTAGCACTGGGAAACACTTTTTTAAACATAAAAAGTGCATCTTAAATACAACTATATAGATCAGACCAAAATGAGGGACCAATGAGGAGAAAAGAGGGACAGAGAGACTTTGTTCCAAATCAGGGACAGTCCCTCATAGTCTCTTAGTAGGTAAGTTTGAATAAAGACAATAGTCCATCCAGTTCAACCTGTGTAGGTGCAAGTGTGTCAGTGTCTATAATTATTTCCCATATCCCTGTATGTTGTGTTCTTTAACCCCTTCACTACCCGCCCATAGTCATATGATGCCCACAAGGTGGATGTCCCATCCTGGGTGGGTGTCATATGACGTCCTCCCATTCCCGGCCGCCTAGGGGGTGCGCCCGCGGCGTCGCTCAGGACCCGGTGCGCGTGCCCGGCGGCTGCGATGTCCGCCGGGCACCCGCGATTGCCAGTTAAAACGGCGGGACCGTGGAGCTGTGTAAACACACAGCTCCACGTCCTGTCAGTGGCGAGGAGACCGATCATGTGATCCCAGTACGGAGGAACACCGATCGGTCTCCTCCCCTTGTGAGTCCCCTCCCCCCACAGTTAGAATCACTACTTTAGGGAACATATTAACCCCTGCAGCGCCCCCTAGTGTTAACCCCTTCCCTGCCAGTCACATTTACACAGTAATCAATGCAATTTTATAGCAACGATCACTGTGTAAATGTGAATGGTCCCAAAAATGTGTCAAAAGTGTCCGAAGTGTCCGCCGCAATGTCGCAGTCACGAAAAAAAAAAATCGCAGATTGCCGCCATTACTAGTAAAAAAAAAAAAAAAAAAAAAAAACAATGCAATAAATCTATCCCCTATTTTGTAGACGCTATAACTTTTGCGCAAACCGGTCAATTTTTACCAAAAATATGTAGAAGAATACGTATCGGCCTAAACTGAGGAAAACATTTTTTTTTTTTTTTTAAAATGGGATATTTATTATAGCAAAAAGTAAAAAAATATTGTGTTTTTTTTCAAAATTGTCGCTCTTCTTTTGTTTATAGCGCAAAAAATAAAAACCACAGAGGTGATCAAATACCACCAAAAGAAAGCTCTATTTGTGGGAAAAAAAAAAGGACGTCAATTTTGTTTGGGTGTAGCGTCGCACGACCGCACAATTGTTAGTTAAAGCGACGCAGTGCCGAATCGCAAAAAGTGCTCTGGTAAGGAAGGGGGTAAAAATCACCCGGTGCTGAAGCGGTTAAGGTGCACATCCAAGAGTCTCTTAAAAATACCCATATTTCCTGCAGCCACCACCAATTGTGGAAGAGAGAGTGAAAAACCCCCTGCTCAGTTTAAGATTAAACCGCTGCTCCTCCAATCTCATTGATTTCTGTGTTCCTTACACTCCTTGAGACTGAATAATTTTTTTCCTATGCTGGGATCGCCATTGAGGTATTTGTAAATCGCTATCATATCTCCTCTCAAGTGTTGTTTCTCCGGCAAGAATAAATTTAGTGTTTGCAGTCGTTCCCTGTAATTGAGGTCCTCCAATCCCCTTATTAGTTTTGTTGCCCTTCTTTGGACTCTCTCCAGTTCCAGCACATCCCTTCTGAGCACTGGTGACCAGAACTGGTCAGGGAAAATTGGATGAAAGGGACAGTTGGGAGCTATGTGCATTGGGGATATATACCCAGTGAGCATGAGGCCTAAAGGTACGTTTTTTTTTTTTAAAGTTGCTCACAGTGAACTTGTAGACAAGTTGCATTAGGAAATGTAACAAATTGCTAGTCTATGCATAACCTATGTGCAGAGAAGCACCAGGAACTACAAAGTTTGTCAAATGACAGTGTGCATACTTGCTGTACCTGCATATTCCTAAATTGACCACCCAAAGCCAGGAATGACTTTGAATCCTGACGTAGTGCCATTCTCTACAGTGCAAGGAAAACATCATTCTCCTATGAAATATTTAGGAAAAACATCCAACATCCTGGAAGTTTAGAACTGACCTTTGCCACTGGTGTGGTCACTCTGCATACCTATTGCCTGTCTGGTAATTATTCGATTCATGATACCTGATAGTACATATTTGTTTCAGGTAGGTGGTCCTCCAAGTAGTACAGCACAGGTAAAGATGACAACCTTGAAGCCTGCACCTTTCAAGTCAGGAATGACAACTCCCTTATGTATATGTTGACATGTTCCAAACCAAACCACTTGCAGAGAGGCTGTGTCTAGGAACATAAGGAGGAACTGAGAGTAATATGTGTCTGCCAAGCCAGTTTACAGCAATTTCCTCTGTAGGGTCCTCTGAGATATTTTCTGTAGCTTTGAGTCTTTGAGTACCCAACAGCCCAGCAGATTTTCCTCTGATCATAACTATTCAGCAGTTCAGTAATAGCGTTACCGTAGCCATAAGATGGCAGATATATCTCTGACCAGCTGGGAGATATCTGTCTGTTCTTTAATAAATTGCTTGAGTGTCAGGAACCTGCAGTATTCTCTATGTGGTGATAACAGCACACTTTCTGCACTCTGATCCCTCTTTTATGTTTCATAGCAGAAGGAAGGACTTATTCCACTCTTGGAAAATTATTAATATTGCCTGCTGAAAGTTCACACATCGCCTAATAACAAGTAATCCCAAAAATCACAAAGAATTCTATACAATTAGCAGCCTATTCATGGTCTCTCTTATAAAGTGATTGGGGCTGTTTAAAGCTGAGCTCCAGGCTAGAACAAGAACACATGAAGTATGAATTACAATCTGTTAACGTGGCACCACATCCAGTACCTCTATAAAGACAGAGAAAGAAGGGACTTTTAGACCTCGTTCCTGTTAAGCGCGGCTTTGAAATTGTGCAACTTCATCTTAAGCCGCCCGATTTGGGTACGATTTCATGCACAGATGTCTTTTGAAGTCGCACCCAAAACTGGCAAAAGTAGTGCAGGAACTACTTTTGCAAATCGGTGCGGCGCTGCAAAGTCTGTGTTGCACTGATTGGAATGGTGCCATTGCTGGCAATAGGCTGCGACTTGTCAAATCGCTTCAATGTGAACAAGGGCTAAAGGCAGACACTCAGAACCCCAATATAAAGGGGGGGGGGCACTAAAGTTTTTTAAGCATACATTAAAACATTTTTTAGCAACCATGTAGGATTTGTGATAAAGGGGTATACTGAATGCCTATATCCTAACTACAATACCTAGCCTGAGTGTTCAAAATTATATACAGGTATCAATGGGCTGGATAAAAGAAGGTCCAAATAAAACATCTTGATCTCTACACGTTTCGCCAGACTCAGCTTCCTCAGGAGTTCCTATATCCTTGTAAGAATAAATTGTAATTGTTCACAACTCGTTAAAAGTTTCCATAAAATGTATATCTTCAAATGTAACAATAATATATCTAAAGCTGGTGCATTGCAATTGTCAAATATTCACATTCAAGTGAAATGGGAGAGGGTTCAGGGCAGTGGCGGCCCGTACATAGGGGGTGCTCAGGTGCTGCCCCCCCATCCATCTGGCCCCCTAATCTACATGCGGGGCGCTGGACACATGGATTTCAATGAAGGTTTTTTTTTTTTTGAAGCACGTGATTAGAGCCTTAGGCTCTAATTGGCTTAAAAAAAGGGTGGTCTTGGGGCGCAGAGCACTGCGCCCCAAGACCACCCACTTATCTGGCAATAGCAAATTAATGTTAATTGTTAATATTGTCTTCCTGGTTCTCCTCGCAGCCAATCAGGAAGCAGTTCCTGAGACCTGATTGGCTGGGGAGTCTTAGGACTCCCCGGCCAATCGGGTCTTAGTCAGGACCCACTTCCTGTTCGGCCTGGCCCCGGAGTGAGTAGCTGGAGCCCAGATCCATGTCTGCCTGGTCTGCCTCCTTTCTAAGGTAAGGAGGCCTATGATCTCCACAGCACCCCTGTATGTGGGGGGGATCGCCGCATTCCAGTCCATCTCCTGCAGGGGGGGGGGGTTATGGCAGAATAAGAAGAAATACATAGCTCATTCTGTGCTCCAGCAGGACTCCATTATCTGTGCGACCGGGTCGTACAGCCTTCTAAACAAGCCACTCACATCTGCTCTTTATGGTTTATTCACACGGGTACTCGAGTAGCAGTGATTCTTTCCTCTTTACACTTATGGTCGCATGAGCATTACCCTCACCACATACAATGCAGGGTTAACATTGTACATAATGATGCACAGGCTGGAGATTCAGGGAGAAGAAGGAAGCCCTGGAAACTGTAGGAGATGCAGAATAGGGCATATAATATTGTCTCTTTTGCTACTCGCTAGAAATAATGAGCATTGAACCCATGGAAGTGCAGGGGGGTCCCCACTTTAAATGTTTTTTTTGTTGTTCCAGCCTGGAGTTCAGCTTTAAAAAAATGTGTTTGTTTTTCTGTTTCTTTGCTAAATGCCGCTAAAGAAGAGACAGAAATAGTCTGGCACTTTCCACTACTGTCCCACAAGCAATATTGGAAAATCAGGCAACATGCATTTAATCGTAAAGGGCACATCATTCGGTGGCAGGGTAATTGGTTTCCAACAATCAGACCACATCTTGTATTCTTGGTTTTAACTGAAATGCATATATATATATATATATATATATATATTATATTTTTTTTTTTTTTTCCTAAGAAAATTGTCAAACTTTATTACTTTACTAATCATTGTGACTTTCCAGATATTTAAAATATATTACATAGACTGAACAAACTCAAGGCAGAACTTATCGGTCCCTAGGATGTTCTTTCTTCATTCGTCTTCTATGATATTGTCCTACAGGGTACCATCGGTGCTTGGTGGTATAGAACATTTTACTGAGTTCTTCGATAGTTGTTTCCCGTTTTGAACTTGTATCAATCTGTCTGGCTTTTAGTTTTAGGACCTGATCATGATTTTCCTCATGGTTCTCTATTGGGTCTCGTCTAGGAAGAGATCTGGTATGTTCAAATGGAATATCCACCAAAGGATGGTAGCAGACAATTGTTTTCTCATCAGAAGTCATGGCCAATTCCAATTTACAGTTGTAGTCATCAGGAAGAGCTGAATAGGTTGATTTTGCACAGTGTAAACTTTGATCTCCGCCTCGTCCCGTGTTTCCACCCCCCCGGCACCCGATCACTACAGCACCCACCATTATGATCGGAAATGCATATATATGTGGGACCGAGTGACTTCACTGGTTGCTAAGGATGCAGATTGCAGAATAACAAAAGGTAGCAATCTGCAACAAAGTTGGCTAAAATCCCTGCAATGAGCATACATCACCCAGAGTGGAGTTACTCTTTAAGGTGATCACGTCATCAAGACCAGTACAGGGTCTATAACTCTGCATTGGACATGATGATGCTGTGGGCCAGTCCACTGCCGCGAGCACCGAGATGGTTAGGGCTTGTTCACAAGTGTGGTAAAGACTGACATGTTTTTTTTAAAAGTGTCCTAGACTGGGAATCAAATTTTAGAGGTGTTTCACAGGTGATGAGGTGAGGAGACCGTATGCCGCCTTCTCATTGCCTGATGTAACCCCCTAAATGCTGCACTATTGCGTTGCCATCATGTGCATTGCATGTGATTGCTGTGTGTCCATTAGGGATGAGCCGAACATCCCCGGGTTCGGTTCGCACCAGAACCTGCGAACGGACCGAAAGTTCGCACGAACGTTAGAACCCTATTAGTTACAATGGACGCGAACTTTCGAAATCTAAAGTGCTAATTATAATGGTCAATATGCATGGTATTGTTATAAAACAGGTTTGGGGACCCGGGTCCTGCCCCAGGGGACATTTATCAATGCAAAAAGAAGTTTTAAAAACAGACGTTTTTCCGGAGCAGTGATTTTAATGATGCATAAAGTGAAAAAAAAAAAGTGAAATATTCCTTTAAATATGGTACCTGGGGGGTGTCTAATGTATGCCTGTGAAGTGGCATGTGTTTCCCGTGTTCAGAACTGTCCCTGCACAAAATGACATTTGTAAAGGAAAAAAAAAGAAGCCATTTAAAACTGCTTGCGGCTTTAATGTCATGTCTTGTCCAGGCAATATGGATGAAAATCTTTGAGAAAAATGGCATGGCTACCCCACCCCCCCCTACCCCAGCCTATTACCAGCCCCTTTGGGTCTTGTATGGATATTAAGGGGAACCCTGCACCCAAAATAAAACCCTATACCTAAAACCCTATATACTCTGAACCACAGTATACAGGCGGTGGAAACAAGACAGGGACTGTAGGTACAGTGGTGTGAAAAAGTGTTTGCCCCCTTCCTCATTTCCTGTTCCTTTGCATGTTTGTCACACTTAAGTGTTTCGGAACATCAAACCAATTTAAACAATAGTCAAGGACAACACAAGTAAACACAAAATGCAATTTGTAAATGAAGGTGTTTATTATTAAAGGTGAAAAAAAATCCAAACCATCATGGCCCTGTGTGAAAAAGTGATTGCCCCCCTTGTTAAAACATACTATAACTGTGGTTGTCCACACCTGAGTTCAATTTCTCTAGCCACACCCAGGCCTGATTATTGCCACACCTGTTCACAATCAAGGCATCACTTAAATAGGAGCTGCTTGACACAGTAAGGTCCACCAGAAGATCCTTAAAAGCTACACATCATGCCGAGACCCAAAGAAATTCAGGAACAATTGAGAAAGAAAGTAATTGAGATCTATCAGTCTGGAAAGGGTTATAAAGCCATTTCCAAAGCTTTGGGAATCCAGCGAACCACAGTGAGAGCCATTATCCACAAATGGCGAAGACATGGAACAGTGGTGAACCTTCCCAGGAGTGGCCGGCCGCCCAAAATTACCCCAAGAGCGCAGCGACGACTCATCCAAGAGGTCACAAAAGACCCCACAACAACGTCCAAGGAACTGCAGGCCTCACTTGCCTCAGTTAAGGTCAGCATTCATGCCTCCACCATCAGGAAAAGACTGGGCAAAAATGGCCTGCATGGCAGAGTTCCAAGGAGAAAACCACTGCTGAGCAAAAAGAACATCAAAGCTCGTCTCAATTTCTCCACAACACATCTTGATGATCCCCAAGACTTTTGGGACAACATTCTGTGGACCGATGAGACAAAAGTGGAACTCTTTGGAAGGTGTGTGTCCAAGTATATCTGGCGTAGAAGGAACACTGCATTTCAGAAAAAGAACATTATACCAACAGTAAAATATGGTGGTGGTAGTGTGATGGTCTGGGGCTGTTTTGCTGCTTCAGGACCTGGAAGACTTGCCGTGATAAAAGGAACTATGAATTCTGCTGTCTACCAAGAGATCCTGAAGGAGAATGTCCGACCATCTGTTCGTGTACTCAAGCTGAAACGAACTTGGGTTCTGCAGCAGGACAATGATCCTAAACACACCAGCAAGTCCAACACCGAATGGCTGAAGAAAAACAAAATGAAGACTTTGGAGTGGCCTAGCCAAAGTCCTGACCTGTATCCTATTGAGATGTTGTGGTATGACCTTAAAAAGGCCGTTCATGCTCGAAAACCCTCTAATGTAACTGAATTAGGACAATTCTGCAAAGATGAGTGGGCCAAAATTCCTCCAGGACGCTGTAAAAGCCTCATTGCACGTTATCGCAAACGCTTGGTTGCAGTTGTTGCTGCTAAGGGTGGCCCAACCAGTTATTAGGTTTAGGGGGCAATCACTTTTTCACACAGGGCCATGATGGTTTGGATTTTTTTTCACCTTTAATAATAAACACCTTCATTTACAAATTGCATTTTGTGTTTACTTGTGTTGTCCTTGACTATTGTTTAAATTGGTTTGATGTTCCGAAACACTTAAGTGTGACAAACATGCAAAGGAACAGGAAATTAGGAAGGGGGCAAACACTTTTTCACACCACTGTATATACTGTATGTATGTATGTATGTATGGACTGTTGGTGTATACTGTGCTGTGCTGGAGGCACACAAAACACACTAACTCCTGCAGATGGCTGTCTTAGGTGACAACAGGGCAGATACAGTGTAAGGTGGTTTAGTGTGCTACTGCTGTGCTATACTCACACAGCACACACACACACTAACTCCTGCAGATGGCTGGATTGGTAGAGAACAGCACTGAGAAGAACACACTATCCCTGCCTATTTTTCCTCTATCCCTACACTTTCCCCACAAGCAAAGGCTGAGAAGAATACACTATCCCTGCCTATTTTCCTCTTTCCCTATACTTTCCCCACACAGAAATGATTCACATATAGTGTGTACATGTACAGTACACTGTCACTGTTCCTCAAGCCGGAACACACTACACGAGGCCGCTGGCACGGCGGCCTTATATAGTGTGGGGCGTGTACTAAACCCCCTTGAGCTATAATTGGCCATTATTGCTCTCCTCGCCGCTGGCTCTATGATTGGCCAAGCATACGGGGTCACAGTGCATACTTGGCCAATCATCAGCCAGCAATGCACTGCGACTAGCGCAGTGCATTGTGGACCGTTCGCATCACACGAATTTGATGCGAACGGCCCTCAGAGTTCTGCCCTCGACGAGCGGACGAACGCCCGATGTTCGATTCGAACATGGGTTCGAATTGAACACCGAGCCCATCTCTAGTGTCCATAGGTGTGCGCACAGGGTGTGCCGGATGTGCATTAGCATTATCGTTCTGTGTGCCGGCAGGAAGATGGGAAAGATTTCCCTCTTACCAGCTCTGCCATAAGAGAGGTGTTTACGCACTTCTCTTTCACTGTACTGGTGTTCTGCCATAAACTCCAACTCGCCATAATCTCCAACCACATCACTTACGGTCACTGTCCAGCAGCAATAATTGGAGATTTTGATGAGTTAGCTGTTTTCACAGAACTCCGGCAGCGTATACTCTACAGTACATGATATAATGAGTGGATAATGTTAGTCCGCCCGATACTAACCAACAACATGGCCGCCTCCAAGGTAGCGACAATTTTTTTCCTCCTTACCCGGTATTCTGTCAAATCAGCCAACTTGTCGTGTACCATAATGTATACGCTGCCGATGTTCTGTGAAGACGGGCAACTCATCCAAATCTCCAATTATTGCTGCTGGACGGTCACTGAAAGTGAAGCGGTTGGAGATTTTGGCGAGTTGGAGTTTTTGGCAGAACACTGGCACGGAGATCAATGTGGCGGGGTCATATATATATGTAGACACACACGTGTGTGTTTGAGCTTTAAGGTGTACACCCTAATGCAATAGGCTGTGCACACCTATGTGTGCGTCCCTAACTCTGGAATGAGTCATGTTTGATAAGTAGTATTGCCCACCAAATGCAAAGCATTGTGGTCGTGGCATGTGTGTGCGCATCACCAGCCGCTGCCTCTGCGGGTGTTGCTAAAGGGGGAGCAGTTGAGGGGTGGGGGCAGTAAAAACACAGCTCAACCTAGAGCTGCACGATTAATGGTCTAGAATCGTTATTGCAATTTTTTCCCCGTTGCGATCTTGACAAAGTGTTTCACGATTCTTGCTATGTAAAAAATTCTCTCTGCTCTTTTGAAGCCACAGCCATCAAAAGAAAGGAAAAAAAAAAAAAAGGCAGTCTGCCAAGAATCACAACATTCTTTAGCAGTGGAACTTAAGTATAAACATTGTAACCATTTTTTTTAAAGGAATAGACTTCCTGTGTAAATGAGGAAAGTTTAACCACTTAAACACTGAACCTTTTTCTGACATTTGTTGGTTTCAAGTTATTTTTTTTGCTAGAAAATTACTTAGAACCCCCAAACATTTTATATATATATATATATATATATATATATATATATATATATATATATATATATATATATACAGTGGTGTGAAAAAGTGTTTGCCCCCTTCCTCATTTCCTGTTCCTTTGCTGTTGTTTGTTACACTTAAGTGTTTCGGAACATCAAACCAATTTAAACAATAGTCAAGGACAACACAAGTAAACACAAAATGCAATTTGTAAATGAAGGTGTTTATTATTAAAGGTGAAAAAAAATCCAAACCATCATGGCCCTGTGTGAAAAAGTGATTGCCCCCTAAACCTAATAACTGGTTGGGCCACCCTTAGCAGCAACAACTGCAACCAAGCGTTTGCGATAACGTGCAATGAGGCTTTTACAGCGTCCTGGAGGAATTTTGGCCCACTCATCTTTGCAGAATTGTCCTAATTCAGTTACATTAGAGGGTTTTCGAGCATGAACGGCCTTTTTAAGGTCATACCACAACATCTCAATAGGATTCAGGTCAGGACTTTGGCTAGGCCACTCCAAAGTCTTCATTTTGTTTTTCTTCAGCCATTCGGTGGTGGACTTGCTGGTGTGTTTAGGATCATTGTCCTGCTGCAGAACCCAAGTTCGTTTCAGCTTGAGTACACGAACAGATGGTCAGACATTCTCCTTCAGGATCTCTTGGTAGACAGCAGAATTCATAGTTCCTTTTATCACGGCAAGTCTTCCAGGTCCTGAAGCAACAAAACAGCCCCAGACCATCACACTACCACCACCATATTTTACTGTTGGTATAATGTTCTTTTTCTGAGATGCAGTGTTCCTTCTACGCCAGATATACTTGGACACACACCTTCCAAAGAGTTCCACTTTTGTCTCATCAGTCCACAGAATGTTGTCCCAAAAGTCTTGGGGATCATCAAGATGTGTTGTGGAGAAATTGAGACGAGCTTTGATGTTCTTTTTGCTCAGCAGTGGTTTTCTCCTTGGAACTCTGCCATGCAGGCCATTTTTGCCCAGTCTTTTCCTGATGGTGGAGGCATTAACGCTGACCTTAACTGAGGCAAGTGAGGCCTGCAGTTCCTTGGACGTTGTTGTGGGGTCTTTTGTGACCTCTTGGATGAGTCGTCGCTGCGCTCTTGGGGTAATTTTGGCGGCCGGCCACTCCTGGGAAGGTTCACCACTGTTCCATGTCTTCGCCATTTGTGGATAATGGCTCTCACTGTGGTTCGCTGGATTCCCAAAGCTTTGGAAATGGCTTTATAACCCTTTCCAGACTGATAGATCTCAATTACTTTCTTTCTCAATTGTTCCTGAATTTCTTTGGGTCTCGGCATGATGTGTAGCTTTTAAGGATCTTCTGGTGGACCTTACTGTGTCAAGCAGCTCCTATTTAAGTGATGCCTTGATTGTGAACAGGTGTGGCAATATACAGTAAACCCCCGCTATATCGCGGTTCAGTTTTTGCGGTCCCGGTATATCGCGCTATTATAATTAGGACCCGTTATTCCGATATCGCGGTAATATTTCGCCATTTCGCGGTTATGTAGCGGCGAATCATATCGAGGCAGCGGTGGAACGCACCGAGCGTGTTGACGTTAGAGGGGGCGGTAACTGTGCTTGTACTGTACTTGTGCCAACCACAAACAAGGATACTGTACAGTAGCTGAAATCATGCCACCCAAACGCCGATCATCTAAGGCTGTGTCTTCTGGTGAGCCACAAAAGAAGAGGAAGTTCCTAACAATAATGGAGAAGGTGAAACTTCTTGACATGGTAAAGGAAGGACAGAGTTATGCTGCTGTAGCCCGCCATTATGGTATGAATGAGTCAACGATTCGCTACATCAAGAAGGATGAGAAGAATATCAGGGCAACTGCTGCAGTGTCCATCAACCAAGCTGCAAAAAGAGTGGTTTCTTCCCGCAATAAAAACATTGTTAGGATGGAAACTGCCTTGGCCATTTGGATCCAAGATTGCAGAAAAAAAAGCATCACATTGGATGGTAACACCATCAGGACCCAGGCAAAGAAGCTGTATGACACTTTTGCCAATCAAGGAGGCTCTGAAGGAGGCTCTGCTGCAGCTGAACAGTCAGACAGCGACAATCCTGATCAGCCTTCTAGTACATCAGGAGGTTTTTCTGCCAGCAAGGGATGGTTTGACCGCTTCCAGAAACGCTATCAGTTGAAGAGCGTTTCATTGCAAGGTGAAGCTGCATCTGCCGACAAAGAAGCTGCTGCAAGGTACACCAATGAGACCTTCAAGAGTATCATTGAGGAGGGTGGGTACCAACCAGTGCAAGTCTTTAATATGGATGAGACCGGCTTGTTCTGGAAAAGAATGCCCAAACGGACCTACATCATGAAGGAGGAAGCCCGAGCACCTGGATTCAAGGCTTATAAGGACAGAGTAACCTTGGTTATGTGTGGAAATGCTGCTGGGTTTATGATCAAGCCAGCCCTGATCTACAAGGCCAAGAATCCCAGAGCACTGAAGAATAAAAACAAGAACCAGCTACCAGTCCATTGGATGCATAACAGTAAGGCTTGGATGACTAAAGTCCTCACAACTGAGTGGTTCCATAATTGTTTCATCCCAGCCGTCAAGGTCTACCTTGCCCAACTTGGCATTGCTTTTAAGGTGCTTCTGCTGATGGATAATGCAGGAGGCCACGCCATGGATCTATCATACGAAGGAGTGCAAGTTGAGTTCCTTCCACCCAACACCACGTCTTTAATTCAGCCCATGGACCAGGGGGTGATACGAGCATTCAAGGCGCTGTACACTCGCAACTCCTTGAATCATCTTGTCGAATCCATGAACAATGATGAAAATTTCAATTTGAAGGACTACTGGCGTAATTACACCATTGCAACCTGTCTGGAGAACATACAAAAGGCCCTCAAGGAGATGAAGAAGGAGACTGTGCATGCCTGTTGGAAGAAGCTTTGGCCAGACATTATTCACAATTATGAAGGGTTCTCTCCTGACGAAGTTCATCATTCAGCTGTGGACAAGGCAATTAGGCTGGCCAGGTTGCTAGGAGGTGAAGGTTTTCAGGATATGACCCAGGACGACGTCAATGACCTAATTGAAACCCATTCAGCTCCACTAACCGATGAGGATCTGACAGAACTCACCAAGTCAGCGAGTGAGGAGGAAGTGGAGGAACAGGAGGAGGAGGAAGAAGATGAAGGCTTGTCAATTGAGCGCCTTGGCAGGGTCGTGCGTACAGCCAATGACCTGAAACAGATGTTAGCTGAGTGGGATCCTGACATGGTTCGTTCACTGCAGTTCCAAAACAGCATTGATGGAGCCATCCAGGTGTACAAGAACCTCCTCGCCCAAAAGAAGAAACATGCCCAGCAACTGTCTATAACTATGTTCTTCCCAAAACAGAAGAAGGCCGCATCCACCCCAAGTACCTCCACGGCCACCTCTGATGTAGAATTGGAGGTTCTGGAGCAGCAAGAAGACAACCCACCTACACCTGAAGAAGCTCCTGCTGAACCTGCACCTTCAGAAGAACAGTAGCTGCTCTTATTTGATTACTGTATTTGCTGCTTACAGTATACAGTACTGTAGTCATCTTCTTTTCTGCTGAGTACAGTACTGTACTGTACATACAATACTGTACTCTATATTTTACTTTACAGTATACACTACTGTACTGTTAACACAATATTTTTGTGTGATCTCTCTCTCTCTATATCTTTTATGTGTTCATATTGCTTAAAAGTGTGTTTAAAGACCTTTAAATGCTATTAAAAAGTTAACAAAACATGCCTAGGGTGTATTTAAATAGGGTCTTTCTATTTCGCGGTTTTTCACTTTTCGCGGGTGGGTCCGGAACGTAACCCCCGCGATGGAGGGGGGTTTACTGTATATATATATATATATATTATAGCGCCCAGCTAGTGGCTCAAAAGCGCAGCTTAAACAGCGCTAAAGCACCACTAAAATGAGCAGCGCTTTAGTGCTAACGCATGGGCGGCCCCAGTGTGAAAGGGATCTAAGTTAAATTCTGAAAACACCCCACCATATCTTCCCTTTTATATATTTCCTCTTTTAGGTGTCTTTCTTTAAAAAAGAAAAATCAAGTTGGCATGATTTTATGTTATTCCTATACATTTCCACATTTATCAATGCAGAAGAGGATTTTTTTTGTATAGGGATTCTGTGAAATAACAATGACCTGATTAAAATCTGGATTTTTTTTTTTTTTTTTTGTCAGCTTCTGTGCCTGCAAGTATCTTGGCAGACCTGTCTGAGAGTGACAGGCATGGAAAAAACACACCAGGCAGGCAGAGAGTGCTGGTAAATCAGGAGCAAGTGATCAGTGTGCAAGTGGGGAGACACAGTGGAGGAGCTTCAGTGGGAGGAAAGCGAAGTACTCAGAGTGGCAGAAGAAGATAATCGACTGGGAAAGCAGAGAGATCAAAACAGCATGAAGGGATACCCTAAGGGATTTCACCAAAGAAAGGCGTACACTTCACAGCTGAGAGAAATGCAGACTCCATATAAGTCAATGCAAGGCACAGGCAGCCCAGACAAGTGCTAATCTTCATCTCCTGTGCATTGCTTTTCAACTGCATCCAAGCAGCAGCCTGGAGAGTAGGTGAGATGGCACAGCTGCAGGCAGGATGGGATACCCTGACCCTGGGCACCAGCCACTCCACCTGCCCCTTTTCCCTTTATTAGGAGATCCTAGGAACTGCTCTCTCCACACCTCTACCACCCAGGAGACATTCTAGAAGCTCTTTTTTTTTTGGCTTTGGACAATTGTTTACCCTGCTGAAGTTTTAACTTGGAAATCAAAGACATTGGATACTTTGTGAACTTCACTTGTGGATATCAAACTATTGACTTTAACCAAGTAAGTCATCTTTTTTATTATTATTATTATGTATTTCTGCAATGGGTGTCTGGCTTAAATATCCCTTATCAATGACTGTTGCATCTTGTTTTTTTTGCTTTGGAAGTGTTTTTTTTTGCAAAAGCAATTCTTTTTAGTGTCAGATATTTTCATGCATGGTTGTTTATAAAAGGGTATAACTAGTATTATTATTTTTATGTGTTTATTTGGACTTGTTTTTGCACTGTTGTTTAATTGCATCTGTAGAGATAACGGGCTGTTTGAGTTCGATAAGGCAAGCTCTGTGGGCTGGGGAAGGCTGCCACCTACAGGAGAGATTGGGGACTACTATCATGGAATTCCAAATAAATGTGTCTCCTAATACTCCAAGACTGGAAGATTCATTTTACTGAGGCTCTGTTCACTATTGCAAATTTGATGCAGGTTCCATAGCTCCCAACTGTCCCTGATTTCGAGGGACTGTCCCTGATTTGGAGCAATGTCCCTCTGTCCCTCATTCCTCTTCATTTGTCCCTCATTTTGGTCTGATCTATATAGCATAGCTCCCAACTGTCCCTGATTTCGAGGGACTGTCCCTGATTTGGAGCAATGTCCCTCTGTCCCTCATTCCTCTTCCTTTGTCCCTCATTTTGGTCTGATCTATATAGCATAGCTCCCAACTGTCCCTGATTTCGGGGACTGTCCCTGATTTGGAGCAATGTCCCTCTGTCCCTCTGTCCCTCATTCCTCTTCAATTTGTCCCCCATTTTGGTCTGATCTATATAGCATAGCTCCCAACTGTCCCTGATTTCGAGGGACTGTCCCTGATTTGGAGCAATGTCCCTCTGTCCCTCATTGTCCCTCATTTTGGTCTGATCTATAGAGTTGTATATAAAATTCACTTTTTATCTTTCAAAAAGTGTTTCCCAGTGCTAAACCTTTCATCCAATTTCTAAATTGTTGCATTTGTACATTTTAAAAGCCAATATAAAGGAAAAGTAGTGTTAAAAAAAAAGTCCTTGTGGATTTAATTAACCTTTTTTTTTGGTTAATTCTCCTTTAAGGGCAGATGACAGGGGGCGTGTACTATGCCTACGTACATTTGCCAGTAGGTGTCCCTCATTCCTATCTCAAAATGTTGGGAGGTATAATATAGTTGTATATAAAACACACTTTTTATCTATCAAAAAGTGTTTTCCATTGCTAAACCTTTCATCTGATTTCTAAATTGTTGCATTTGTAAATTCCAAAAGCCAATATAAAGGAATAGTAGTGGTAAAAAAAGCACTTGTGGGTTTAACCAATCTTGTTGTTTTTGCACAATTCTCCTTTAAGGGGGCGTGGCAAGAGTGTGTGTCCTATGCCTGCATACTTTTGCTGATAGGTGTCCCTCATTCCCATCTTAAAAAGTTGGGAGGTATGGGATTCTCCACATCCCTTTTCGCAATAGCAGGAGATTTTGACCGGCTCTCGAGAGCCGGTTCACATATCCCCGCTGCGGCTCCGGTGCGAATTTGCACAGGAGCCCTGTGTGTCTTTTGGTCCGAATTTAGCCAAAAATACACACCGGACCCCTGCTGTGAGCCACATGCAAAGATAGTGTGAACCCAGCCTGACTGACTGTGACAGTCACCTGTGGCATACTGGAATCCACCAAAGAGAACACTAGGCGGACACCTTAATTACAATGTATCTGAGTCAACTTGTCACCTAAAGCAGTATTAGGCTTGGTTCACATCTAAGCGTTTTTTTAATGCTTTTTGCAGAAACGCACTACAGTCCATTTAACATGGTTTCCTATGGGACACGTTCACATCTATGCTTTTTTTCTGCTGCTGCGTTAGGTGGTAAGGGTACTTTTTTTAATCCACCCAACAGTAAATTAGCCAAAAAAAAGCATAAAAACTCAAAAAAACATGTGAAAAATTTGTGCACTGCAGAAACAGATCAAAAGCAAACTGTATAGGTGTGAACTGAGCCTCAAGCTCCAAAACAAAAAATGTAATATATTGTGCCTTACCAATCCTTAAATGAGGTAGCTGCATTTGTTTACTTTTTTTGGCTTTTTTCCTTCTGTTTTCACCTGGTTATCTTGCCAGTAACACAGCTCTTGACGTAGGGTGTCTCCACTCTGGATGGAGGGGCAGCGGAGACACCCTTGGACAGCAGCATTGTCAATCTGGGGGGAGGGGAGTGTTAGATGCACTAGCAAATTTAGTTGGACTTGACAACAAATTGAAGCCAAACTCCAGCTAAGCCCCCATTCACACCGGTGTGACTTGTAATGCGATTTGACAGTTCCAAAATCACATGACAAGTTACACCCCATTGCTGGCAATGGGACATTTTATATCTCCTCAACTCACGTCGCAGTGATTATGAAAAAAATTCCCGCACTACTTTTTACCAATTTAACCACTTCAGCCCCGGACGATTTGGATGCTGAATGACCGGGCCATTTTTTGTGATTCGGCACTGCGTCGCTTTAACTGACAATTAGGTGGTCGATGCGACATTGTACCCAAACAAAATTGACTACTTTTTTTCACACACATAGAGGTTTCTTTTGGTGGTATTTGATCACCTCTGCAGTTTTTGTTTTTTGCTCTATAACCAAAAAAACAGTGACAATTTTGAAAAAAACACAATATTTTGTACTTTTTTTTTAATAATAAATGTCCCCATTTAAAAAAAAAAAAAAAATTTTTTTCTCAGTTTAGGCCGATATGTATTCTATATATATTTGCTAAAAAAATTTGCAATAAGCTTATATTGATTGGTTTGCGCAAAAGTTATAGCATCTACAAAATAGGGGATAGATTTATAGCATTTTTATTATTATTTCGTTTTTTTACTAGTAATGGCGGCGATTTGCGTATTTTATCATGACTGCGACATTATGGCAGACACATTGGACAATTTTGACACATTTTTGGGACCATTGGGATTTATACAGCGATCAGTGCTATACAAATGCATTGATTACTGTAAAAATGTCACTGGCAGTGAAGGGGTTAACACTAGGGGGCGATCAAGGGGTTAACTGTGTTCCCTGGGAGGTGATTCTAACTGTAGGGGGAGGAGAGTGACTAGAGGAAGTGACGGATCGTGGTTCCTAGCTAATAGGAACACACAATCTGTCACTCCTCTCAGAACAGGAATTTGTGTGTTTACACACACACTTCCATGTTCTGTCACTCGTGCTCGCGACCGCTCATGGCCGGTCGGTCATCGCCACCGTTGGCCACGAGCATTGGCACCCCTCCGGCGGCGCGCGCACCTGCTATCCCGATCCCGCTTGCCGACGTATAGCTATGACGGTTCGCGGGATCGTGCCGACCTGCCGCAGTAAAATTACAACGGCTGGTCAGCAAGCAGTTAAAGTAATTGTAAAGTCTAGTTAAAGAAAATTAAATAATAATAAACATGTTATACTTACCTCCTCTTTGCAGTTGATTTGGCACATAGTAGCCCAGATCCTCCTCTTCTCGGGTTCCTCCTCGCTGATCCTGGCCCCTCCCTCCTGTCGAGTGCCCCCACAGCACACAGCTTTCTATGGGGGCACCCGAGCTGCAGCGACATGGAGCTGCAGTTTGGCCCCACCCCTCTCTCTCCTGATTGGCTAACTGACTTTGATTGACAGCCAATGGCACCGCTGCTGTGTACCAGCCAATCAGGAGGAAGTCCTGGATGGCCAAGGGACTCGTGGACATCGCTGGATAGAGATGGGGCTCAGGTAAATATTAGGAGGTGCTGGGGAGGCTGCTACACACAGAAGGCTTTTTATCTTAATGCATAGAATACATTAAGATAAAAAAAAAACTCCTGGCCTTACAAGTCCTTTAACTGTGACTTGCATAGGCTTCTGTTAAATAAAGTTGCAAGCCACAATGAAATCGGCAGTGCAAATCGCACTGATGTGCGGCTTTGAAGTTACGGTGAAGTAGCGAGATTTCAAAGCCGGACCACTATGAACCAGGGCTAACACTTTTTAAGCAGTTACAGCAAACATTTTTTTTTTCCTTTTGGGCTAAAGGTTTTACATAATGGAGTAAAAAGCTGACTATTGTAAGCCCCCCCTGTCGTTGTTAAATGGTTTGTATTAATCCTCCAACTAGTGCTTTGTCTGAACAGCGTAAAGGAAGTTGAAAAATAACAGACTTAAGCCTCGTACACACAAACCGATTGTTGGCCAACCGAGCATCTGATTTTTGTCCAAAGTGCATGTGCCAGGAACTTGTCTTGCATACTAATGGTACACAATTGTCTGCCAACAAACACAAATGTAGTGACGTACTATGTGGAGTTTCAGCTCTTGAGCGCCACCCTTTGGGCACCTTCTGCTAATTTCGTGTTTACAATGATTCCGAGCATACGTGTTTCTATTTTCAACTTTTGTGTGACGGGTTTGTGTACGCACGATACGAAAATCTGACTACAGACCGTTGTCTGCCGAAAATTTACTAGCCTGCCATCCATTTGTTGGCCGAAAGTTGGACAACAATTGTCAGAAGGAGCGTACTAATGGTCGGATTTTAGGACAACAGTCTGTCATCACACAATCCCCTGCCAACAATCTGATTGTGTGTATGAGGTTTTACAGGCCGGATCAGCAGGTGAAAATGATGAGGGGAAAAAAATCTGAAAAAATAAAACAAATGCAGCCACCACATTTGTGGATTGGTAAGCTGCAATATATTACATTTTTGGTTTTGGGTTTAACATGCTTTCATTTTTCTAACTGGCAGTGACAATGTACATCTGTGCCATCCTGAGATCCTCGAAAGAGAACACCCGGCTGACAGTTTTTATTCTGCAGTTTATTTAAGTCAATTTAACACAACATGTCACTGCAGTAGTTAACCCTTTAGGCTGATGTTAGGCAGGTGATTCTTCCAGTAGAGACAAATCGCCAATGACACGATCACTAAAGAGTCTCCCTGTGTAACCTATGGAATTGCTCCCTCTGTAGCCAGATGCAGTAAGATGTTTCTCTGTGGCTGGACTGGATGCTGATGAATCTCAATGGCTGTCGATGGGAGTGACAGCTCACTGCTTCAGCTTCTTAGCGATCTGGTCGCTGGGAATTTCAACAACTCTCCAGCAGTAGGACCACTAGTGTCAGAGTTCCCCATTTGACATTAGCCTAATAATGTGTAACATAGTCGGGGTTATTTAATAAAACTGGAGGTGCAAAATCTGGTGCAGGTCTTCGTAGAAACCAATCAGCTTCCAGGTTTTATTGCCAAAGCCAAATTAAACAAGCTGAAGATAGAAGCTGACTGGCTACCATGCACAGCTGCAGGGCCGGGACAAGGGGTGGGCAGGAGGGGCCGCTGCGACCAGGAAATGTACAAGCTTATTCCCAGGATAGCTTTGGCACAAAGGTGTACTCCAGAGGTATAGCACAGTAGTCACATATGCAGGGGAATGAAAAGAACACTCTCATTGTGCAGACATCCCAAGCAAAGCGACTTTAATCTTAAAAGCTTACAAGTAAAAATTCACATGCAGTAAATGTAATACAGGCAGAAAGGAAAGCGACCAGCGCTCCCTACCAATAAGATAGCCGCCACTCCTCCGTCCTCTCCAATACGTCACTCGTCCCTTGCTCCACTTTGGTGTCATGTGAGGTGGGGGGAAGGGGATTTGTATTGGAAGGGGGAATTTGGCGGAGTGGCAGGGAGTATTATTCTAGTTGGGAAAATTGGGGGGGGGGGTGATAAGAGTGATTTAGGGGGGTTTGTGTTGGGAGAGGTGATGGGGGAAGAAGATGCTAGGAGGGGGGATTTCAGCAGGGGGGCAGATTTGTACTGGGAGGTGGGGGAGTATATGCTATGGAGATTTTTGCTGGCACATAATGCTCATACATCTTGGGGGGGGGGGGTGCAGTGTGGCATGTTCGCCCTGGGCAGTAGATGACCTTGTCTCACTGCACAGCTGCACCGGGTTCTGTGTGCACCAGTTTTAGTAAATCTCAAACAATTGTCCATTGCTGGCTATCCTACACCCAAACCAGTACCACACAATGAACCAGTTTTGTTTTGTGAACACGTAGATTTGTAGTATAGTTCATTTAAAGCATAATACTACTTTCATATAATTCCAAAGCAAGACAGCAAAATAATTATTAATATCTATAGCAGTGATGGTGAACCTTGGCACCCTAGGTGTTTTGGAACTACATTTTCCATGGTGCTCATGCACTCTGCAGTGTAGTTGAGCATCATGGGAAATGTAGTTCCAAAACATCTGGGGTGCCAAGGTTCACCCTCACTGATCTATAGTGTTTATTATCTATTTGGCCTCTATAGGCTTTGTGATCAATAAAATGCTCCTCTTCTTCCAGTCAAGCTGGAACTCTAGTAGAATAGTAGTTGTGTATAGAGGTTTCCTGTGTAATGCGTCCTTAGAAACACTACTGTATGAATCTACAGTTCTAAACCAACTGGGAAGACATAATATGAGGCACAATGGAGGCTTCAAAATGGTATAAAAATGTATGCTGGCAAGATGATTGACAGATGCTTCATTACATTCACTGATTAAAGTGGTTCTTCAGTCTTAACAAAAAAGTTAATAATTCAATAAAAGTCAGCAGCTACAATTACTGTAGCTGCAGACATTTAAAAAAAAGGGGCACTCACCTGTCCAAGGATCCTTCGCTGTCCTCACCCGGGATAGTTCTTTACAGGTCCCCTGTGCCAGCATGTTTACTAAGGGAAGCCGGCTGTGACTCCTCGTGCTTGTGAATGGACCTGCAGTTCTCGGAGCTGTGACATGTTCCAGAAGGTCGTGGGCAGGGAGAAGAGGGGGGAAAACTTCCACTCCGATCTCCTAGGTACCTGCTAATACTAGGTACCCCCCAAAAAAAAAAAAACGTTAAAAGTGGGAGAGTTTAGGGTAAATGGAGGTGTTAAAGGAAAAGTACAGTCAAAACTTGTTTGGCTGTACTTCTGTGGATCACAGAAGTGCAGTTCATTCTACACTCATGTGACCCATTTTCAGCAGACAGGCTGCCGTTGGCTGACATTAAGGCTCGGGAAAGATCGCGACTATATGTTGGGATCTGCCCAAATGTCTGGACCGGCACCCGGCTCAGCCTCTCGGCCAGCTGCTGAGAGCCTGAGCCAGCCGCTCCCACAACAGCTCAGCTCTCCGGTAAGGTTGAAACTATTAAGTGCTCGGGGGCAGAGCAGAGAGCCGGTGACTTACAGTCACCGGCTCTCTGCTCAGGGAGCTGTGAGAACTGAGCAGGTCTTAGAACCGGCAGGGGACAGATACAGCATCGGGCTGATACTGCATCCACCTAGGTAAGTAGATTCTGGGAAAAAAAAACTTTTAAAGCCAAGCTTCCCTTTAAGGATGAAGTTCCGCTTTAAGCAGGTCATTGACCTGGAGCCAACATGCAGGTTGGGACATTTTACTTTACTGGACGCATGCTTGCTCTGAGTCATTGACTCACAAAATACCAAAGCAAGGATGAGGACAATGACCCCAGAGACGGCACATTTCAGATCACCCTTTGTTTTTTTTTTCTTTTCCAAGGTGATACGTTTCAAGAAACTTTTAGATAAGCACCTGAAGGACTGCAACATACAGGGATATACAATGTAATACTGACATATAATCACACACATGGGTTGGACTTGATGGACTTGTGTCTTTTTTCAACCGCACCTACTATGTAACTATGTAAGATGGTGCAAAGCCAAAAAAAAGTCCTTTGCATATCACAAAGTGTACATAAAGCTAAGTTCATATAAACCACTCTTCCAGATCTCTCGATATGCCTTGCGTTCCCAATACCATATAAATGACAATGAGCTATAGCTTTATAATTATTTCTCGTGTACTGTAATTATATATACCAGGACATGATTAACTTCTTATCTTTGTATCTTTAAATAACCGTACTGCAGACTGTTTGCTGGCAGTAGTGCTACTTGGATGATGCTATCCCTCCCACTCGCTCATATCATTCTACAGCTTACCACACAAGTTACAAGTTATCTAAATTGTACAATCTTCTTTAGATCTACAAATAACTATGTAGAACAAGGGCCTGACAGGATTAGATACAAATTGATTGGATAGATTAGCATACGCCCCCAGCTTTCTAATACTGTATATATGATCCAGAGAGACACCTTTGAGCACACAGTATGTAGCCAAAGGATATTCCCTGCCACAGCCCCAGTTATAGACCAACATGCAGAAAATTATTGGTTGAACCACAAAAGTGCTTTTTTTACCTCTATATTTCCTTTTGGTTCTTCAAAATAAGAAATGCAGTAATGTAGAGGTTAACCACTTACCCACTGGGCACTTAAACCCCCTTCCTAACCAGACCAATTTTCAGCTTTCGGTGCTCTCACACTTTGAATGACAATTACTCAGTCATGCAACACTGAGCCCAAATTAATTTTGTGTCCTTTTTTTCACACAAATAGAGCTTTCTTTTGGTGGTATTTAATCACCGCTGGGTTTTAAAATTTTTGCGCTATAAATCAAAATATACTGAAAATTCGTTAAAAAAAATAAATAAAAATTCTTTGTTTCTATTAAAATTTATTGCAGAGTATTGGCGAGTATTGGCAGAGTATTGGCGAGTATTGGCAGAGTATTGGCAGAGTATTGCCGAGTATTGCCGAGTATTGCCGAGTATTGCCAGAGTATTGGCAGAGTATTGGCAATGTTGCAGTGTTGCACAGTGGTTGCAGAGCATTGCAGTGGTGGCAGAGCGTTGCACAGTGGTTGCAGAGCATTGCAGTGGTGGCAGAGCGTTGCACAGTGGTTGCAGAGCGTTGCACAGTGGTTGCAGAGCATTGCACAGTGGTTGCAGAGCGTTGCACAGTGGGGGCAGAGCGTTGCACAGTGGGGGCAGAGTATTGCACAGTGGTTGCAGAGCATTGCACAGTGGTTGCAGAGCATTGCACAGTGGTTGCAGAGTATTGCACAGTGGTGGCAGAGCATTGCACAGTGGTTGGTGGCAGAGCATTGCACAGTGGTTGGTGGCAGAGCATTGCACAGTGTTGGCAGAGCATTGCACAGTGGTGGCAGAGTATTGCACAGTGGTGGCAGTGTATTGACCAGCGCTGTGGGCACTACACATCCAGCCCACAGCGCTGCTCCCGTCTCTCCCCCTCTCCGCTTCTCTCCTCTCTGTACCGATCGGTACAGAGAGGAGAGGGAGGAACCGGCGTCATGACGTGACGCCGGTTTGTGTACATGTGATCGCTCCGTCATTTGATTTACCGTGATCCATGATGCGCCGGGTCCTCGGGACCCGGCGGTCACGGATGTTCCCGAGTGCGCGCCCCAGGGGGCACGCGGGAGCAAGTTTCTGGGAGGACGTCCTCCCACGATAAGCCGACCGCGCTGTAGCCGTCTTTTGACTATAGCGCGGTCGGCATGTGGTTAAATAAATGTTTACTGCAGCATAACTTTTTTCGTTGTAAAATAGTACTTTTTCTATAGAAATGTACACATCAGACTAAAAAGAGGGACAACTGACGTTAAATAAGGGACAGAGGATTTTGGTCTAAAAAAAGAGGAGACAGTCCCTCCAAATGAGGGACAGTTGGGATCTATGGACTAGATAGGTCCTTCTATAACATAGTTTTCAGGAATCTAAAGTTTGTATGGTCAGATTGTTATATTTATACTTAAAGTGTTTGTTACCCCCCCAAAAAAAAAAAAGATCCTGTTTCCTTAAAGCATGTTATACAGCACAGTGCTGGTGCTATGTAATTTGGCCCCTTCTATCACCTAAAAAATCTGGCTGATCCTGCCTGGCTATACCCTCCCTCGTGTAAACTGACCACGATTTATCATGGCTGCTGGGCCCTGACACTGTGGTCAGTTTACGTCCCACTGTCATTCGCAGCCCTGCTCTGTCCTTCTCTGCCCCCCCTCTCGCTGCCTGTCTGCTCTGTGTCAGTGCCCCTTCTGCTGCTATTATAACTACAATAAAATCCTCCCATCCCCTCTGTAAAATAACATTATGTGTCCCTGTGCCTGTGTTATATAAAAAAAGCTGCCGATCTGTACTTATATCAGAACATCTCCCAGTGCTCACGTGACTCCTTGGCTCTCTCTCCTCTCCTCCTTGACTGACGTCAGCGGGAGTGCTCGGCCCCACCCGCTATAGCTGTCAGCCGGGCAGAGGAGAGAACAGAAGAGTTACGTGAGCGCCAGGATACGCTCTGCTATATGTACAAATCGGGAGCTTTTTTATATAACAAAGGCACAGTGACACTTATCCTTTTGTTACAGAGGGGATGGGAGGATTTTATTGTACTGAGGTAACAACTACTTTAACCTCCCTGGCGGTATTCCTGAGTCTGGCTCGGGGTGGAATTTCAGTACCATTAGCGGTAACCCCGAGCCAGACTCGGCATCACATCGCAGTATCCAGGGAAAGTACAGGGAAAGTTACTTACCTTGTCCCCTGGGATGTCTCCCCGCTGTGTGAGCGAACTGTCTCCTCGCTCGATTCACACAGTGCCAAGTGCCGCCGAGCTCCGTTCCCTGCGACGCATGGGGACGGAGAACGGCGCCAAATTCAAAAAAGTTAAAACACACAATACATATACAGTACTGTAATCTTACAGATTACAGTACTGTATAAAAAAATTACACATCCCCTTTGTACCTAGTGGTCTGTCCAGTGCCCTGCATGCACTTTTATATTATATATACTGTTCTTTATGCCTGGAATTTGGAGATTGTCCATCGCAACCAAAAGTGTCCCTTTATGTCAAAAGTGGTTTTATAATAAATTAGAATCACTTGCAGAATTGAGCGATAGTGATTTGTGGGGAAATTCGTCATCAACAACTAAATCTAATAACAGCGACAATTCTGCAACTGAGCAAATTTCAGTGTTTTTGATTTGATTACATTATTAAATAATTTTTATTATTATTATATTATTTTTTATAATTATTTATAGTTATTTATTATATTATAATTTATGATTTCGTGTTTCAAACATTATCATACCCAGGATGTCTACTAGACTAGGTTTGGACAGATTTGAGTGAGTTATTTCTAAGAATTACAGGCCTACAATATAAAACGCCAAATTTCCATGCAAAATAATTGTACCGCTTTCAGCACCTAAAATCATAAATAATCATACCACCAGGGAGGTTAATGCCCTGTACATACGGTCGGACTTGCCAAAGGAGTAAGCTCCGCCGGCATTTCCGCCGGAAAGATTTAGAACATGTTCTATATCTAAGCCCCCGTACACACGGTCGGAAATTCCGACCACAAAATCCGTCTGATTTTTTCTGATGGATTTTGTCCTACACTGGTGTTGCATACACACGGTCGGACAAAGTTGTCGGAAAATCCGATCATGCTGAACGTGGTGACGTTCGTTGCGTACGACGGAACTATGTAGAGGCTTGTAGCCAATAGCTTTGGTCTCGTAATTTGATCTGAGCACGTGTGGCACTTTGTCCGTCAGAATTCTCTACACACAATCGGAAAAAGTCCGATTGGATTTTGTTGTCTGAAAATTTGAGAGCAGGATCTCAAATTTTTTTCCGTCGGAAATTCCGACAGAAAAAGTCAGATGGAGCCCACACGGGTGGATTTTCCGACAACATGGTCCGATCGGACATTTTCCGTTGGAATTTCCGACCGTGTGTATGGGGGCTAAGTCCGTCGGAAATGCCGGCAGAAAAAGTCTGATTGGGTATACACACGGTCAGGATGTCCGATGAAAAGCTCCCATCTGACTTTTTCTGCCGGAAAGTCCGACCGTGTGTACATGGCATTAGACTTGACTAAGTTCATCCCATGCAATTTGGTGCATGGGGCAGTTGTAATGTGTATGGTGAGCCATTAGTGAAAAGGGCTAATTTCATAACAAAATGCACACATTTATTATTTATTAGGGCTCATCATGTAACTTTGCCTACATACTGTGTGCTAAAAGGCATCCCTCTTTATCATATATACTATATTAGAAAGTTGGGGGGTATGCTAATCTATCCAATCAATTTGGATTTATGCCCGAACTGTCAGTTTGCAGTGCGATATGGGAGCTGAAATGGGGGTGTAATTAACAATGTATTGACACTCCTGGCAGTTCGCATATGGCAGTGTGAATTGCTGTATGAGTCGGGGTGCAATGCGGGAGCCTGCAGTGGATTAGCAGGGTTCCCACATCACACAAGTGCGAAACGAGCCTTAATGTTACAAGATGCAATATTTTGCATTATTCTTGTTTAAATATTTTGAACCCAATCTACCTCATTTATAAAATAAAAAGGAGTGTTTCTGTTTTCCTATGTTTTTTTTAATGCGTCACTTCTTCTATCTAAGAGCAACGCTTTGTGTGTGGTCCTCCTGTTCTTTTGAACCACCGGTTGCGTCTTTTAGTATCACGCTGAGATGAGGGCGGAGTGCAGCAGCAGCAGTTCAGGTTGATGCTGCAGTCTCTCTGCTCAGTTCTGTTTCTTATGGGAACACAGCAAGTCTTCTCCTCTCGTATCCTGATTGGATGCATAGGGAAAACTCATGGTAAGCTTTGCTCTTAAAATGTCCCAGTGTTTGCTACTCCCATGGAAAGGAATATGAACCATACTTGCATAGGCATCATTATATCAGTGTGTAGTTTTACAGATGTTTGTAAATCTATACAAAGAAACTGTTTTATGACGCTAAAAGTTGGCAAAACTCCATGTTTATAAATTTGTCTTGTGCTCTTATAGTGATCTGTGTCTCCCATGTGCAAGTTTTTCTGGCTGTATTATCATTGAGCAGCTTGCTCATTTTTGTCTTTGCATTTTTCTGTACAGTATACCCTGTAATGGATGGTTAAGGAAATTCATCAATTATAAAAATGATATGTTGTTTCTCGTTACTCTCATTTCAAGTTAGCATTTCCCCAGAAAGTGGCTGCTAAAGCATATAATACAGTAAAGAGTAAAATCATCGGGATAGACAAGATATCCAATACATCCAGCGCATGCAGAAGGTTGAATGTTCATTGATTAGCACGCACTTTACTCATCCCTACAATTTGACAAGGATGTGTTGTTATAATTATACATAAAGATGTAAGCAATATCTTTGCTGGGGAATAAGAGGAAACGTGCACCTGCATATATGGGATCAATGCTCCATATCCTTTCTAGACTATTTTCAACTGCTCTCCCCCCAGACCCCTGTACTTCTATCCTTAACATCAAACCTCCGTCCCTTATCTCAACTCTATGCAAGCTGCTGTTACAGGTGAATAATGCTGTTAAGCAAACCATAGCAAAGGTTTGGAACTCCTCCACCCTTAGAACAGGTGATGCTAAACAAAAGCCCCATACACACGATCGGACTTTCCGATAACAAAAACGTGGAATTTTGTTTGAAGGATGTTGGTTCAAACTTGTCTTGCATACACACAGTCAGACAAATGTTGGTCAACAATTACGAACATAGTGACATACTAGACTTACTACATATTTTTTCTGCTATTTATCGCCACCATTTGGGCTCCTTCTGCTAATTTCGTGTTAGTAGAAGTTTGGTGAGTGTTGATTCGTGCTTTTCTTTTTGCGTTTTCATTTCATGCTTTCCAGTTAGTTTCTGAATGGCCGTCCGTCAACCAGACATGTTGCGGAATCGGAGGAGATAACGTGTATTATTGGCCTTGGAGTTATTGCTTTGACATCCACTTTGCACTGCAACTGCACTGAAAGTTCACTTGGAAGTGTAGTCGCTGTAGATCTGAGGGGGACATGCAAGGAAAATAAAAAAACAGCATTTTAGGTTGCACATGATTGGATGATAAAATTAGCAGAGCTCCCCCTCATTTCAGATCTTCCCCTCAGATCTACAGCGACTGCACTACCAAGTGCACTTGTAGGGCAAAGTGGATTTGCCTTTAGTACATAAACCCCTTTGTGTTGATCTATCACATAAAATCCCAATGAAATACATTTACTTTTTGGTTGTAACATGACAAAATGTATAAAATGTCATGGGGGTATGAATACTTTTTCAAGGTACTGTAATTAATGATATTACTTTTTTTTCTTTGTGTGTGTGTGCGTGGGGGGGGGGGGGGGAGTTTGTCCAAACAAAAAAAAACTGATGGCAAAGGTAGAAAAAACTTGAATAGTCTTATGTTTTAGGTTTTATGTTACACACACTATTTGGTAGTGTTGTATTTGTATGTTCTGATTGATTTCAGTTCTTGTATGACCAAAAAAAGTGCTTGAAATATTATTGAGGGATCTGTTGTAAAACATACAGTATATTCCCAAGAGTGAGGTATGCAACAGGATGTTTTAACGTTTACAAGAAATAAATGTTGAGTCTTTTGAGATCATTGCGGCACAGCCCACATTTCTCAAGGCCTCTTTCTATAAACTCTTTTTGGTTTACACTCAGGGTCGTATTATTTGTTTATTTGGGCACCCAATCTTGTTTCTTCTTACCAGTGATGCTTGAATGACATCTATAAATATAGCCGGAAATTTATTTCTGCCCCACCCCACCGATCGGATTATGTTGTCGGAAAATCCGATCGTGTGTGGGCTCTAGCGGGCTTTTTCCGTCGTAAAAAATTTGAGAGCAGGATCTCAAATTTTCTGACAACAAAATCCGATACGACTTTTTCCAATCGCGTGTTGGGAATTTTCTACAGACAAAGTACCACGCATGCTCAGATCAAATTACGAGACCAAAGCTATTGGCTACTAGCCTCTACGTAGTTTCGTAGTACGAAACGAACGTCACCACGTTCGTAACAAGCTGATTTTCCGACAACTTTGTCCGACCGTGTGTATGCAACACCAGTTTCGGACAAAATCCGTCCGAAAAAATCGGACGGATTTTGTGGTCGGAATTTCCGACCGTATGTACGGGGGCTTATGCAGCCCCTTCCCATGCCGTGATTGATTAGACTTAGTAGAGGAAGCCAGCACTCTTTTACTCACATTAAATTACACCCATATTTTGCAAAGGTGTGCTGGCTCTTCTTGGCTTTTCTGTTAGTTGCAGCAGCCATGGTGAAGTGGGCACCTGGAAAATGAAAGGCTGAAGAACAAGTAAGTGTGCAGGATGGTCTAAATTTACATAGTTATCGTTAGTATCACACTAACAAGAGCAGGAGTCATAGCACTCAAGGCATGCCAAGATTGGGGGCAGAGAGAGTTCACTTACTCTTTGTCAGTACATGTAAAACCAACTATTAAAAGAATAGCGTAGTTCCAATTTAAATAAACTTTTAGTTAAATAGGCCCAGACTTAAAATTTTAAATATCTAGGTTTGTAGTATTTGACCTTCCCAAAATGATGAATTGGACACCAGAAGTACAGATCAGTAGACATGTGCACAACAAAAAAATTTGTTTATTTTCGTTTCGTTTTTTTCGTTTCCGAAAAAAATTTGTTTATTTTATTTTTTTTCATTTCCGTTGATTCGTAACGATTCGTACATTCGTAAGTCGTCGGTGTTCATATTCGTAACGATTCGTACATTCGTAAGTTGTCGGTGTTCGTATTCGTAGCGATTCGTACATTCGTAAGAGTTATTTTTTCGTTGATTCGTTTTTTCGTTAGTTTAATTTTCGTTTATTCGAAATTCGGACGCATTCGTAGTTATTCGTACATTCGTAACATTCATAGATTCGTAATCGGAGCATAATTCATAATTTTATTTAATGTGTATGCTATTATTACATTTTAATAATTTACGAATCGAAAAAAAAAGTTACGAATCGAAAAAAAAAAAGTTACGAATGTACAAATTTTTTCGTTCAATCTATTCGAAGCACGTAAAGCAGCACCATTGTAAGGGACACGGAAAATTCCCAATTCAACAAAAAAAAAAGTTACGAATGTACGAATTTTTTCGTTCATTTTCGTTGTTCCTTTATTCGTTTTTCTGATTTTCTTCATTCGTACATTCGTTGTTTCTAATTTGTTTTTTTTCGGATTTTCGTTGTTTTTCGGATTCGTTCGATTCGAACGATTCGTTAATCGGATTCGTACGATTCGAACGATTCGTTCATTCGTACGATAACGAAAGAACGAATGAAAGAAAACAAAAATAAACGAAAAATGAAAAAAAAACTAAATGAATTGCACATGTCTACAGATCAGCATTCAGCTCCTGATTAGCAAAGATTCCACCAAACTGTAGCCTGACTTACACTTTAATCAGTAACCCATGCAAGAATCTATTTAGACGTGAATTATAATTTGCCCTTACACTTGTAAATTCTCAAACGAAAGCTCATATGAAAATTTGCAGGAACATTTGTGTGAAAATTCTCATTACTTTTGATGACTTGACAAATGGCTTTTCGAAAGTACTTCAAAATTTGGTATGCTATTAACATGTGATTTTAGAATGAGTAGACTTTCCCAAACGAGACCACATATGCTGTAATGTTCATTCAAGAAAATGTTTTAATCCTGCTCCTTCAAATTTTCTCATCACTGTGGTCGAAAATGAGTGCCTAATTGACTCCTCTAACGATTGGAAAATTGAACGTTCTCTAACCGAAAACCGTACCACACAAAACTAAGTATGGTGCTTTATGTGAAAGAAATAAATCTGTCTGGAGCAATACCTGTGTTCTGGTGCATAGCCAGCCCATTCAAAACTAACAAGTTGCATTAATGCAGTCCAAGATATTGTGAAATACTGCATGTTTATGGGCATGCAATAACACACCTCAATGCAGCACAAAGGTCTGAGTGGGTCCTGAAAGAACAAATAATAACCTATGAAGAACACTAGAAAGAATGTGTTTTCAGGGGCTTTTAGGACTGCACTTGAGTGCAACTGATTTTTTTTTCTTGTTACATGTGAACTATATGATCTGCCAACACTGACCTGAAGTAGTAAAGCCAGGCTGAAAGCCCTGGAGTTTGCACCAAGTGGACAGCAGCATATCTCTTTCCTGACTCTGACTCTTTACCTCTATCAGATGAGAAAGAGCAAATTATTGTGAATCAAAATCAACAAATTGAGACTTCTTTTTTTCCTGGAATTATGGAGAAAATAGAAAATGGGTATCCCCTTTGGGCTGCTCCCTTGAATTCTGTGTCCCATGCTCCTGACCTCTGAACTTTACGTTAAGTACCTTTGACCGCTGATCTCCACTTTCTGTCCTCCTGACCCCTGAACTCTGTGTACCATACTCTTGACCCCTGATTTTCACTTTCTGCCCTCCTGACTCCTGAACTCTGCATTCCATACTCCTGACCCCTGAACTCTACGTTCCGTACTCCTGACCCCTGAACTCTGTTCCGTACTCCTGAACTCTGTATTCCGTACTCCTGACCCCCGAATTCTGCATTTAGTACTCCTCTGCGTTACACATTACTGACCTCTAAATTCTGATATGCCTGGCGCAAAATGTGCTGCAGATTAGGTCTCTGCAAGCTGGAAGTGGGCGAAAGGACAGCTGAGGGGGGAGGCAGTAGGCTGTAAAAGGTCTCTAATGAAAGATCCTTGATTCAGGGCTGGGACTCTAGGAGTGTTATGGAAGGATCTGCAAGCAGTTTTCTGATGCTTAAAATGCAGATGCATTTGTGCACTTGTGACTCCTGAATTCTGTTTCTCATGCTCCTGACCTCTGAACTTTATGTTAGGTAATTCTGACCGCTGATCTCCACTTTCTGTGCTCCTGACCCCTAAACTCTGTGTACCATATTCTTGAGCCCTGGTTTCCACTTTCTGTCCTCCTGACTCATGAACTCTGCATTCCATATTCCTGACCCCTGAACTATACGTTCCGTACTCGTGACCCCCGAACTCTGTTCCGTACGCCTAAACTCTGTATTCCATACTCCTGACCTCTGAATTCTGCATTCAGTACTCCTCTGCGTTATACAATACTGACCTCTGAATTCTGTGTTCCATACTTCTGACCTCTGCATTACATACTATTGACCCCTGCACTCCTCATTACATCCTGTTGCAACTCACACAGTTTTCAGTGGCACGCTGAGCACGACACCTCATTTTTTTCTCTGTGACCAAATCAAGGTGGGAGCTGTATCAGGTGAGTTGTAAGTGGCCCTATGATATGTCATGGTGGCTCTGGTTAATCCTTTTAGTGTATAAACACAGTTTCAGCACCATATAGAGACTGACTTCTTCTATAGTGAGGTTTGATGGATGTTCACTGGCTGCTGCATTCACCTGGTGCCCAATTATCTTATTGTAAATAGGATAGCATAGCACCATCTCTAATTTTATGGTGAAATCAGTTTGCCAAAATTGCCCTGCTTATACCTAATAAATAGCATTAGAAACTCAATGGCATCATTTACTGCTCCTTAAAACGGAGCTCCACTGCTTCCGACATTTTTTTTTTTTTTTTTTTTTTGGGACAATTAAAATCTATTTAGGGTTTAAATCTGTTACTCACATGTTCCGTTTTTTGTTCTTTGCCCATTGATTTTTCTCATTAAAAGACAGCTTTATAAAAAAGATATTGATCGGTTTCATCTTGCCTGTGGGCATGTGAAGCCCACAGGCATTCTCTTCTGAAATTCTGTGACGTCCATCTCCCATCATGCAATGGCCGTTGTAGCTCAGATCTCGCGCATGCGCAGTAAGGAAATATAGGAGCGCCGTCAATAGCTTTGGTTTCTAAATCGCGTGATAACTTGCGCCAGGCCGCCGCACAGACTCCTGGGAACAAACACAAAAGTGTGGTACTAGAGCAACTAGAAGAACTAGAAGAAGTGATGAAATGGCCACACCAACCCCGCCCATATCCGCAATCCCCAGATCCAGGAAATAGAATAAATGTGAAGAAAACCAAAGGTACAGTGAAAAAAAAGTTCAGTTTTATAATTAGAACAGCAATAGAATCGTCAGGAGCTATTGTCTTTAAATCGGGTGGAGCTCCGCTTTAAATTTTTTTGGTATTTTCTAATGAGAAAACAAAGCCACAAAACTAAATGTAAGCACTTTGTATCCTGTTGGGGAATGTGCAATTTAGTACCTATTGTTTTGTACTGTTATTGTCTACCAGTTTGTTCTAGCTGTTTTATTTGCCAAATTAGCCAATCCTAAAGAACAGTTATTTCCAAAGTACATTTATACACATGATACTTAGGAAGTGTACACTGAAATATATATCCCAGGGCGCCAGCTGACAATATTTCCCCAAACACTATCACAGGTATGTTGTCTTCCTTGTTGAGTAGGATGTTGTAAAAAGCCTATTAGCCTGCAAATAAAAGGTGACATGCTTAAATGAACATCCTTAGTCGCTAGACAATTAGAGATCTTATTCCAAGCACTTCAGTATGTATTTATTTGCATTTGTTGTATAAAAGTCTTATTAATCATACAAACATAGGAACAAAGTGAAATAGACTTCTACTGAATAAAGCTGTGTATCACTCCTAATAGATATAGCCTAATTCAGAAGTGTGTAACCAGATGGATTTCTGGGGCCCCAAGTTCTATCAAGTCCGGCACATTGCTCTTAAAGTGGTGTTTCCCCTTAAAAAAAAAAAAAAAAAAGTCTTAAAATTCCTAAAAAAAATAAAAAAAAAAAATTGGAATTTTTTTTTTATATACCTCTAAATGCCTGTTGCTAGGGGTTCCCTCGTAGTCTGCCTCCTGCGTTGCCTGGGCTGGTGACATCACTTCCCCTCAGCGCAGGAAGGGCTCCCCAGTCATCTGGGACCTGTCACGTGTCCCAGATGACCGTGCGGCCAATCACGGCGTGTGGCGCCGCTCGCGCATGCGCAGTGGGTGCTCGGCTGTGGCCACAGTTACAGTGCCAGCGTCGCCTAGCTGATCGGGGGGAGAGAGGAGCTTCGACCCCCGCATCGCTGGACCCTGGAACAGGTAAGTGTCCAATTATTAAAAGTCAGCAGCTGCAGTATTTGTAGCTGCTGACTTTTCATTTTTTTTTTTTGAGAGATACACCTCTTTAAGGGTGACATTTTCAAGTCCTCTAACTCATACTTTTCACTGTATGACAGGTTCAGTCTGACACAGAGACATGACATTTTGTTCATCTTAGTTCCTCTACTGAGCAGCAGATGTAATGTAAGCACTGGTTGATATTTAATTATAGAGACCATGTCAGGGTTTTACCGTGGATCATTCTCCCATCTCCCACATCAGTTATTCTCAACCTTGGTGAGACCAGGGCCTGGTAAAACCTTTCATGCCCCAACAGTAAAATAAAACATTTATACTCATGCAGTAAATTGAAAATATGTATTTAAAACATGTCAGTGCATGCGGAGTACACTGCATTTTCTAGCTGTGCAATGTACAGTACACCATATATTTTGCTACGTTGCAGCATACTTGCATTTTTTTTATGGTGGTTGAGTACCACTACCCCACATCACTGCTGAGTCCTGTAGTGATGGAGGGGTTGAATTAAGGAAACATAGTACACAATGCAGTTAATGCTACAAGTGCTAATAAAGTGCAAATGGCAATTAATGCTACTGGGAGTTTTGTATGCGGAGGACAGGGCTGCTGTTAGGAATCACTGGGCCTGGTACAGCCTACCTGGCAGGGCCCCCCTCAAATATATCAAAACAACATTTCACAAAAAAATATACTAAAATCATTCTTAGCGGACACAAAGGTAACTGAGAAGCTGTGTGAACTGGCCCTTTTTTAAATAGTTTTTTACATTTTGAACAAAAACAATGTATAATTTTTTTTTTAAATGTTTAACTGTTTTAAAAAAAAAACATTTTTTAAAAAATTTTTTGCCCAAGAATGTTATTGAGTTTTACAAGGGATTAAAACAATACAGGGTTACAATTTGTTATTTTTTTTAACTGGACAGGGAAGCCAGCAGCTGTGTCTGTGTCTCTTCCTGCAGCAGCTGAAAGTTGGCGGGAGGGAGAGAAACCAGTTTTCAGCTGCTGCAGAGAGCCGCATAGGGCATCCTGTAATTGCCCCTTCATCCGACTGCACTGATTCCCTCTGCTGTTTGGGCCCCCCTGTGTGCCCAGGCCCCCTACAGGAGGACTGGTGGTCCCCCCCTATAAGCAGCCCTGGCGGAGGACACTGATGAGAGGCTGCAGTGTTGCAATGATAATAGGACACAATGTAGAGGCAAATATTCTACAACCTAATTTCTCACAGGGAACTGCCATTATCTTTTAATTTCCTTAAAGACTCAATAGGGTCTCTTTAATTTAATGTCATCATGATGTAGTGAAGCCAGTCCCACAAATCACAATAAGCTGCAGCTCATGCCTGGAATGTTGTGATTGGTTTTCTGGCCATTTGCCACTTGAACCACATTGGCTCCTTTGCAGTAGTTATAAAGCACATTTACTGGCAAGATTATTCTGCAACCTTGCCCATTGTATTTCACATTCTTAGATCACAAATCTAGAACTCAATAACATTCACCATATTTAAAGAAGTATAGCCACAGCTTTTTTGGCTATACTTTTCCTATGGTTTACAGGAGTGCACTCCTGTCACCCATTTTCAGATCTAAAAAGATCCCGACCATATGGTTGAGATCTGCCCAGAAGTCTGGCCTGGCAGCTGGTTTAGCCTCTCAGCCGGGGCCGCTGGGAAACTGAGCCAGCTGCTCCCACCCCTGCACAGCCCAGTGCTCCAGTGAGCGATGGAGGGGCAGAGCAGAGAGCTGGTGATTGACAGTCACCAGCTCTCTGAAGGCTCAGGACCTAGAGCTGCTCAATCAGCTGTGTTTGATCACTCAGTTCTCTGTCTTAAAGGTAGCAGGGGACAGCTGCAGCTGGGATTGGTGCTGCAGCCATCTCGATAAGTATGATTGTTTATGTAGGGAAGTGTTCTTATGTACACTGTCTGTGAGGTTGTTTACATTCCTGGTTAAAACCATAGAGTTCTTGATTACAAAATGATTCTTCCTGTTCAGAGGTTATTTCCTGCCCTTGCTTCAAAAGGTCAGGCAGCCCCTCAAGGCTATATAAGTGGATGTCTTACAGGAAGTGAAAGGAAAGAGTGGCCAGACACATGCTTTGCAGGCCAGGAGGTGCTGTAGGCTGATTTTGTGCTGTATCCAGGGCTTTTTTTCAGCGGAAACGCAGGGGAATGCAGTATGTAATGACAAGAAAAGCTAGGGTTTGCTGCCGGGTCTATTGATTGGCGGATCTATTCTAGTTGGAGGGGGTCTATTTTTGCAGGGGGGGTCTATTGTTGCTGAGGAGGTCTAATGTTGCTGGTGGGGAACCTATTGTTGCTGAGGGTGGGTCTTATATCGCTGGGGGGTCAGATGTTCCTGGGAGAGATCTACTGTTAAGGGAGGGATCTATTGTTATTGGCTGATGGAGAGTCTATTGATGCTGGCTGCAGGGAGATCTGTTGTTGCTGCCGATAGTCTATTGTTAGTAGAGGGGAAATTTTGTTGTGTATGGTCCATTATTATTAGGGGGATCTATTGCTGCTGGCGTGGGGCCCTGTTGTTACTGGCTGCAGGGGATCTATTTTACTGGTTTTCTTGCTACCATTACCAAATTCCATACAAATTACTGAGCACCTCAAAATTATATGTGGTTGTGCCCCTTTAAAAGGGGCGGAACTGGGAAGTGGGCAGGGGGTGGAACCAAGGAATAGGGCTTGGAGATGGGTAGGGGCGGAGACAAGGGGTGATTGGGAAAGGGGGATTTCCTGCACCTATTCTCTGAGAAAAAAAGCCCTGGCTGTATCCATCCATCCAGCCATCCATCCATCCATCTATCCCTCCAGGCTAAAAAGGGACAAACAATAGCCAAGTGATACTGCACTGTGTAGCTCACTGTTTGTTATATCACCTTCACTACTGTGTGGGAATCAAAGATACTGTATCTGTTAGATGCTTCTCTGATTCACTGAAACTTTCTATTTGCATACTGCAATATACTTGGGCTATTCTCAAGTTTATGAGAGCAAAGCTCATTTGATTATAACCTATCAAGTGACTGGTTAGTGTTGAAGTGTATATCTGCCACTTCATTATTTAAAGAAACAGTGTCCCTTTTGGTCTGGGTGGTTCCTAGCTAGTATTTGCTTAGGAAATGGTAAACAGCTCAGGGTAGCGACAGGCTAGGCTTCCGATGGCCACTTAGATAGGTAGAGGTCCGGTTGCATTGATAGCCTATAGTCAGGAGGTTAGGGACCAAGAGATAGGCTAGATAGGCCTGAATTGTCTTGCAGGTGGCATGTTCCAGACCTCTTTGCCATCAGTTTGTTCATCTGTACAAGCGTCCCCAGGAAGCTACTTCTCCACAGATGCATCAGCGTTTGTCCTCTCAAGCTGGATTGTGTTACATTTTGCAAGTCAGCTCATTAGGGGCCCCTGCAACCGAACTGTGCCACAGGGCCTAATTGGAGGTATTGGTGTTAAAGGTCTTTAGTTATATATCCAGGATATATAGAGATACATACAGTGGAACCTCGGATTGCGAGTAACACAGTTAATGAGCGTTTCGCAATACAAGCACTGTATTTTAAAAATTGTAACTCGGGTTGCGAGTGTTGTCTCGCAAAACGAGTAAGATTCAGGCCAAAGCAGTGTGCAGACAGCTCTGCTGACCTCGGCAAATCTCAGGAACAAAGTCTTTCCGAGGTTTGCCGAGGTCAGTCGAGGTGTCCTCTTCGGCTATTTCCGAGGCTCTCCGGCACCCCCGGCTCTGGCCGCATGCAGTATTGCCTGCCATTGCGGTCAATGCGAAACAAATTATTTTCGATTCCATTGACTTTAATAGGGAAACTCGCTTTGATATGCAAATACTTTGGATTACGAGCATACTCCTGGAACGGATTATCCGAGGTTCCACTGTATATACACTGTTCTTCTAAGACATAAGTACATTCTTCTGGTTATTGCTTTGGTTGTATGTAATGCCATCTTTTTATCATATATAAAGTTACACTAATCACCTGCTGGTATGTCTGCGTAACTTTACTCTTAGAAATCTATGCTGGGTGTATTAGTACTACTGCTGTCAGTTATTTTGGGCGAAGTTACTGTCCTAGAAAGGGATAATCTTTACATACGCTGGAGCCCTGTTCTAGATGGAGGCACTGCCAAAAAACATGCCCTTCACTGTGCTGATCACATTTGCCACATATTCATGGAGATATTTGGCACTACAATTCTCAATTATATTTGATATTTGCACTTGTTAATGTTATAATTAATGTGAATCTGCTGAGTAAATTCTGACATACAGTTGGTCAATGCTTACAAATCTAGGCTTGCATATTTGCCTATAATTATTTATTTTCAATAAATATGCCTCATATTGGATTGATTTACTAAAAGAATTCACATTTCAAAATGTGTTCACTTTGAGTATTCAATTATAATACCAGAAACAAAAATCTTGTTCATTTTTACCTTCCTATGCACATAATTGAGTGTTGAGATAGGACAGAGCTTCACCTTATTCACTAACATTACATTCATTTAGCTAGGCAAACATCCTCAACACCGTTAGTAAATCAACCCTATTGCATTTGTGAATCTTGAATGCTTGACTTACTCTGCATCTCTGTGGACACATAAGAAATAATCAATGCACAATATTCACAGTGAGTGTTCAGCGGTATAAAAGTGAGATTGCTTACTTTCCAGATGGTGGTTGTAGGACCAGAAAGCTATGCTTATTTGCTAACCCCGTGTGATGTGTGCAAAGCACTAATATAAGTGTAATTTTAACCACTTAAGGACCAGGCCTATTTTTCAGATTCAGTGTTTACAAGTTAAAATAATTTTTTTTTGCTGGAAAATTACTTAGAACCCCCAAACATTATATACATTTTTTTTCGAACACCCGAAGAATAAAATGGCAGTCTTTACAATACTTTCTGTTACACCCTATTTGTGGTCTTACAAGTGCTCTTTTTTGGGAAAAAATACACTTTTTTGAATGAAAAAATAATACAACAGTAAAGTCAGCCCAATTTTTTTTATATTGTGAAAGATATTGTTACGCCAAATAAATTGATACCCAACATGTTATGCTTGTGGAAGGGTGACAAACTTTTACCCTTAAAAATCTCCATAGGTGATGTTTAAAAATATCTACAGGTTACCAGTTTTGAGTTACAGAGGAGGTCTAGGGCTAGAATTATTGCTCTTGCTCCAACGATCGTGGCGATACCTCACATGTGTGGTTTGAACACCGTTTTCATATACAGGCGCTACTCACATATGCGTTCACATCTGCGCATTTTTTTCTTATTTATTTTACTTTTTATTTTGGGCCTCTTAAATATGAGATCTGGGGTCAAAAAGACCTCAGATCTCATATTTCCACTAAAATGCAATAAAAAATAAAAAAAAGTTATTTGAAAACGTTTTTAAAAAATTATCCTTAAAGAGCATTGGGCGGAAGTGACGTTTGATGTTGATTCCGCCCTCCAATGCTATGGAGTTGAGCGGGGGGGCCATCTTCCCCTCACTCGGCATCCAGGCAGTGAGGGAAGTGGACACGATCGTCTCCGCCGCTACCGATGGCTCCGGTTTGGATTGTAGATTTGTATGCATTTTTAGTAGTCAGTGGTTCTAACCCATGCAGGGTGGGGGTTCTGGGATAATCCAGTTGGAGAAAAGAGTATTGATTTACAGTTCTCTCAGGACTGGTAAGTCCTCATTTGGGACCTGGAATTTGGAGGTTCAGAGAGACTGTGGGTGGGAAAGAACTTCCAAACTCTGATTTCAGGAACTGAAGTGGTCAAGCAAATGCAAGGGAGCTTTCAAAAGCAGCAGGATGTGGCTATGATGTAGTGTGGAGTGGTTCACAGTTGTGAACAAGTATGGACTCTCTAGAGACTGTGTTGCTGAGCTCCTGCCGCATGTCATGTGCCCCAAAATGGGGGAAGCCCAAAACCCCAGTGTGGGACCGAGATACTGGAGGTGAGCCATGTTCTGTGGTCTTTATACCAGGACTATGGACTATTTTATTTACTTTTGCTGAAGAAAGCTGTTTTTGTTTGTTTGCTTGTTTTTACTTTTACAAGCATTTCTCTGGTGATCTTGGGTGCTCCATATGCCGTTTTTTGATATTTATGTGACAAAAAAAAAAAGCAACCTCTATACAATCCTTTAACAAATGGTGCAGTTCACATGAAACATGACTATGCATTGACATGTAACACATTGACTTATATTGTACGGAAGCAACTCCACACATTTTTGGTCATGTTATTTTGTTGAAAATATATGTTAACTGAGAGTTAAACCCTGTCATATTTCGACAAAAAAAATGACAGGGGTTACAACACTCTCTTATGCTATCCTAAACTAAAAGAAAAATTCTGCCTTCAGTTCTGCTTTAAAGCGGAGCTACACCCGTACCAAAAATGTTAAAAGTCAGCAGCTACAAATACTGTAGCTGCTGACTTTTAATAAATGGACACTTACCTGTTCCAGGTTCCAGCGGTGTCGGCAGAATGTGACGAGCGACCGCTCGTCTCTCGGCTGCCCCGCCGCCATCCTCTGTCAGGGAATCAGGAAGTGAAGACGCAACGTCTTCACTGCCCGGTTCCCTACTGTGCATGCACAAGTCGCGCTGCGCGTCTTTATTGGTTCCTGTTGTGTCCTGGGAACTGTGTTTCCCAAGACGCAACGGGGCATCCTCGGATATGGGCGGGGATGCTAGTCCCGGAAGTGGGTGCAGATACCTGTATTATACAGGTATCTGCACCCCCCTCCCCCCTGAAAGGTGCCAATTGTGGCACCGGAGGGGGGGAGGAATCCGATAAGTGGAAGTTCCACTTTAGGGTGGAGCTCCGCTTTAAAGTGGACTTTTCCGTAACTTTACAAATCTGCATGAATAAAATCTTGACCTGTCCCAAAAAGTATACTGCTTTTGCCTTCATAACTGCCTTAATTCTTTGTGGCATAGATTCAACAAGATGTTGGAAACATTCCTCAGAGATTTTGGTCCATATTGACATGATAGCATCACACAGTTACTGCAGATTTGTTGGCTGCACATCCATGATGCAAATCTACCATTCCACCACATTCCAGATTGAGATCTGGTGACCGTGGAGGCCATTTGAGTACAGTGAACTCATTGTAATGTTCATGAAACCAGTTTAAGATAATTAGAGCTTTGTCATGGTGACATGGTGCATTATCCTGCTGGAAGTAGCCTTTAGAAGATGATTACACTGTAGTCATAAAGGATGGACATGGTCAGGAACAATTCTCAGGTAGGCTATGGTGTTTAAATGATGCTCAATTGGTACTAAGGGGCCCAAACTGTGCCAAGAAAATATCCCCCACACCATTACACCACCACCAGCCTGAATCATTGATACAAGGCAGAATGGATCCATGCTTTCATATTGTTAATGCCAAATTCTGACCCTACCATCTGAATATTGTAGCTGAAATCGAGACTAATCAGACCAGGCAACGTTTTTTCAATCTTCTATTGTCCAATTTTGGTGAGCCTGTGCAAATTGCAGCCTCAGTTTCCTGTTCTTACCTGACAGGAGTGGCACCCAGTGTGGTCTTCTGCTGCTGTAGCCCATGTGCTTCAATATTCTATGTGTTGTGCGTTCAGAGATGGTATTCTGTATGCCTTGGTTGTAACGAGTGGTTATTTGGGTTTCTGTTGCCTTTCTATCTTCTTGAACCAGTCTGCTCATTCGTATTTGACCTCTGACAGCAACAAGGAATTTCATCCACACAAATGCAGCTCACTGGATATTTTCTCTTTTTCGGACCATTCTCTGTATACCCTAGAGATGGTTGTGTGTGAAAATCCCAGTAGATCAGTAGTTTTTTAAATACTCAGACCAGCCCATGTGGCACCAACAACCATGCCACGTTCAAAGTCACTTAAATCCTCTTTCTTCCCCATTCTGATGCTCAGTTTGAACTTCAGCAAATTGACTTCACCACGTCTAGATGCCTAAATGCATTGAGTTCCTGCCATGTGATTGGCTAGCAATTTGTGTTACCAAGCAGTTGAACAGGTCTACCTAATAAAGTGGCTGGTGAGTGTATATTGATTATGATTAAGGCAAACTGAGTTCAGGCTTACTGCATGCCTTGGAAATATTGAACTAAATCTGGTTCCCTTTGCCTCTGGTTGAGTGCAGAGTGAAGCCTTTTACTATATACTGTATAGATCAACAGCTTCTTAATTTTCTGTTATCAGATAAAAGATAGCAAGAAACATAAAAATGTCCAAAGTAAATCTGCCCTTATAGTTATGAACCTCAATATTTATAGAAGATTAAGGTGATTGTAGACATATTCATGCACTTCCAACAAGAACAATTGAGTGCTGCTGGTGCTACTTTTTTATTTGCACCAGCATCCACATTTTCAGGAAAAGCTTTTGGGGTGTAACTCTTTCTTCAAGGTCCAAGCAGTCCTTGAAAAAAGGTACACCCCGAAAGCTTGCCCTGAAAATGTAGATGTTGGTGCAAATAAAAAGTATCACGGACAGTGCTCAATTGTTCTTGATAGAAGATTAAAAAATGTAATGATTTTGAATAAATTCTGAAGAACAGTCTTGGCATGCAGTAAATTTAGGAAGGAAATCAATCGTCTGTGTTACATTTTTTCAGAAGTGAATATAATTGATGAAAGCATTAAGCGTTGCTTTGGTTCATTTAGAGCCCAGTGACCACTTGCAATGTACGTGAATCAAACTTATTGACAGCCAAGATCCCAAGACATCATAAATCAAATGTGTCTTGTTTTCTCTTTTCTTTTTCTACCACAGAACGGTGATGCCATTAATACATAATGTTCAATTCCCCAAGTGAAATAAAACACATTTCAGGGAACTTGAAATTCTTAGAGTTTTTAATTCCATGATTTGCATAATTAATATGTAAACCTAATGTGCAGTTTTAATGTACCTTGTTGCTTGAAGGAACTGTGGTTCATCTTCCAAGGTTTCATTAACAAAATAGACACTCATAAAATCTCAAGCAACAGCGTTTTTGCTTTTTTTTGGATTGTTGGGTTTTCATGGTGCTATTTTATTAAATGGACATTCCAACATGACAATAATCCAAAACACAAGGCCAAGTCGACCTGTCATTGGCTACAGCAGAATAAATTGAAGGTTCTGGAGTGACCATCTCAGTCTCCTGACCTTAATATCATTGAGCCACTCTGAGGAGATCTCAAACATGCAGTTCATGCAAGACAGCCCAGGAATTTACAGGAACTGGAGGCTTTTTGCCAAGAGGAATGGGCAGCCTTACCATCTGAGATGATAAAGAGCCTCATCCACAAATACCATAAAAGACTTCAAGCTGTCATTGATGTTAAAGGGGGCAATACACGGTATTAAGAACTGGGGTATGTAAACTTTTGATCAGGGTCATTTGGGTAGTTTCTGCTGTGATTATGATTTAAAACGAGTAAACACAGTTGATTGAAAATAAATGGCTTCACCCAAACACGTCTTGCGTAATATGGAATAGACCAATGATTTAAGGGACCTAGAGAACAGATAATATATAGTAAGAAATTATTCAATCCGGGATAAATCTATTAGACATGCTCAAAAATCCAGCGCATACCCATCAGTATGAAGAGCATTACTTACCTTTGACACAATTAAAAATGTAAGTCTGTTCCTGGTCATCACTGCCTGGGATCTGAGTCCTAAGTGCCCATAAACTTATATATATATATTTGCCTTAGAGTGGCAGGGGAATGAGATAGGTCCTGGGCCCGGGGCACCGCCCCCCTCCAATATTCCCAGAATATTCATAAATTCGAATATTCAAAAAATCGTAAATTCATAAATTAGAAAATTTGAAAATCTGAAATAATAACTAACTATTAAATTATAGGTTTTGGAGTTTCCTTTCAAATTTGGCTGTTAGTGAAAGTAACGAATACTAATTTTTCCGATGTTCCGAATTATCCGAAATAACGAATGCCGCATCTAAATGAATGGAACGCAACAAATTAATAATAATAAAAAACTTTTTATTATTATTATTTATTATTAATTCAATCTGTTCCATTTGTTTCGACGCAACAGTCGTTATTTCGGATAATTCGTAACTTCGGATAAATTTGTATTTATTACGTTCACTAAAAGCCAAATTTGAAAGGACATTCCAATACCTATAATTTAATAGTTAGTTATTATTAGTTAGTTAGTTAGTTAGTTAGTATTTTGAATTTTCAGATTTTCGAATCGCACGGACGATATAATGGTTAATGAAAAGCTGACTGCTGTCCTTTTCGGACACTCATGATAAGTTCCTGCAGGTTTGGAGGCCATGGGTCGAATATACTAAACCCACCAGATTTGATACCACCCTTCTTCAGATTTAATGCACTCTTGCTCCCCACCGTGAGGACAACCCCCCCCCCCCCTATTTTTTTTTTCTTCTTCTTCTCTCTTTTTCTCTCCTCTTCTTCCTCTCCCCTTCTTCCCCCCCCCTCCCTATTCTTAACTCCTCCCTTCTTAGCTAATCTCAATCCATATCTCTTCTTTAACCTCCCTCTCTATACTCTTACTTCTCAGTTGCACCTATGAACCCATATGGCCACAGGGCATAGCCTTGGATGAGATGGCTACATGGATAGGTACTCAGGACTATTTAGAGTTAGGCCCCTGTTGAGACAAACTCTTCAAGTATTGGTCAAAAATTGGACGAGCTCCTACGGGCATTCCTGAAACCTCTGTGTGTCCAACCACTTTCATGTTTCTAACGTGCAGTTGTTCTCAGCCTCTGTTATATTTTTATTGTTTTGTTTCTTTCTGATTTACTAGCATTCTTATTTTTTTTATGTTTATTCATGATGCATTCTCTACACTGTTGAACTGTGAAATTGCTATGGTTATCAATAAAACCTTTTGTAAAAGAATTTTCTGATTTTTGTTCTTATTTTTGTATTTTCGAATTTTCAAACTTGCGAATTTACGAATTTTTAAATTCACGGATTTACGAATTTATGAATTTACGAATTGCAATCGTAACGAATGACCTGAAAATGAAATAAAAACAAATGAAACGAAAACAAACAGATTTTTCAGGAGTGCACATGTCTACTAAAAAACGTTTCCATATATAAAGGCTCAATATATGACCCAGGAGCTGGCGTTGGTGATCCCATATGTTTTGGATGGAAGGTTTAGTGTGCTTTAAAGGGCCATGGTGGTCTATCCCTATGTCTTACGGCGGTGATGCATACCAGTTTATAGATACAATATTGGTATTGTTAGGGCCACTCCAGTATATAGAGAATACAAAAGGCAGTCACCCCGATGGACTTCTACTTGTGGGGGGACATGCGCTCGTTATCATGTGATCTCATATATTTTTTGACATTGTTTTTTGATTGCTCTATACCCACTCTCCTTTAGTCAGATACTGGAACCTGCAATATATTTTTTACATGCACATCTTGATATATTTTTTGGCTGACTCCTGTTGCTATATTTGGAGGGTTTCCCTATCCCTGGGTTTGTCCACTCTTCTCATGTCTCCTTCCCATGTTGACGCCCCATGTATGCCATCCCTTCTTTCTGATCATCGCCGTCCTCTGCATCCAAAGTCATTCAGCACCCACCCAATCAGTCCTGAAGAAGCAAGTGTATCTTGCAAAATGCGTTCACGTTAGTATGGAACAACACACCAGCAGCAAACTCGTGTATCTGGTTGAATGGTGACCTTACTGGTGGATTCCTAAGTACCCTGCAATATATTGTGATTTTTTGTCTCCATAGGATTGGGTATTAGTTGACTCTTTGTAGGCAGAGGGTGTATTTTTAATATTCCCCCCTCTTTATGATTGCCGTATCTTAATGTATATCCAATAAATTTGTTATTTTTTATGCATATCGTTTTAGGCTGTGCCTACAAAATCCGTGTTTTAGAAGCTGAGCTCAGCTTCTCTTTCTTTTTCTTTCATATATAAAGGCCATTATTGCCAGGTATAAAGCATTTTTGGCAACTTCTGGGGCTAAGAATTAATGGAATCTAAGCTGTAATGTCTTATTTTTTATCTGCTGGTCAGATTCTTATCCAGTCAAGATATTCTCTATGCCATCCATTGCTGTCTCAGTGTAAATTCCCTCTGGTGCAATAGCTGAATTATCAGACATGACAACCAGCTGTGGATCAGCCCAGTTCACTTCAAATCCTGATTTGTTCAAATGATTCCCCCATGACTAGTAATATATTGTGTAATGTTTGTCACATTTGCACCCTGGAATCTATAAGGTATAGACCCACCTAGGAATTATTTACCTGAACCCCCTTCACTGCACATTTCTTTAGATCCTGGCATTTCTTTACTCCTAATTAGGGATGAGCTTCGAGTTCAAGTCGAACGTAACATCAGGTGTTCGCCCATTCGCTGAACAACGAATTTCATGGGGCATTCACAGCAAATTTGAGTGCCCCATAATGCACTGCAAGACCGCAGTACATTGCTGTATGATGGTTGGCCAAAGCATACACCTGACCTGCACGTCTTATCCAATCACAGCACGCTCCTCAGTGAGAGCCATAATTGGCCAAAGGCCAATCGTGGGTCAGGGGGACCAAGTCCATGCCCCACACTATATAAGGTTGCTTACAGCGCCTGTATAGTGTGTTAAAGTGGACGGAGATAGAGAGACTGAGCTAGATTAGGCAGACGGGTTAGTTAATTAGTGGCAGTGTATTTGAAATACATATACAGTCTGACTAATATATATATATATATATATATATATATATATATATATATATATATTTTTTTTTTTTATGTATTCAGCGTAGCCTCTCTATATATATATATATATATATATATATATATATATATATATATATATATATATATATATATATATATATATATACACACATTGCATTCAGGGGTGTACATTTTCTAATACAGTGCAAGCAGTGTACACAGTATACAGTATAATAAAGTGTAGTGTGATGTTAAAAAAAAATACCCATTATGTCCAGAAGGCATCCAAGGAGAGACAGACGCTCACAGGCCACTAAAAGAGGGCAAGCAGCCTCTGAAATAATATTTAACAGCAGGGACCGTTCCTGCGCCCAACAAGAGTAACTGTGAGAGGTTACTGTGTTCTGCCACCACCAACACCTAAGGCCCAATTTTTCAGCAGAGTATATAGTGCAGTCCGTATAGTATATATACTGCAGTACAGAGTATATAGTGCACTCAGTGTAGTGTATATATAATACAGTGCAGGGTATATAGTGCGGTGTACAATATATAATATAGTGTATTGAAGTAGTTAAGAGGAGCCCTATGACAGAATTAAGAAAAACATGGCATGGGTTCCCCTCCCGCGATTTAAAAAAAAAATTGGCGTGGAGTTCACCTCCCGTGATCGTCTCACGGAGAGGAAGAACGGGGTAATGCTGATGTAAACAAGCATTTCCCCGTTCTGCCTAGTAACACTGTCACTGATCATAGTTCCCTGTAATCGGGAGCGATGATCAGTGTCGTGTCACACACAGCCCCCCCCCCCCACAGTTAGAATCTTTCCCTAGGACATACTTAACCCCTACAGCGGCACCTAGTGGTTAACCCCTTCACTGCCAGTCACACAGTAATCAAAGCATTTTTAATTGCACTGATCGCTGTATAAATGTTAATGGTCCCAAAATCGCACCAAAAGTGTCCGATCTGTCCGCCATAATGTCGCAGTCACGATAAAAATTGCAGATCGCCGCCATTACTAATAAAAAAAATGTATTAATAAAAATGCCATAAAACTATCCCCTATTTTCTAAACGCTATAACTTTTGCACAAACTAATCAATAAACCCTTATTGTGATTTGTTTTTTACCAAAGATATGTAGAAGAATACATATCGGCCTAAACTGAGAAAAAAATAAATAATTTATATATTTTTTTGGGATATTTATTATAGCAAAAAGTAAAAAAAGAATGTGTTTTTTTCTAAATTGCCGCTATTTTTTTGTTTATAGCGCAAAAAAAAAAAAAACCGCAGAGGTGATTAAGTACCACCAAAAGAAAGCTCTATTTGTGGGAAAAAAAGGACGTGAATTTTGTTTGGGAGCCACGTCGCACGACCGCGCAATTGTCAGTTAAAGTGACGCAGTACCGAATCACAAAAAAGTGGTTAAGTGGTTAAGTTAAGTGGTTAACATTGGTGGCCTATATTGCTATTGAATAAGTAAAACAGCAAAAAAAAAAAAGATTATTGCCATTGGGGAGGACTAAGACTTATTTATGTAGGTGCAACCTTACAAAAATAAGCCACTGACAAAGTGGTGGGGGATGTTTAATGGGCTGCCTGTCTCAGGCTGACATCATGTAGCTTTGAAGATACATAAATACAATCAGTTCGCTACAACTGGTGCATATAATGATATACTATTGTTGTTATCTGAAAAAAAAGCATAGTAGTCATTTTATTTTATTTTTTGCTCATGGAAGTTGGAGAGTTTCTGATTTACATATCTTTTGCTTTGCAGCTCACCCAAAGCAAGGGATGTGAAAATAATTGGTATACAATTATATTTAGAAATGTTAATTGCCCTTCCATAGCAGTCTGTATGCAGGCAACTATACAGGGTGTAGTTAGGAAGACTAGAGCATTAGCAAATAAAAAAAAAAAAAAAAGGTTAAATTGGATATGTAGCTCACAAAATTTTCAGGACAATCTTACCCCTAATTGTTATTATTCTAGTGAGGAAATCAGGAGCATGATTATGTTTCCCATTTTCTGCATGACTTAGAATGCGGTTTTAATTGTATTGGCTCAAAAAACAGCACAGAATATTTTCAGTTGATCATTGCATCAATTTTTAAAGTGAACCTGCCAGCCATTCTATAGTTTATACATACCAATCCAGCTTAAAAGCAGGAACCACAAGAAGTTAATGTTAAAAGGGGCAGACCATTTTATTCTTGTTTAACCACCTGACCACTGGGCACTTAAACCCCCTTCCTAACCAGACCAATTCTCAGCTTTCGGTGCTCTCACACTTTGAATGACAATTACTCAGTCATACAACACTGTACCTATATGAATTTTTTGTCCTTTTTTTTTTACACAAATAGAGCTTTCTTTTGGTGGCATTTAATCACCGCTGGGTTTTTTAATTTTTTGCGCTATAAATCAAATAAGACTGAAAATTCAGCAAAAAAATAAATAAAAATTATTTGTTTCTATTAAAATTTATTGGCAGAGTATTGGCAGAGTATTGGCAGAGTATTTGCAGAGTATTGGTGAGTATTGGCAGAGTATTGCAGTGTTGCAGAGTATTGCACAGTGTTGGCAGACTATTGCACAGTGTTGCCCAGTACTGTCACAGAGCAGCGCTGTGGGCACTACACATCCAGCCCACAGCGCTGCTGCAATCTCTCCCCCTCTCCGCTTCTCCCCTCTCACTGTACCGATCGTATTTCGGCTATGGCCCGGTCGGCATGTGGTTAATCCATATATGTAGTTAATAAACTTTACAGGGCAATTACCCTTGGTTCTTTTTTTTATTATTCCAGTGGGAAAATCAGGAGCATGATTTCCATTTTTTGAATGACATGATTGTGGTATGAATTGTACTGGCTCATAATCTTTCTAGCTGATCATTGTTAATGTGATCATGTTAGCAATTTTATACTTTAACCACCTCTCGCCCACCGGCCGTCATATGACTCCGTTGACTTTGTGCGGGGATATCTGAATGATGCCTGCCGCTACAGGCATCAATCAGATATCATCTTTTAGAGCCGGCAATTCCCTACACCATAAGAATGATCGTAGTGGCTGTTCAGCCGCATGATTGTTCTTAGGGGCGGTGAGAGGGTGGATGCCCCCCCTCCCGTTGCCCTCCAGTGCTTCTACTGACTCACCCCTGCCGTTTTTAAACTTACCGTATTCGTAAAAAAAAAAAAAATCCCTCCTATTTATATGTGACATTTTTTCTAGCCTGGGATGTGGTGCGTGGCGATTACCCTTCGATCTTCTTCACTGATTGCATTTTATACTTTAAACATAATAACCCAACCCAACAGCAGGGACAAAATGGTGAAAAATGCACCATAAACGTTTAAACACTACAATACAGAAGAAGAATATGGTCAGTTATTTGATCATAACAGGACAACGGACAACATAAACACTGGTCTGATGCTTACAATTCAAGTGAACCTTCACTTTGTGGTTGGAAGAGAGGACAATTTGAAATTAGCTGTGTAGATTTAGCAAAAAGCGAAAGTACTAGTCCAAAACCAGTGGAGTTAGCAGGGCCAATCTTCCAAAACAAAGGGTCACAAGGAACACAGCACTCACTTTGGTTTGGCAGGCTATAGATGATGCATCTTTTTTCGTTCCTCCATCAACACACTCCGCGTTGATGGGTTGTATTCTCACAGCGGGGAGTGTTCCCTACTATCAGAATACAACAATCGGTTTTGCCGGCTATAGCCGGTGGCACTGCTTGAGCAAGAATGTTCCATTAGGTTGGTTGTACAGAGGTCGATCAAGAGATTGACTTCTGTACAACTAGCTTACCCATAGATGGATCGAAATTCAGCCAGTTCAGTAGGGAACCATCTGGATGGAATTTGATACATCTATGACTGGCTTTAGACTTGTATATCTTCTGCTTCTTTTACATAGATATAAAGGCGCAAAAGTGGAAAGTTGTAATACTATTCTCACATATCATAGTGGAACTCTCACGCAACTGCAATATGGCTTGGGTCCAGTATTTGGCTTTAAAACAATGGAACAGCTGATGAAGATGCACCAATACTAATCTTATTTTACCAGTGTTTTAGAAACCAACATAACTAGTCTTGCACCTGTTTGCGGGGCTTGCCATGAAGCTGTGACTTAAGGGGAACAGGTGAAGTGGCTTCTTTAAATTTTTTATTGTTTTTGTAAAGAATTGGCAGTACTTGCAACAATGTTTGTTTTCCCAAATTGAAACTATGGACAATAAAGCACTTAAACACTTCCGTCACAACACTATTTAGTAATGTAAGACTTACATATAGCAGGGTGTCCTAGGATTGCTTTTTTTAGGCAGGTATATTTGAGGCTAATGAATGGTAGCTTTCTAGAAGGACTGCTGTGCTAGCAGAATAATGTGCACAATGCCTTAATCCATATAGCAGGTTGGTAACAAAAGTCCTTCCCTAAATACAATGTAGCTTCCTGGGGGTATGCAAGCCCACTCCTAATTGGTTCCTTCTCCTCGGGAACCTTTCCGTAGACTTGGATTACTTTTCCCTAGCCAGTGGGTGCCTGATAGGTCTGTCCCTTGGGTGTACCAGAATGACCCAACAGAGCCTATATATAGCTAGAGTGAAAGATGGCTGCCAATATCTTGGGTGAGCCCTGTGTCCAATCAGACACAGGCTTCCCAAAAATGGCAGCTTGGAGCCCAATGCAAAAGACAATCTATGATCTTTTTCAGGTTCTCTGAGCACCAGAGGTAACCAACAATCATGTAATGGCTACATTTATTTCTGATAGATACCAAGGAAGTGAGTGAGCAATTGGCAGGTCCATACTGTCACCTGTTTGAGGGATAATCTTACTCATTGGAAATAGCAGAAAGGGGAGAGGGAGAGAGAGAGAGACGGTATATATTACATATATACAACAACACATTCTTGATGATAACTCCTGCTAAGGTACAGATAGGTTAGCTGCATTTTGCTGCTTGCTACATATTCACATAAATGCAAAAAAATTCATAAAAAAGGAATTAAAAAAAAATACTATATCCCTTCACTTATATGTATCATGAAGGGGCTTGATAAAGAGAGTGACTGCTGTAGAACTGGAGCCTGTTATTGTAAGGATGTGTGATTCCTATCCATTCTTGTTTAGAGGCTAGAGTTGTTCAGTAGGGAAACTGTTTTCACACTAATGTCTTTGATCACGTGTGTTTGTCATTTCTGAAAAGCTTGGATCTATAATGTGGCCTGGACTGTTCGCAAAACTGAATTCCAGCTGGCATATCTGAAAGGTCACTGCAAGTGTCTTTTTTTGAATGCGCGCTGAACAAAACTGTTGTGTTTGAAAGACCAGGGGTGTCAAGTATAGTGGCAAGTGTCTCCTCTTGCGTTCACATTTCTATTTACTATTTAGGCTGCACATTAAAGTATTGGACTCTGCACGTTATCAGAAAAGTTCTTTGGTGTGGGCCTTTTTTGAGACGAGTGCATCAGATCGCACCACTGCTATTTGCAATATTTGTCTCAAGCGTATCTCGCGTGGCCAAAACATCAGCCGCTTGGGCACCACAAGCATGACCAGACATATGGCGACCTGCCATGCAGCTCGTTGGCAGGCACACATAAAAGACCCACACCAAAGAACTAAGCGGACCTCTCCTTGCTCCTCCTCAGCTGGGATCTCCATCCCCACTACACCTTCAGTCCTCTCTGAAAGCTGCTCTGAGAGGACTGAAGGTGTAGAATTAGGTGTGTCACAACCAAGTACTTGCAGTACACCCGACGTCCGATTGCAGCAGGCAAATTTCCCTGCCCCAGCTGCTGGACCGTAGAAAGAAGTACACTCCCAGCCATCCACATGCCCAGCGGTTGAATGCTAGCCTGGCTAAATTGCTAGCACTTCAACTGCTGCCTTTTCAGTTGGTAGACTCGGCCCCCTTCCGTGAGTTTGTTCAATGTGCGGTTCCTCAGTGGCAGGTTCCCAAACGCCACTTTTTCTCACGGAAGGCGATTCCGTCTCTCTACCGGCATGTGGAGGGCAATGTCCATGCCTCGCTGGACAGGGCGGTCAGCGGTAAGGTGCATATTACCGCTGACTCATGGTCCAGCAGGCATGGACAGGGACGGTACCTTTCTTTCACGGCCCATTGGGTCACTCTATTGGCAGCTGGGAGGGATGCAGGACAAGGTGCAGTAGTGTTGGAGGTTGTTCCGCCACCACGCCTCCAAAACGCTACTACTGCTACTGGTTGTGACACACCTCTCTCCTCCACCCCCTCCTCTTCTTCTTCCTCCAGTGCTCTGTCCTTGGAACCAGCGGTGCTCCGTAGGCGTACAAGGGGCTACGCAAGTACGCAGGCAAAAAGATGCCATGCCGTGCTTGCGCTGGTGTGTTTGGGGGACAGGAGCCACACTGGGCCAGAGGTTCTGGCAGCTCTGCAGGGGCAGGCCGAGAGGTGGTTGACGCCACGTCAGCTTAAGCCAGGAATGGTCGTTTCTGACAATGGCACCAACCTCCTCTCCGCCCTGCGACAGGGGCAGCTCACCCATGTGCCCTGCATGGCTCACGTCCTCAACCTGGTGGTGCAGCGGTTCTTGGGCAGGTTCCCAGGCTTACAGGATGTCCTGAGGCAGGCCAGGAAAGTCTGTGTGCATTTCCGCCGATCTTATAATGCCAGTGCTCGGCTGACTGAGCTGCAAAAGGAGCTGAACCTGCCCAAGAACCGCCTAATATGTGACATGCCCACCAGGTGGAACTCAACGTTGGCCATGCTGCAGCGACTGCAGACGCAGCAGAGGGCCATCAATGAGTACCTTTGCGACTACGGCACCAGGACAGGGTCAGGGGAGCTTGGTTTTTTTTCCCCACGTCAGTGGAGCATGATCAGGGATGCATGCACTGTCCTCTCACCATTTGAGGAGGCCACGAGGATGGTGAGCAGTGACAGTGCATGCATCAGTGACACTGTCCCTCTTGTCCACCTGTTGGAGCATACGCTGCGTGGGATAATGGACAGGGCACTTGAGGCAGAACAGAGGCAGGAAGAGGAGGACTTCCTTGCCTCTCAAGGCCCCCTTTATCCGGACAGTGTTCCTTCTGTCCCACCCATCACACAGGAAGAGGATGAGGAGGAGGAGGAGGAGGAGGAGGAGGATTGTGTGAGCATGGAGGTGGAGCCTGGCACTCAGCATCAGCAGCAGCAGTCTTTTAGGGATGATGTACAGTCCCAACAAACCAGTGGACTTGTACGTGGCTGGGAGGAGGTGGCTGGCGATCATGTCATCCTCAGTGACCCAGAAGACTCCGGACCGAATGCCTCAGCTAACCTACGCTGCATGGCCTCCCTGATCCTGCAAAGCCTGCGGAAGGATCCTCGTGTTCTTCGGATCAAGGAGAGGGACCATTACTGGCTGGCCACTCTCCTTGATCCGCGGTACAAGGGTAAGGTTGCGGACCTTATCTTGCCGTCGCAGAGGGAGCAGAGGATGAGACATCTCAGGGAGGCCTTGCAGAAAGGTCTGTGCAACGCGTTCCCAGAAACTGGGAGGCTACAAACTCCTGGTCCTGGGCGACGAGTTGCTGAGGCTTCGGTCAGTAGCAGAAGGAGCGGTGGGGAAGGTGGACGTCTGACCGATGCGTTCAGACAATTTTTTAGTCCGCAGCCCAAGGTATGATCGGTTCCAGCAACCATCGCCAGCGTCTGATATACATGGTGCAGGAATACCTTGGGGCAAGGTCAGACTTGGACACCTTTCCCACCGAAAATCCTCTGGCTTACTGGGTCCTGAGGATGGATCACTGGCCAGAGCTTGCACAGTATGCAATTGAGCTACTGGCCTGTCCTGCCTCCAGCGTTCTGTCCGAACGCACATTCAGTGCTGCTGGAGGATTTGTGACTGATCATAGGGTGCGCCTGTCCACCGCCTCGGTTGATCGACTGACCTTCATCAAAATGAATCAGTCTTGGATCACCACCAGCTACCAGGCACCTGAGGCGGATATAACCGAATAATTTTTAATGTCACATCACATCCCTTCAAGACTGCCTATGCTGATGCTGAGTGACTGTCCTCTTATGTTCACTGACTATCCTCTTCCTCCTCCTCAATGATCCATGCCACCACACCAGTGCCTAAGGCACAATTTTTCAGCCCCTGTTTAACAGGGGCGTGTACATACAATTTTTATAAAAAAAATGCTTCGCAACACTGTGCTCCAAGTACAGTATCTGTGAGGGGTTCCAGTGTTGTGGCACCAGCACCAGTGCCTAAGGCACAATTTTTCAGCCCCTGTTTAACAGGGGCGTGTACTTACAATTTTTTAAAAAAATGCTTCGCAACACGTGTGACTGCTGTGCTCCAAGTACAGTATCTGTGAGGGGTTGCAGTGTTGTGGCACCAGCACCAGTGCCTAAGGCACAATTTTTCAGCCCCTGTTTAACAGGGGCGTGTACATACAATTTTTATAAAAAAATGCTTCGCAACAATGTGCTCCAAGTACAGTATCTGTGAGGGGTTGCAGTGTTGTGGCACCAGCACCAGTGCCTAAGGCACAATTTTTCAGCCCCTGTTTAACAGGGCGTGTACATACAATTTTTATAAAAAAATGCTTCGCAACACTGTGCTCCAAGTACAGTATCTGTGAGGGGTTGCAGTGTTGTGGCACCAGCACCAGTGCCTAAGGCACAATTTTTCAGCCCCTGTTTAACAGGGGCGGGTACTTACAATTTTTAAAAAAAATGCTTCGCAACACGTGTGACTGCTGTGCTCCAAGTACAGTATCTGTGAGGGGTTGCAGTGTTGTGGCACCAGCACCAGTGCCTAAGGCACAATTTTTCAGCCCCTGTTTAACAGGGGCGGGTAATTACAAATCTTGATCTAATAGTTCACAGCAGGGCCCATTCCTGCGCCCACCAAGAGTAACTATGAGGGCCTACAGTCTTGTGGCAACACCGTCCACCACCACCGCCAAAGGCCCAATTTTTCTGCCCTGTTCATCAGGTGCTTGCAATTACAAATCTTGATCTAATAACTCACAGCAGGGCCCATTCCTGCGCCCACCAAGAGTAACTGTGAGAGCTTACAGTCTTGTGGCAACACCGTCCACCACCACCACCACCACCCCCAATTTTTCTGCCCTGTTCAACAGGTGCATGCAATTACAAATCTTGATCTATTAACTCACAGCAGGGCCCATTCCTGTGCCCACCAGTCTTGTGGCTACACCAACATCTAATAGGGCAAATTTCTGCAGAGTATATACGCCAGGCCCCTACTTTCAAACATCCAACTTACAAACGACTCCTACTTGCAAATGGAAAGAGAAAACAGGAAGTGAGAGGAAATCTACCCCTAGGAAGGGAAATTCTATCCTGTTAGATTTAATTTGGGAAAAAGGTATCTCCTCTCTACTGATACTTTATCACCAATCCTTGTTTCAATTAAAACCCCACTTTTTCCAAAAACATTTGTCATTGGGACGGAAAGTGAGGTGACATGTTCTGAACAGATGTGCAAAGACAGCAAATGTTACAGGGGTGATAACCCCTCCCTATGTTCTCCAAAAAGCTTAAAAATAGATTTTTTTGGGATGGAGCTACACTTCATAATGTACCTGTTCAGATTCTACTTAAGAACAAACCTAAAGCCGCAAGTGGTTTTAAATGGCTTCTTTTTTCCTTTACAAATGTCATTTTGTGCAAGGACAGTTCTAAACACGGGAAACACATGCCACTTCACAGGCATACTTTAGACACCCCCCAGGTACCATATTTAAAGGAAAATTTCACTTTTTTTTTTTTCACTTTATGCATCATTAAAATGACTGCTCCCGAAAAAACGTTAGTTTTTAAAAGTTCTTTTTGCATTGATATATGTCCCCTGGGGCAGGACCCGGGTCCCCAAACCTGTTTTATGACATTAACATGCATATTGGCCGTTGTAATTAGCACTTTTGATTTCGAACGTTCGCGTCCATTATAACGTATAGGGTTCGAAAATTCGCGCGAACTTTCGGTCGGTTCGAAGGTTCTGGTGCGAACCGAACCCGGGGGTGTTCGGCTCATCCCTAGTGTACACGGCATTAGTGTGTGGGTGTCACTGTGGTAAGGAAGATATTATACAATCAGCTCCCCATGCGGCTGTGACTGTATGCTCTGTTAAATTCTACAGAATATATGTGTAAATATGGCATTGCAGGAACAATATTGCATGGTAACATCATGCCTATTACAAAAATCTGTCATGGTGAGAGAGGTCTGCCAAATTGTTACTAAAGATATTATTTGTAAGATGATAATGCAAGAGTTTCTTTAGTCGGATGAACTGTAGGCTCATGGCCACTACCAGTGCTTGGGATTCGGGAATCATGCATTTACAGTTAAGGACTGCCCATGATGAATGCCTAACTCTTTTTCCTTGGAGTTGTAATGTATAACATCCTTTATAGCATGAACCATAGGTCTGTCTATCCCAGTTTAAAAGTTCCATCTATCAACAAACTTAGTTATCAGTGGAACATAATGAGATGTCTTTAATACATCGGCAGACAAGTTTAACCCCCACATAATGTCCCCAGCAGCTGTGTAGACCATGGAACGCAAGTACAGATACCAGTGATCCCTAAGAGATATCAGAAAATGTCAGGTGGTTTTACATTAAGGCATCATTCATCAACCTAAACTCAAGTGATGGACTAACTTGAACAGTGCTCAGAGGAGTACAATAGTTGTTAGCTACAGTTACATATTTGGGAAGGTTGAATAAAGACTCTAGTTCATCTAGCTACTATATTTGATTGGTAAAACAAATTCCATTATAACCAGGGGCTTAGTTGATATACAGTATGCACCAGTGTGGTAAATTACTCCCTTGCTTTGATCAAGAAGCGAGAAAAATAAACAAAGACATATCACTCCTCCATTACCTTTTTTTTTTCATTTCAAATGCAAATGGTCCTTTACTTAAATAGGGTTTATTTTTTGGTAAACTTTACTCAAGAAGAAGTTTGGTTGCCCAATTGATGGTATGAACTCAACTCCTTACTGAGCTGTAAAAGTTTGGTGGAACATGCACAGTTGGAGGTGACTTAAAGCCTGATTGATGCTACAGAAATAGATAAAGTCAGATAGACAAGGTAATAATAATAATAAATGAACCCCTTTCCTGATACAGCAGTTGTGTAATGTGCCAAAATAGGGTAGCATGGTGGTTAGCACTTATGCCAAGCAGCACTAGGGTCATTAGTTTGAATCCCAACCATGGCACTACATGCACAGAGTTTAAATGTTCTCCCTGGGCCTGTGTGGTTTTCCTCTGGGTACTCTGGGTTTCCTCCCACGCTCCAAAGGCATGCTGGTAGCTTAATTGGGTCCTGTCTAAATTGGTTCTAGCATGTGTATGTACAAATGTAAGCTAAGGACCTTAGATTGTAACCTCCTTGAGGGCAGAGACTAATGTGAATGCACAATATATATGTAGCACAAAAATAATTGTGCAGTAAATGTAGCACTACGCCCTTAAAAGCCTCAGAGTATTTTGGGTTCCCTGTCCGTTCTGAGCCTCATCTGGGAGCACAGCCCCTTCTGACACCACTGTAAAACCTTGACCAAGAGAACCCCCTGGTTTTGAAACACAAAATAATCACACAGTTTAAAGTGAACAAATACTCTGATTGTATTGAGGTAAGGGTATATATAAGTAGTGCAAGCACAAAAGAAATAACAGTAGGTATTCACAAAAGTCAAACACTCTAAAAAAAAAAAAAAGCTTAGCCAAATGATCATGCACTGTACCAATTTAAAGCAATCCAAGTGTCCTGCAGGACCAAAGTTTAATCGTTAATTCCAAATATGTTTTCCCCAAAGTGAACTGAAATAGGATATCAAGAAATTGGGCTAACTCACTTTTGGGTTCTCAGTGGCTGGGAACAGGGTTTAACTCTACAGATGAATTTGGAAATAATAATGTCCCCTTTGATTTTACTTTAAAGTGTAGGAACAAACTCTTCTGCAAGCTTGATGGGGCCCTAGTTGGTGCACATCAGGGATGAGGTCCTTTTAGGTAGGAACAAGGTTTCCTGAGGATGGTACAGCAATAGGAAAGATTCCCCTGAGAGTGGTGATGAGAAACTGGGTAAGATCTCTTTAACACAGAAGATGAATGCAAGAATTTCTAAAGTTGCGAAAGGGGCTGAAGTGGACTTTAGCAGAATTTTAATCTTTCACCTTTAGACAGTGAACTAGTCTGATGAAGTAAGTTCCTTTACAGCTAGAAGAGGCTTGAGATGATATATTATATGTATTGCTATCTGCAGGGAAACATGTGGTGTAGCAAGAGTCCTGTGATTTCAGAATAGTGGGGAGACACTAAAGCAGTAGGCCACATTACTAAATGGGCTAAAAAGTCTGTATCTCGATGTGGTCAACTGTGGTGGAAGGTGTATTAAGCTGGAACAATTGAAAACAACAGAGTCACTTGTAATGATGGTCTGAGTTATGGAACTCTCTCACTGCGTGAACAGAAGTCTCTCTGTTGGGGCGACCCCCTTGTCCTCTATGTTCCTCTGCAGAAGAAATGATGCTGATGGCAGTACTACAATCCGCCTGCCTGCAGGGTTGACTGTCCTGTCTGTCAGCAAAACCAACGATCTGCAGTCCCTCTTTGCTTTTCTTTGGTGCGACCCAATCCGGCCTGGGTCCTCTGAGTCCCGCACTGCCTTAGTCATACATGTCATCTCTAAAAGCTCATCTCTAAAAGTAGAGGTCCAAAAGTAAAGTAATACTAAAGCTTTGTTTTTTATTATTCTAAAATAACAAACATGATATATTATACTTATCTGCTCCCGCTGCTGCCAAAAGCCAATCAGGAGTGAGAGCCCCCGGAGAGCCAAGGCTCTTGTGGACATCGCTGGATCCAGAGGGGGCTCAGGTAAGTATTAGGAGAGCTAGGGAGCTGCTGCACACAAGGTTTTTTATCTTCCTGGATAGAATCCAGGAAGGTAAAAAACCTTGTGCCTTTACAACCACTTTAAGGTGGGATATTTCCTCCCGGCAGCCTCAGCCTTGTCTCAGGGCATTGCTGGAAATGGCACAAGAGTAAAGGTACCCCATGTGTAGTAAAGTGAACTTGGCACCGATTACCTAGCATAGCCCAGAAAAACCCACCCCAGGGTAGGCCTCTCATCAGTGGTGTCAGGAAGGGGGGCTGACATGTGCTATAGCCCCAAGTGGGCCCCCAAAAAGCCCCGGATCTCGGTATTAACAATTAGAATTATTAGCCTTGAGTTCCAAAGCCTGGGGTTGGCTGGGAACTCTGGGCTATTGGCCGCCTTCCCTGAGGACAATTTCAGTCCGATCCTGGACAGGTGCACGCCGGGCTGCCTCTGAAGGGAAGGGGGGGGGTTTACACAGAGAGGGATCTCAAGCTCCCACTTACCGGGCGTGGCCAAGTGACATACAAAGTCCCGCCTCCTGGGCTGGCTCCTATGATGGACGTCACACTGGTCCAATTTCGGGATGAGTGATGTCCATCATAGGAGCCACTCCAGGAGGCGGGACTCCTGTGGGAGATCCTCACTCTGTGTAAACCGGCGGCTCTCCTCTCATGATCAGGCTGTATGGGCACAGGTAAGGCTAAGCTGATGGTGAGGCTGCATTGATGGACGCTGGTGGTGAGGCTTAATTGATGTGCATTGGTGAGGCTGAGCTCATGGGCACTGATCAGGCTGCATTGATGGGCACAGGTAAGGCTGCACTGATGGCTGGGCACAGGAAAGGCTGCACTGATGGCTGGGCACTGATGAGGCTGCATTGATGGGCAATGGTGATGCTGAGCTGATGGGCACTGATGAGGTTGCATTGATGAGCACTGGTGAGGCTGTATTGATGGGCACTGGTGAGGCTGCATTGATGGTCATTGGTGAGGCTGCATTTATGGGCACTGGTGAGGCCGCATTGATGGGCATGTTGAGGCTGCACTTATGGCCACTGGTAAAGCTGAATTGATGGGCACTGATGAGGCTGCACTAAAGGACACTGGTGAGGCTGCATTGATGGCACTGGTGAAGCTGCACTGATGGGCACTGGTGAGGCTGCATTGATGGGGACTGATCAGGCTGCACTGATCAGGCTGCAGTGATAGGCACTGGTGATTGATGGGCACTGATGAGGCTGCACTGATAGGCACTGGTTAGGCTGCATAGATGGGCACTGGTGAGGCTGCATTGATGGGCACTGGTGAGGCTGCATTGATGGGCACTGGTGAGGCTGCATTGATGGGCATTACCAATGCACCAGCACTGATCTTCACGCCCCTTCTGATGTTGGAAGGGGGCGTTGTGCTATCAAATCACAGGCTTCTAAGAGAGAAGCCTATGATTGGAGCAGATCACTGGTTTAGCGTGCATGTGCGTGCTCTGAGTCAGCAAGGGGAGGGAGTTTTTTTAAAATTTAAAATGTGGGAGGGGTTATTAAATTTATCATCAGGCGGTAGGTCCTGGTCTTTTTCCCACCTAGCAACACCCCTGCCTCTCATGTGACCCTTGCTTGGCAACCAACCAGGAGGGAAACATGGAGGATGTGACGAGCACCCTACCCCCATCCCCCACCAGAGTTGGTCTGATACACTCCTCCCCTTTTTCTTCTATACAAATCTGTATTAGGAAGCTTGTGTTGAGGCGTTTGTTACTCAGCTCTGTCAGTACAGAACACTGCAGTGTGAAGGCAAAAAGTAGCATTTTCACTGGGAAAAATACATTTTAAAGCATTTCCAAATAAAATCATTCACAAATTGTATGTGAAGGTACATAATTATAAATATATAAATAGATGTAATGCCACGTACACACGATCATAAATGCTGCCAGCAAAAGACCCATGTGAGCGTTTGGTCGGAAAATGCGACCATGTGTATGCTCCATCGGACTTTTGCTTGCAGCATTTCCGCCAGCAAAAGATTGAGAGCAGGTTCTCAATTTTTCGGTCGGAAAAAGATCCCAATCAGAAATTCCGAACGTCTGTAGCAATTCTGACGTGCAAAATTCCTACACATGTGTAACCGTGTGTATGCAAGCCAAGCTTGAGTGGAATTCCGGTGGAAAAACCATCCAAGATTTTTCTGACAGAATTTCTGCTCGTGTGTACGGGGCATAAGACTTTAATTTTGCATTAAAATGCAAGGAAAGGCTTAGCTTAAATTAACTCTCCACAATCATTTCAAGTGCGTTATTATGTGTACAATATTTAAAATCTCTGTGTTTGTACCATTTTTTGATTATAATGTGGCTGCAATGCCTCTCTGTTCATACAGCTAAGGCATCTGGTTGGCATGTTTCCTTCTGTTCCTCCTATCAGAGCACTCTCATGAACGAGGAAGCTTACGCATCCTCATATGACATCAAAGATAGGGTGGCTGAAGGAGGGGTAAGACAAAACACAGGTGGGGGTGGTTATGTTGGGGGGCGGGAATGGGTGGGACGGGCGGTTCTGAGTGGGGCTGGGCTGTGTTACTTGCACAGACACTTACAAGGATACCAGGAAATACCTGTGATCGGCTGCATTCGACCACACAGGAGAATTGCTGAATATCTAGATTAGATTATTGTTTGTAATCAAACATTTTGCAATTACAGTAATGTATAATGTAAAAGTTTACATATTATACATAGAAATAAAGGGTAGTTTTGCAACTCCTTGTGAATGCCTTTCTTGATACAGAGATATTGGTGCATGTCAGTGGCGGCTGGTGCTCAATATTTTGAAAGGGGGCGGCAAACTAATGCCAAAACCACCCCCCCCTGCAGGAGACGAACAAGAATTCCCCTGATCAACCCCCCCCCCTGTACGGGAATGTGGCGATCAGGGGCCTTACCTTAGGCCGAACAGGAAGTATGTCCTGAGACCCGATTGGCCAGGGAGTCCTAAGACTTGGCTGGGAGGAGAATCAGGAAGATAATAGCGAATGTTAATCCGCTATTGTCACACAACTGTGTGAGCTCAGGGCGCAGTGCTCTGAGCCCCGAGCCCACCCTTTTTTGCAGCCAATTGGAGCCTCAGACTCTAATCATGTGCTTCAACAAGAAAAACACCATTGAAATTCATGCGGCCGGCGCCCTGCATATAAATTAGGGGCCGGACGCATGGATTAGGGGGGCGGTGCCCCTTATGGACAGGCTGCTACTGGTGCATGTGCCACACAGCAACAAGAAGGGGCACCAAAAACATTCACACAGGTTCATTGGCAAGAGTGAGTTCTTATATATTGGCCTCAGTAAGTGAGATGACCTAGGAACTCCGGTGAATGTATAGTCCTAAGTGTTTAACCACTTCAGCCCCGGACCATTTGGCAGCCAAAGGACCAGAGGTCTTTTTTCAATTTCGCACTGCACTACTTTAACTGGTAATTGCGCGGTCATGCAATTTTGTAACCAAACGAAATTTGCGTCCTTTTCTTCCCACAAATAGAGCTTTCTTTTGATGGTATTTGATTGCCTCTGTGATTTTTATTTTTTGAGATATAAACGGAAAAAGAGCGAAAATTTTGAAAAAAAAAGAGATTTTCTACTTTTTGTTATAAAAAAAATCTAATAAACTCAATTTTAGTCAAACATTTGGGCCAAAATGTATTCAGCCACATGTCTTTAGTAAAAAAAATGCCAATAAGCGTATATTTATTGGTTTGCGCAAAAGTTATAGCGTCTACAAACTAGAGTACATTTTCTGGAATTTACACCGCTTTTAATTTATGACTGCCTATTTCATTTCTTGAGGTGCTAAAATGGCAGAGAAGTACAAAACCCCCCCAAATGACCCCATTTTGGAAAGTAGACACCCCAAGCTATTTGCTGAGAGGCATGTTGAGCCCATTGAATATTTTTTTTTTTTAGTCCCAAGTGATTGAATAAAGACAAAAATAAAAAAGATTTTTTTTTTTTTTCAAAAAGTTGTCACTAAATGATATATTGCTCACACATGCCATAGTTATATGTGGAATTGCACCCCAAAATACATTTTGCTGCTTCTCCTGAGTATGGGGATACCACATGTGTGGGACTTTTTGGGAGCCTAGCCGCGTACGGGGCCCCGAAACCCAAGCACCGCCTTCAGGATTTCTAAGGGTGCAAATTTTTGATTTCACTCCTCACTACCTATCACCGTTTCGAAGGCCATAAAATGCCAAAATAGCACAAAACCCCCCCAAATGACCCCATTTTGGAAAGTAGACACCCCAAGCTATTTGTTGAGAGGCATGGTGAGTATTTTACAGCTCTCATTTGTTTTTGAAAATGAAGAAAGTAAAGAAAAAAAAAAAAATTTTTTTTCTTTTTTTTTTTCAATTTTCAAAACTTTGTGACAAAAAGCGACATCTGCAAAATACTCACAATACCTCTCAGCAAATAGCTTGGGGTGTCTACTTTCCAAAATGGGGTCATTTTGGGGGGTTTTATGCCATCTGGGCATTCCATGGCCTCCGAAACTGTGATTGGCAGTGAGAAGTGAAATAAAAAAATTACACCCTTAGAAAGCCTGAAGGCGGTGATTGGTTTTTGGGGTTCCGTACGCAGCTAGGCTCCCAAAAAGTCCCACACATGTGGTATCCCCGTACTCAGGAGAAGCAACAGAATGTATTTTGGGGTGTATTTCCACATATGCCCATGACATGTTTGAGCAATATATCATTTAGTGACAACTTTTTGTAAAAAAAATATATATATTTTTTTTTTTTCATTATTCAATCTCTTGGGACAAAAAAAAAAAATATTTAATGGGCTCAACATTGCTCTCATCAAATAGCTTGGGGTGTCTACTTTCCAAAATGGGGTCATTTGGGGGGGGTTTGAACTGTCCTGGCATTTTATGCACAACATTTCGAAGCCTATGTCACACGTCACCCACTCTTCTAACCACTTGTAGACAAAGCCCTTTCTGACACTTTTTGTTTACATGAAAACATATTTTTTTTTTGCAAGAAAATTACGTTGAACCCCCAAACACTATATATATTGTTAAAGCAAAGGCCCTACAGATTAAAATGGTGGGTGTTGCATTTTTTTTTTCCACACAGTATTTGCGCAGCGATTTTTCAAACGCATTTTTTGTGGAAAAAATACACTTTTTTTTTTTTTAATGCACTAAAACACACTATATTGCTCAAATTTTTGATGAAATAAAAAATATGATCTTAGGCCGAGTACATGGATACCAAACACGACATGCTTTAAAATTGCGCACAAACACGCAGTGGCGACAAACTACATACATTTTTAAAAGCCTTTAAAAGCCTTTACATGATACCACATTAGATTCACGGAGGAGGTCTACTGCTAAAATTACTGCCCTCGATCTGACCTTCGCGGTGATACCTCACATGCATGGTGCAATTGCTGTTTACATATGACGCCAGACCAACGCTTGTGTACGCCTTTGCGCAAGAGAAGGGGGGGCAGGGGTGCTTTTTTTTTTTTTTTTTGTTTTTTTTTTTATTTATTTAGCTTTTTTATTTTATTTTTAAACTGTTCCTTCCATTTTTTTTCTTTGTTATGATTTTTATTGTTATCTCAGGGAATGTAAATATCCCCTATGATAGCAATAGGCAGTGACAGGTACTCTTTTTTTGAAAAAATTGGGGTCTATTAGACCCTAGATCTTTCCTCTGCCCTCAAAGCATCTGACCACACCAAGATTGGTGTGATAAAATGCTTTCCCAATTTCCCAATGGCGCGGTTTATATCCGGGAGGGGGGACATTCCCTCCCACTGCTTGTAAAAGCAGTCTAGAGGCTAATTACCCGCTAGAATTGCTTTTACATGAAAGCCGATCACTGGCTGAAAAGAATGATACCAAGATGATACCTAAACCTGCAGGCATCATTCTGGTATAACCATTCAAAGTCCAGCAACATACTGGACATATATTGTAATCTTTTTTTTTTCATGCAGCCTCTTGGCTGAACGAAAAAAAAGAGATTGATTGGTGGGTATGCCCACCATTAGAATACCTCCCTTCATCCACCCACTTCTAATGATGGGCATCCTCCCGCAAAAGTTATGCCGTGTACACACGGTCGGAATTTCGACCGTATGTACGTGGCATTAGGAGCCAATCGCTCCTCCCCCCCCTGCTGCCCCCATGCTTCGGCATATATGCTCTTTTTTTTTAACTGTGGTGGTGAAATCACCTCCTACAGCGTTGGAGTCGCGGCTTTATGTATCGTGGGAGCAAACGCTGTTGCTGTCAAGATAAATAAATCCGCGTTGCAACTGAATGGCGCACCTGAAAACAAAAAAATGCTCAACACTAAAACACAGTAAACAAAATTACATACCTGAAAAGCAAGCATGATAAAACATGATAAAACATAATAAAACATTGCAGAATAGAATGGAGTAAAAAAAAGAGCAACAATAGAGAGAGAATAGAGTGAGAGAGAGAACAATAAAACGACAACTATTTTATTTTTTTTTATTTTTTTGAGATTCACAGGTAAAAAAGCTCCTGACTGAAGCGACTGAATCAAAACGCTACCACAAAAAAACTGTTAGCGATCGCAGGGATCAGGCCTGACTCTGCGAACGCTGCAGTTATGTGTGCTTAGTGTTTTGTAAGTGACAGTGATCGATCGATACTGCACTTGGGTGGGCTGGGCTGGGCGGAGGGGGAAAACGCAGGTGCTAGCAGGTATCTGGGCTGATCCCGCTAACAATGCGTTTTTTTTTGGAACCCTAAACTGCTGGGACGCTAGTATAGATCTGATCAGATCAGATATCGATCTGTTCAGATACTGTGCCACTAAGGGAGGTGTATGCTTTGCGCGTGGGTGTTTGCGGTACTGGCACTAACCTGGGGCGACGCAGACCTTATTTGACCCTAAAACCTAATTGATATCACCCGCCGGGCGATCAGGGGGTTAAACCGTTATTGGGTAATAAATGGCGGGTGCCCTGACAGTATAAAAAACAAGCTAACTAACCAGCGTCACCCGTAACAGTAATACAAAAAAAAAACTGGTTACCTAGCGACACTAATGCAGCGATCAGAAAAACGATCGCTTAGTGACACTGGCAAAAGGGGGTGAAAGGGTTAACTAGGGGCAATCAGGGGGTTAAACCTTTATTAGGTAATATATGGGGGTACCTGACGCTATATAAAAACCTGACGGGGAACCTAAATAACGAAATAACTAACTGGCTAACCAGCGTCACCAGTGACAGTTATACAGTGATCACTGGTGAAAGGGTTAACTCTAGGGGCAATCAGGGGGTTAAAACCTTTATTTAGGTTGTAATATGGGGGTACCTGACCTATAAACCTATTTATGAACCTATATAAACATGGCGGTTACCTAAAAAAAAAAAATGGTTACCTAGCGACACTAATGCAGCGATCAGAAAAACGATCGCTTAGTGACACTGGCAAAAGGGGGTGAAAGGGTTAACTAGGGGCAATCAGGGGGTTTAAAACCTTTATTAGGTAATATATGGGGGTACCTGACGCTATATAAAAACCTGACGGGGAACCTAAATAACAAAATAACTAACTGGCTAACCAGCGTCACCAGTGACAGTTATACAGTGATCACTGGTGAAAGGGTTAACTCTAGGGGCAATCAGGGGGTTAAAACCTTTATTTAGGTTGTAATATGGGGGTACCTGACCTATAAACCTATTTATGAACCTATATAAACATGGCGGTTACCTAAAAAAAAAAATGGTTACCTAGCGACAGCAGTGACACTAATAAAGCGATCAGAAAAACGATCGCTTAGTGACACTGGCAAAAGGGGGTGAAAGGGTTACCTGGGGGGCAATCAAGGGGTTAACCTTTATTAGGGGGGGGTAGGGGGCTACCTTGGACCTAAAACTAACTGCCCTGACAGTTATTACAGTCACACTGACACTAAATGCAGTGATCAGTAAATAAATGATCACTGCAATTAGTGACACTGTGACTGGGGGGGGAGGGGGTGATCTGGGGGGTGATCAGGGGGTGACAGGGGGGTGGAATATGTGCCTAACTGTACTGGTGTCAGTGTAGTGTTGTGCACTAACCTGTACATGTTCGCCGCTCGGCGTCTCCGGTCACATAGACCGGCGCACCGAGCGTGACATCACTTCCGCCTTCCTGTCTATACAATAGACAGGAAGGGGAAGTTTCTCATTGGCCAGGAGCGATCGCGAGGGGGTGGCCAGAAACCACTGGCCGTCCCCTCGTCCCGGATCGCTCCTGAAGCGATCCCGACCGTCCCCGCCGGCGGAGGGGGGTCCGATCGGACCCCCCAACCGCCGGAAGAATGTCACGTACAGGTACGTGATTCTGCCTGTACGTGCCATTCTGCCGACGTAAATATACAGGGGGCGGTCGGGAAGTGGTTAAGCTCTGATAGATGTAGAACATACAGTGAATATAAACTCATACCTCCATTGACCCAACAGATAACCGTGCTATTTAACTTTAGAATATATTATAATTTGTATTGCCAGGTGAAACTAATTGCTGGAATGGAGATTGCTTTCAGCAAATCCCTTGATCTTTAAATTTTATTTGTAGACCTACTGCATCATTTTAGCAGTATTGCTAAATCTTTTTCCCTTCCAGCACCCTCTATCCTAAAGATCAGGTCGGATCATTCTCAGTGAGTATGCTTAAGGGTTGTACAGCATGGCTCAGAGTTGAAATTTTCAAAGTGATTCACATTTGCAGAATATAAACTCCTCAAGTACCATCTCTGGGAACAAAGACAGGCCAATTTACTATTAACTTTAACACTAGTTAAGAGAGTCATTTAGATAGAGAACTAAACAGAGCTGTAACTGATATAGACACACATGATTTACAATAACATTTATGAAAGTCAGCGTGATTTGAATTTCTGGCTGTTTTGAAGAACTTCAAAAGAACAGTTTAATTATCTCACTGAAGATTATAAATTGAATGACAGCACTGAGCAGATCGTGTCTTTCTGAGAGAGAATATAGATGAAAATGACAAAATCATATTTCCTTCTCATTTGGCCATAAAAATGATAAGAATTGAAGATATTTTATATCTAACAAGGCTGTTATAACATTAGGAAGAAAATAAAATTCCACTATTCTGTCAAACCAAAGGCAGAACGGTTAATGAAACAAGTTTCTAATACACAGTTCTCGAAAAGAATCACATTTTGATGCTTTGCAGCCTAAAATGAAGACACACAGTTTTTGTTTTATCCAGCTGTATTTACTTTAACACTTTATAACACCAACATATCAGAAAAAAAATTGAAAAATTTGAACAGGAGAATCACTGAGTTGGAAAAAGGATCACCCCCTCTAAAAATGACTTTTAAACTCAATTAGGTGTAGCTAAACACCTTCTCAATGGCACACTTAACCATTTAACTTTCAACTGTGATCAGCTAAACACCTTCTCAATGGCACACTTAGCCATTTAACTTTCAACTGTGATCAGCTAGGGTCATTTTGATTAGCTCAGTGTGAAAAGAGCTTTCCTGGGGTATTTCAGTCCCTGGTAGTACAACAGAAGCAAACAATTAACTATGGGTGGCAAGGCACTGCTAAAAGATCTGCGGATAAAGTTGTGGACAGGCACAAGTCAGGAGATGGATACAAAAAAATTCAAGGGCTTTATTATTGCCTAAAAGCACAGTGAAGTCTATTATTAGGAAGTGGAAGGTATGGGGGGTGTTTCTCTGCAACAGGGAAAACGCTGTCTGTATTCATTGCAGGCTGCAAAGCAACCAAATGTGATTATTTTAAGGGGGGGATGATTATTTTCTATACCCACTGTATATTACTGTCTTGAAGGCATTCTGATGCTTAAAGTGTATCTAACAGCAAAACATTTTTTAATTTTGGATGTAGTCGGAAAGGGTTAAAACAACTGTCAGTTTTGTTTTTGCATTTTCTGTCCTGTAAACTCAACAGAAAGTGAGAGGATATCTTTCTAAGAAAAAAATCCCCTCTTAGACAGTTGTCACCAGAACAGGTGTCCACATTGGATGATTTCCACTGGCTGCCCGCAAGGACAATATAATGAAGAGTTAGAAGGTTTTTAAGAGCTTAACGTTCATCAATAAGTTGTTTTACGTTGCATTGTTCTGTTAGCAGATTAAAATGTTCATTTTAAAAGTATCAGGGGGATTGAGCGTAAATTCTAATATACTGAATAGATGAAATAGGCAAGGTTCAATTTCTTATCTATTCAGCGTTGATGGTTTGGTGGCTGGTTGCCATTTTGCTGTGTTGCCCTCCCCATGTTTCATTGTTTTGGGACATCCCTATTGTTAAAAATATGAAGATACTGTGTATGCTGCTGTGTGTGCACAAAAGAAATGTGATTTTCGGTTTACCTGTGAAATCCTTTCTTGAAGAGCTTCACAGTCCATGTATTTCTGGACAATTGTCTGGCACTTGATTGGATAGATTGATAGCAGCGAAGCCATTGGCTCCCGCTGCTGTCAATCAAATCCAATGACGCGGGCGCCGGGGGGGCAGGGCCGAGTCCTGTATTCATCCTCTATGGATGCCGAATGCTGGACTCAGGAGCACGCCCGCAAGGTAACCCCCTCGGGAGAGCGCTTCTCCAAGGGGGTTATCTAATGCGAGGATGAGCCGCAAGAGCCGCCAAGGGACCCCAGAAATGGATCTTCGGGGCCACTCTGTGCAAAACGAGCTGCACAGTGGAGGTTAACCACTTCAGCCCCGGACCAATTGGCAGCCAAAGGACCAGGCCCCTTTTTGCGATTCTGCACTGCGTCGCTTTAACTGACAATTGCGCGGTCGTGCGACGTGGCTCCCAAAGAAAATTGGCGTCCTTTTTTTCCCACAAATAGAGCGTTCTTTTGGTGGTATTTGATCGCCCCTGCGGTTTTTATTTTTTGCGCTATAAACAAAAATAGAGCGACAATTTTGAAAACAATGCAATATTTTTAGCTTTTTGCTATAATAAATATCCCCCAAAAATATATAAAAAAACATTTTTTTTCCTCAGTTTAGGCCGATACGTATTCTTCTACATATTTTCAATTAGCGATTATTCATTGGTTTGCGCAAAAGCATTTTTATTAATATTTTTTTTTTTACTAGTAATGGCAGCGATTTTATTGTGACTGCGACATTATGGCGGACACATCAGACATTTTGGACACAATTTTGGGACCATTGTCATTTATACAGCAATCAATGCTATTTAAATGCATGGATTCCTGTATAAATGACAGTTGTAGTGAAAGAGTTAACCACTAGGGGGAGGGGAGGGGTTATGGGCTGTGACGTGTGTTGTGTTTTTTACATTAGGGGGCGGGGCTGACGTCTGACATCATTGATCGGCTTTCCCGATGACCGGGAACAGCCGATCAATGACAGGCAGAGTAGGAAGCGCGGGGAGAGGTTTGTTTACACAAACCTCTCCCCGTTCTTCAGCTCTATGACCTGATCGCGGGACACCAGCGGCGATCGTGTCCGCTGGTCCCGCAGCCGGGGTCACGGAGTTCCCGACCGACCGACTGGGTCGCGAGCGCGCCGCTGGCGGCGCGCACGCGACCCACGGGCAGGCATTTAAAGGATCACGTACAGGTACGTGATTTTGCCTGCCCGTGCCATTCTGCTGACGTATATATGCAGTGGGTGGTCGGGAAGCGGTTAAGTATGACATGTTTGTTATTTAAAAAAAATAAAAAACAATCCTTTAGTATCACTTTAAGAACTAAAACTTTGAGGTATTCTATAGTGTGGTTCAGTTGTGAGAAATGATGTCCCACCAGTGTGCAGAAACTATCTTTTTTATGTTCCTTGATGGTATGTTTGTGCAAATTCATCCTCGCTTGCAACTTCTGTCCTGTTTCACCAACATAAGATCTTTTGCTACATCTTTTGCATTGGATGAGGTACACGACATTACCTCAGACATAAACTAATCAGCAGGAAACTCCATTCTGATTATGAAGTCACAAATAATAGAAACAAACCCTGCAATAAAAAACACTGCAAACTGGGCAACCAGATCAATCCATCTAAAAGTATATGTGGATGCAGCTGCGCTTCCCCTGTGAAAAGCTGCCGACACAACAATATGACAGATTGTGAGAAAAGTATAAAAGTGAAAAAGTGTGGCGCTAAAAGGATTTGTATCTGATAGGTAGCTGCAAACGAGAATCGAATCCCTATTACACTGCTATCACTCAGATTTTTAGTGACTAACCACCATACATATAAAATGGTGAAAAAATGTGGGTATAAGCAGTCCACGTCAGAACTGCTTATAGAATAATGAAAAAAGCATTTATATTGCTCATAGCTTAACACAAAAATAATAGTGCAAAAATGTGTATAACAACACTAAGGTATCTTAATACTCAGAGCGCTAATTCCATGCAATGTATTGCAATTACTATTTAACACTGTAAGCAGAACCTCAGTTTAAAGAAGCATAATGTGATCATACTCTACATAAATAGACAAAAAGTATCATTCATGAAAATAAATTCAAATTGTGACATATGTAAATAATAGAAGTTGAAATCAAGCAGGTGTTGTTGAAAACACGTGTTGGATTAGCTTGGCATATAAATTCAAGAGTCCCAGATGGTAAGACTTATGGGTGGTAGTGTACTGGTATTCCCAAAATGCTGTATAATGTTCATCAACGTAACATCCTCATATAATTTGGACGGCGTCTAGAACTCTATATTGTAAGAATGGGATCTGGTACGCTTACCGTCAACGGTGGACCCACTGACCTTTGGTGAGGGGTCAACAAAGGCTTGAGTGTGCCGGTGGAAGATGTTTGCAGGGTGGTGAGTCCAGATGGAGAAGGTAAGACTGGGCCGGCACCACAGTCTATACTCACCAAAACTCCGATCGCCGAGTGGGGACCAAACTTTGGAGGGTTGCACTGGAACACGGTTATTTTAACCCGAAACACCTCAGTAGGTCAGGATCATAGGAACAAAAGAGATAAGGAGAACCTCCTCATAGTGTAAATCAATCCGGTAACGGAATAAATTTATTTAAAAATCTTGTTTGTCAAGTAAAAATAATCAAGATAAAAACAAAGACAAATCAAGAAATGGATAAAGTAAAAACGCAGTGGTAGTGGGTATAGCGTATCCGCCCTACGCGTTTCGTCTTACAAGACTTCAACAGGGGCATGCCCCTGTTGAAGTCTTGTAAGACGAAACGCGTAGGGCGGATACGCTATACCCACTACCACTGCGTTTTTACTTTATCCATTTCTTGATTTGTCTTTGTTTTTATCTTGATTATTTTTACTTGACAAACAAGATTTTTAAATAAATTTATTCCGTTACCGGATTGATTTACACTATGAGGAGGTTCTCCTTATCTCTTTTGTTCCTATGATCCTGACCTACTGAGGTGTTTCGGGTTAAAATAACCGTGTTCCAGTGCAACCCTCCAAAGTTTGGTCCCCACTCGGCGATCGGAGTTTTGGTGAGTATAGACTGTGGTGCCGGCCCAGTCTTACCTTCTCCATCTGGACTCACCACCCTGCAAACATCTTCCACCGGCACACTCAAGCCTTTGTTGACCCCTCACCAAAGGTCAGTGGGTCCACCGTTGACGGTAAGCGTACCAGATCCCATTCTTACAATATAGAGTTCTAGACGCCGTCCAAATTATATGAGGATGTTACGTTGATGAACATTATACAGCATTTTGGGAATACCAGTACACTACCACCCATAAGTCTTACCATCTGGGACTCTTGAATTTATATGCCAAGCTAATCCAACACGTGTTTTCAACAACACCTGCTTGATTTCAACTTCTATTATTTACATATGTCACAATTTGAATTTATTTTCATGAATGATACTTTTTGTCTATTTATGTAGAGTATGATCACATTATGCTTCTTTAAACTGAGGTTCTGCTTACAGTGTTAAATAGTAATTGCAATACATTGCATGGAATTAGCGCTCTGAGTATTAAGATACCTTAGTGTTGTTATACACATTTTTGCACTATTATTTTTGTGTTAAGCTATGAGCAATATAAATGCTTTTTTCATTATTCTATAAGCAGTTCTGACGTGGACTGCTTATACCCACATTTTTTCATCTAAAAGTATCACACACACAAATGGGACCTTCACTATCACGGGATCATACAGCTGTACCTCCAGTAATGTCGTGTACCTCATCCAACACAAAAGATGTAGCAAAGGATCTTATGTTGGCGAAACAGGACAGAAGTTGCAAGCGAGGATGAATTTGCACAGACATACCATCAAGGAACATAAAAAAATGTTTGCACATCTGTGGGACATCATTTCTCACAACTAGACCACACTATAGAAGACCTTAAAGTTTTAGTCCTTATGCTGCGTACACACGATCGGAAATGCCACCAGCAAAACTCAGATGAGAGCTTTTTGTCGGAAAATGCAACCGTGTGTATGCTCCATCTGTCTTTTGCTGGCGGAATTCCAGCCAGCAAAAGATTGAGAGCAGGTTCTCTATTTTTCAGTCGGGAAAAGTTCCTATCCGAAAATGCTATCGTCTGTATGCAATTCGGACGTGCAAAAAATCATGCATGCTCGGAAACAATTTGACGCATGCTCAGAAGCATTGAACTTAATTTTCTCGGCTTGTCGTAGTGTTGTCTGTCACTGCGTTCTTGACGGTCGAAAGTTCAGAGAACTTTTGTGTGACCGTGTGTATGCAAGACAAGCTTGAGTGGAATTACGTTGGAAAAAACATCCAAGTTTTTTTCGGACGAAAATTCCGCTTGTGTGTACGCGGCGTTAAAGGGAAATCCAGGAAAGGGAAACTTTTGAACCAAGAATGATACTTCCTTACTCATTATCCTACAATTTTACGACACCCTCTGTGACTATCACCCCCTCCAGTCTATAGCTCTCCTTCTGTCTTATCTCACTAACTATGCTATTTTTATTACCATTGCCATGTACATTGTCTGATCTATGATGGGATTGATCATATTATTCAGTTCTAGTGAAAAATAAAGCTAGAGCTTCAGCTTTAAACTACACACTGGGTCCCACATTCACCAAAGAACTGCACACTGCCAACGATGTCAAATTTTTAATGGGGATGAAATTATATATAACCCTTTCATGACTAAGCCTATTTCTGACATTTGTTGCTTGCAAGTTATTTTTTGCTAGAAAATTACTTAGAACCCCCCAAACATTATATATATATTTTTTAGCAGAGACCCTAGAGAATACAATGGCGATCGTTGCAATATTTTATGTCACACTGTTTTTGTGCAGTGAATTTTCAAGTAAATTTTTGTAGGAAAAAAAGACACTTTCATGAATTAAAAAAAAACTAAACAGTAAAGTTAGCCCAATTTTTTTTGTATAATGTGAATGATGATGTTACGCCGAGTAAATAGATACCCAACATGTCATGCTCTGAAATTGCGCACACTCGTGAAATAAATATCTTCATAAGCAGCGCTTTGAAAAAAAATAACGGTCACCAGGTTAGAGTTACCGAGGAAGTCTAGTGCTATAATTATTGCTCTCGCTCTGATGATCGCGGCGATACCTCACATGTGTGATTTGAACACCATTTATATATGCGGGCACGACTTACGTGTGCGTTTTCTTTGCTGCCCGAGTTCGTGGGGACGAGGGTGCTTTAAAACATTACTTTTTTTCTTTTTTTACATTGTGACTTTAAAAAAAAATTTGATCACTTTTATTGCTGTCACAAGCGACCTTGTGGCAGTAATAAGTGGTGACAGGTACTCTGTATGTATTTGCACTTCAAAGTATTCAGATCAACAAAAATGGCGATTCTGAATGCTGTCGTGTTTTTTTTTTTTAAACAGCACCATTGGTACCCGAGTAAACCAGAAGTGAAAACGTGGCGTTGCTTCCGTGTTTACAGAAAGACTGGAACAAAGCCGTTTCCAGCTTTGTTCCAGTCCTCCTCTAGCTGGCGGAAGTGCCGGATCATGTCTCGGGTCTCTAGGTGGGACGGGAGGCCCGGAAAGAACGGCGGTAGGCGGGCTTGTCCCCTCTCGCTCATTCGGGATAACAGCCGAGCGGCTTTTAGCCGCATCGGTTGTTATCCCTGAAGAGCCGACCGCCCTCCCTAAAAAACAGTACCGGGTTGATGCATTCAGCTGCATGCATCATCCCGGTATAACTCCTGAAAGCCGAGGCCCCATATCTGTGTACGGTCAGCGGGAAGGAGATAATTACCCTTTTCCTTCCTCTTTTTCCTTTTCTTTAGAACTCACATTTTATTTTTCAAATGCCTTCATTGTTCATCTTTCATTTAAGTGTTTTTATTATACAGTATGTATTCAATATGACTTTTATATACCTGATCAAAGGCTGTTTACTTATTTAGCCCGGTGCTTGGCTAGAGACAGAGAGTGATTTAGGACACTGAGCAGAAGTGCTCTCGTGCTTCCAATGGACTGCAGCTGAATGGGTTAACACCTTACCTCCCTCCACCAGAGGACCTGACAAGCAGAAAAAGCTCAAGAGACTTGATGATTGGCAGCAATGAATTATGGGACATGAAGTTTGAGAAAGAAACTCTACTATGGTAGTTGATAGACAATTGGATTACAATTCCCAATGCAACCTGTGTATAAAGACAGAGAGAGCTGTATTTTTTCAGACGAAATACTGATGGATTTCATGTTTGTTGCCAGGAGACAAGGTATGCACATTGCTGCTCTTGTGTGCATATCAACCTACTACAAGCCTGAGGCCATGTGCTGAAGACCGAAGATGCCCCAGCCAGATCCAGAAGTGAGCTGATATCTAAATAGTGAGACCCCTGTTGCTGTATCGCTGGGACCGTTGAAAGGACACTGCTGCAATTAACTTGTTGCTGCTAGCAGAGACTGAGCATATAGAGAATGGCCTTCAAACTATCAGCATTATTTACTGCATGAAGACTTGACTGGGACTGTACTCATGTGCACCACCATAAAGACTGGGCCCCAAGGCTAGCCCACTGAAGAACTAGGACTAAAGACTGCTCACTCAGATAGCTGCTTTACAAGAACTTTGCACATTTTCCATAGTAAGAGGTACATCTTTAAGGAGTCTTAAATTTCATGGCTGCCATTAATATAGTGTGCACTCTAAAGTGGATATACTGTTTACAAAGGAGTTATGGCACTATTGATTATCATTGTCGTTGTTTTCTAATGCCATTGGTGATTTTGAGAACTACCAGTTTTACTCTAATGTATCCACATAGAACTTCATTCTATGCTGCTATAGCCTAGTGAACATATTGTCTAGTGCACTGTAATTGACCTACTCCTTTACTTGTTTAATTGCATACTGCTATTTACTGCAACCCGTGACAATATATTGGGTTAATTTACCACTAACAAGTCTGATGTTTGATTTTTGATACTTGACCTTAGTCGTTTGTTGGGTATCTGTATTTGTGCTACCAGTAGTAGTGCAATATCCATTTTCCTAACCTGGTGTGTCAGTGGGGCTGAGGTTGCTCTCAAAGTCAAAGCTGCAGAACAGATAACTCAATCTAGCAAGGGGCTCCTGTGGAGGTAGCACTATACTTACTATAATTATATGATGGTTAGGGGGCTCACAGATAACTGATGATTAGTTGCTATAGGTTAAAGAAAAGTGGTGAAATGGAGAATGGATTAAGTAATCCCTTCTCTGTTCTCTATTGATTTACGTCTCTTGACTCGGAATGAATCAAACAAACTTAGGTTCAGGTTGGTTTGGCAAACATTACTATAGTTTGGGTGTCAAATCTGAACCCTATTCAAGTCAATGTTGAAAAAAGGTAATAGCCATTTTGTAGGCTAATAGACTGGGATTAAATGGCATAGAGGGCTGGGCACTACCCTTGGTATCCAGTGTCGTCTTACTGAAAATTAAACACCAATGTTAAAAATGCTAAATTCCTTTAAATTACATGCTTGTGGGATGCTCTTAATCTATCTGTGAAGTGGCATATCTATACAATATATACAACCCACTACAGCAAAACTACCACTATCAAAAAGAAAAAAAATGCTGGCAAATGACAACTCCTGGCTGCTTCATTCATTTTCTTCATCTATTACAGACTCTTATCCTAGATGAAGTTCTGATATAGATGTTAATGGGTATCCCAACAAAAAATGTCATAGGTTTCCCCCTAAAAATACATACCAGAACCTTATATTGGTGAGGGTGTCATACCCATGCAAAAAAAAAACAGGAAATGGGGTCCCTTCCCAAATTCCATATCATACCCTCCAGGGCTGGTATGAGCTTTAAAGGGGAAATCCCCAGTAAAAAACAAACAAAAAAGCCTCATTCCCTCAACATTTCCATTCCCCTATTGATGGGGACAATAGCCTCTTCCCCACAACCCTGGCATGATAGTTGTGGTGTCTGCAGGCAAGGGGCTTATCAAAGCCTGGTTTTGGTGCATTTTCCCATGAACCCAAATAGTTAACCTCTTCAGCCCCGGAAGGTTTTACCCCCTTAATGACGAGGCCATCTTTTCTTATACGGCAATGCATTAATTTAACTGACAATTGTGCAGTCCTGCGACACTGTACCCAAATAAAATGAATGTCCCTTTTTCCCCATAAATAGAGCTTTCTTTTGGTGGTATTTGATCACCTCTGTGGTTTTTATTTTTTGTGCTATGTAACTAGGTTGTCTCAGCCAATCAGCAGGAGTTTCTTTGACCGCTGTGTATGCTGGGATAGGCTATTTATTTGGGAGGAGTCAAGTGATCGTGGTTCTTCCCAACTGAGGCTGCGGCCTGGGTGGGTTTGTGTTGACAAGCTCCTGGTTGCTAGGCCTGAAGCCTGAGGCCTATCCAGGAGGCATGTTGGCTGCTAGGTCCACTTAAGGCCTATCCAGCAGTTTAGGGTTCCGCAAAGAAGGAGCAGCCAAGGTTAAGCCCAAAGCCTGGGGTGTTAGAGGCTCGACCCAAGGGGAGCCTGATTGTTTCGGAGGTAATGGAGAAGCAGTTGCCACAAAGGGATGACCACTCCTGTTACTGGAGTCAAGTTTGGAAGGGATGAAGTTCTGGAGGAGTACCAGAGCAGATGCTTCACTAGCATGGTACAGTGAAGTAGTGGTAAAGCTTCAGTGGAGACTCATTCGGGAATGAAGCAGGTAGCTGTAAGTAAAGTTTGAAGATAAAGTACAGCGGTTAGCTGTGGGTGAAGCTTGGGCAATCCAGCGGGTGGCTGAGAGTCCAAGAAGTCTAGTAAGAGAGATGGCGAACTGAGCTTAAGGATCTACAGTGGGATACTGTGAGTTAAAGGAACACTAAAGGAAATTTTTTTTTTTTTTTTAAATAACAAACGTTCTTTACTTACCTCTACTGTGCAGCTCATTTTGCACAGAGTGGCCCCGAACCTGGTCTTCTGGGGTCCCTCGGCGGCTGTCTCAGCTCCCCCCCACAAGTACTTCTCACCTAAATGCGAGCTCCCTCGCATGATGTGGAGTACTTGTGGGCGCGCTCCCGTGATACAGCCGGCGGCTATAGCCGCTCGCTGTATCACTCGGCCCCGCCCCCAGCGCACCGCGTCATTGGATGTGATTGACAGCAGTGCGAGCCAATGGCTGCGCTGCTCTCAATCCATCCACTCTAGCCAATCAACGGCCAGGGTGAGCGGCGAAGAGGACGTCGGGGCGAGTGCGGGACTTTCAAAGAGTCAGGTAAGTATAACGGGGGGCCTGGGGGGGGCCTAGGGGGGGGGGCTGGCAGTGTCAAATGTTTTTTCACCTTAATGCATAGAATGCATTAAGGTGAAAACTTTTACCTTTACAACCCCTTTAAGCTGGAAAATCTACAGTGGGTTATTGTGAGAGAAGTTGCTACCAGATACAGATTGCTGAATTCAGCTTAAAGGCCTTCTTTCTGTATTGCTGTCTGCCTAGTTCTATTTTTGTCTGCAGAGTTTGCCTTAATTGCTATTGAATTTGCATAAGGGTGTCCTGTGCCCTAAACCCTCTCTCTCCACCATTCCTGTTAAGAGAAATACAACTCTCTTTGTTCATTTTTACAAAAAGTGACTGGCGGCCAATCTTTCCACCTCGCACTACACCCACTATGCCTAGTAACCTGCACCCTGAGGAGGAATGTCAGTCCTCCCTGGCTCTTGGGGTCACCATCAGACCCCTTTATTTTGTTTTTTAAAAATTTTGGTCATTCCTTTAGTACAGTAAAAAAAGAAAAACAAAAGACAGTGGTGATTAAATACCACCAAAGCTCTGCCTGGCTAAAAAAAAATATTTAAAAATAATTTTGGTATAGGTTTGCATGACTGAGTAATTGTCACGCAAAGTGTGACAGTGCAGAAAACTGAAAAATAACCTGGACTGGAAGGGGTGAAACAGTCCAGTCTTGTAGTGGTTTAAAAAAGGTAGATAACGTTTGCAAATAGTAACCAATCCAGTTGCAATTAGCTACATGTTTGAAAAAAAGAGAAAGAATTTGATTGGTTATAATGGACAGCAATGGTAGTTTTTATTTATTTTTTGCTTTTGTAATAAGGCCTTATTGTTTTTGTTTCATCCTTGTGTTATGTGATATAAAAAAATGAGGTAAAGTAGCACTAGGAATCTCATATTCCTTTTTTTTTTTTTTTCATTTCATGTAGCATGAAGAACAATGAGAATAAATGTATACTTTTGCCTCTAGATAGCAACACACGGGCCATTGCTTATGGCTACTCAGACTTCATGTATATACAAGGTCTATAGCTGGAGGCAGTTTTCTGCATCCCTCCTGTTCTCTAAACGTACAAAATGTTCAATGCTTCATTTCAGTTTCTTAGAAAACACAGAATGATTTTGTTGTTTAATTCTTATTTAGTTGTATTCAGAGAATGTTCTCTAGAGATGTCCTACAATAACATTACAGAGGAGCAACAGAAAGGAGCTAAAAGAGCAATTTGCATTTCTATTGAAAATCTATTATTAAAAAATAAATAATTCCAGCTTCCAAAAGCAGAATTGCATTAATCATGGGCATTTGTATGTTGCTGAACAGTAAGCAGTTAGGTTATTTCTTAGCGATATTGCAAGTAGGGTAAATTATACAATTATAGTGAATAAATAAGTTTTACAGAATACGATAAAAAGGGGTGAAATCTGGAAATTGTGTTCAAAAAGGGCAGGCAGAGCATAAAAGACTATTGTCCCGTACACACGGTCGGATATTCCGATGGAAAAAGTCTGATCGGATTTTGTTGTCGGAAAATCCAATCGTGTGTGGGCTCTAGCTGGCTTTTTCCGTCGGGATTTCCGACGAAAAAAATTTGAGAGTAGGATCTAAAATTTTCCGACAACAAAATCCGACAACAAAATCCGACAACAAAATCCGATCGGACAAAGTGCCACGCATGCTCAGAAGAAATTTGGAGACGAAAGCTATTGGCTACTGGCCTCTACGTAGTCCCGTCGTACGTTTTGTACGTCACCTCGTTCCGAACGATTGGATTTTCCGACAACTTTGTCCAACCGTGTGTGTGCAGCACAAGTTTCGGACAAAATCCGTTGGAAAAAATACGACGGATTTTGTGGTCGGAATGTATTCCGACCGTGTGTACAAGGCATAACTGCTGACTTACTGCTTTGTTCTGCACTGTGCCTCTGTGGAGGTGATCATCTTGGTAGATGAGGCAGGGCTTTGCTTCCATGTGTCAGAGCCTCTGGCAAGGAGAACAATGAACAGGACAATAGTGACATTACCAAATCTACAAATCTTAGTCAGAGGTGGTGGTGCTTTAGATTTCACACTGCAGACATACAGCTATGAGAATACAGAACATGAAGTCCACTGCTATTTTTCAGTAAGAATTCCAGATAAAAGGTATTTTTCCAGGGTAAAGATTTCCACATAGTCTGTCCTCTGCACCACCATCGACCTCGTCCCTTTCACGCTGCTCTCCACAAGCGGTTCAATCGATCTACTGCAGGGTAGTCTTCCTGGTCACGATTGCAGACTGACATCGGTGAGAGCCGGCGGTGCGGAGGATGGTCTATGTGGACAGCTTTACCCCAGAGCCCTGCATACTCAGATGTGCCCGTTTTATTCATCAACCATGTGAGTTGCTAAATGTTGTACCTTCATTAAATGTAACCATATTGCTACACTTAGAGGTGCCTCTCTTCTTTTAATACTCTGTAGCTCCTGCTGGATTTTGCTTCTAATCCCCTTGTGGAGGCTGCCATTTGTGGATGGACATTTTATGGTTACACAACCTATCACATTGCTATAATATTTTTAGATGGGCTATAAACTGAAGGACTTATGAATAAATGGTTGTGGAAAAAATAATTTGAGTTTCCATTATTTATTATGGGGAAATTTGCTTTGGTATACAAGTGCTTTGGATTACAAGCATGTTTCTGGAACAAATTATGCTTGCAATCCAAGGTTTTACTGTAATTTTATGCAGCATATAGTGTTGTGATGACAAGCAAAATGTACAGTGGTTACATAAACACTGAGAACTGACTGACTTGAGATCGAAGGGGGGGGGGGGGGGTGTTCTGATAACTTTTCTGTGTGCTCTTCTTTTGGTTTCTGTATCAGGGGTCTTGGTACTCACCTTTATACAGGTAGATACCCTCCTATAAACTGCTGTTCCGGGGACAACCCATCACCTTGATGATAGGTGGTCTAACCCTTCCCTACACCACCCAAAACGGGAGCATTTTTCTTTAAAAAGATATTTTAAAAACTGTTACAAAATAAAGAAAGATGGTTGCTGTGAATGACCGTACTTTATTGTTTTATTTGTTTTTATGCAGATGGGTCATCATACTCTGTAAATCGCTGTGTGATATTCGGAAAATATATAAATGTAATACATTTCCTTATTTAATAGGCTTGCATGTGGTTAACATTTCCTATTTAGCCCTATGTCATTTTTGTTGAACACTTGAATCCAGGCAGGGAAAATACATTAAGAAGAGAAGCCAGCAAAGTTGCACAGATTTCTAATCAAAGTACAGGCGCCTGCATGAATCTGTGGGCAGGAATGTTATTTCAGTCTCGGTCCTATGAGTCAGCAGTGAGTGGCTGCTAGTCACGAGCTGTATAACATTGTGTGCTTATATCTGCCGAGGTGTTCGGGGATTACTTTTTCAATGGTTTACCCTTTAATTATGAAAATATTTCTGCTTATCTAAACACACAATGAGCCACACTTGGAATGCTTTAAATGCTGCCATATTGATATGGATATGGTTTAAACAAAATCTATTGTTTGCTGATTAATTGCCTCGTTCTGTGATTTCGGAAAGGTAACATGATGCCAGGTTTGTCTAGATGTTACACTGCTTTTTATCTTTTTAGTTAATAACTATCATTATTTTTTTTTTAACGTTTATTTACCTTAGGGGTTCAATCTTTAATAAGAAGTGATAATGGTTTAAAAAACATTTTATTTTACTTTTAATCAGACATATTAGATATTTTTATGTTCCCCCATAAGATTTAACCACTTGCTTACTGGGTACTTAAACCCCCCTTCTGCCCAGACCAATTTTTAGCTTTCAGTGCTGGCACACTTTGAACGACAATTGCGCAGTCATGCTACACTGTACCCAAAATAAATTGTTATCACTTTTTCCACACACATAGAGCTTTCGTTTGGTGGTATTTAATCACCACTAGGGTTTTTATTTTTTGCTAAACAAACAAAAAATTACAGACATTTTTGAAAAATTTACTATGTTTAATAGTTTGTTATAAAATTTTGCAAACGGGTAATTTTTCTCCTTCATACTGATGGGCACTGATGGGCTGCATTGATGGGCACTGATGGGCACAGATAAGGCGACACTGACAGGCACAGATAAGGCGACACTGATAGGCACAGATACGGTGACACTGATAGGCACTGATAAGATGGCATTGATGGGCCCCGATGGATGGTACTGATGGGTGGCACTGATAGGTGGCACTGATGGGCACTGATAGGCACTGGTAGGTGACACTGATGGACACTGGTAGGTGGCACTGAATGGCACTGGTAGGTGGCACTGATGGGAACTGGTAGGTGGTATTGATAGGCAGCACTGGTGATGAGGCACTGATTGGTGACATTATATAGGTGGCACTGTGGGCACTGATAGGTGACACTGTGGGCACTGATGGGTGGTACTGTGGGCACTGATAGGTGGCGCTGGTGGGCACTGGTAGGTGGCGCTGGTGAGCACTGGTAGGTGGCACAGAAGCCTCTGCAGAGGCTCTCCACGATCGGGACTGATGTCCCTCTCACAGCCGCCGGTGACCGGCTTTTTTTCCCTCCTCACGCTAGAGAGGAGAAAAATATATTATATTTATAATTTATATTATATATAATTTTTTACATACATCATTTATATTATATATCATTTTTTACATACAGTGCAGTGTTATTATAGTGACACTGTGGTACTCTGGGGAGGAGATCATTTTTTTGTTTGTTTTTTACACTATGATTGCTTCTACAGCCATGATGGCAGTAGAACAATCATTTCTGACACTCTCCAGCTGAGTACTACTGTGAGGGCTGTGATTGGCCACAGCAATCACATGGTAGAGGGCCATAGTGATTTGCCCTGTACCATATGATCACTGTGATCAATCACAGAGATCACAGTAGTTAGCAATGGCATTATGAATATATGTGGATATGTGTACAAAAGTGACCAATCACAGTGATCACATGATACCAGGGTGCATAGCTTCCTGGTACTCAGATTGGTGATCCGCTGTGTCAGGACCGCACTGCTTTTCGCAAGGGGGTGGGCGTTTGAGTCGCACCTCTGGGGTGACGTACTGGTATAAATGACACTCGACCATATATGTACAGTGGCCAGGCTGGAAGCGGTTAAACATAATTAATATTTAATCTTTCAGTATTTCTAGTTTATAAGCTCAAAACTACCTATTGATCCCTCCAAAAGCACACTTGTCATCTGTAATAAAGGGACAATGCTGCTCCTCCATAGATAAAGTACAATGAGTGATCATTGTGACCCAAGGATAGGAAACATGTTACTGGAAGAAACCCAGGTGAAAACGAAAGGGGGGGGAAAAAGCCTGGAAAAAACACAACAATAAGCTGTAATATATAACATTTTTGTTCTTATGCTTAGATGCTCTTATACAGCAGGCCCACTGTGCAGATGATTACATATACAGATCAGAACAGAATGTTCAAAATTTCAGAACCTTGAATTCATTCATCATATCTAGTAAATATAAACATATTCTGAATAGCACAATGGAGATTTTTTTTTTTTTTTTTAGTTTTAATGTGGAATCCATGGATAAACTCTTAATATGATAACAGTGCTTTCAGGCATATCCTTCAGTGTTAACTGTGTAAAATAAAAATCTGTCTTTGCCGTCCATCTCTGTCATCTTGGCAAGAGATCTATCCGCTTTAAGATCCTGACTTTTGTTAATGGCATACCATTTACCAGATTATCATAAAAGTAGATTGTAAATGTGTGTCATCTGTTGTGACACATAACTATTACATAAATGTCTCTGTTGAAGTAAAAAAAAAAAAAAATAATATATAATAAACTTTCAAATGTTTGATTATTTGATTTGCAGTTTTTTTTTACTTGTTTACTGATTTTAATGTACAGGTATATTGTTTTTGAAATGCATAATTTGGAACTTTATACTAATTTGTGTAGTGAAAAAAAATTAACAAAATTTGCATTTTAGTAAAGTACAGGAACAGCTTCATTTTTAACCTGAATAGTTATAATATATAAAATGTTATACACAGCTTCCAGTGCTTTTAAAAATGAACAAAACAGAAAAATAGCATAATTTTGTTTGTTACATAAAGTGATACTAAATACACAACGTTTAATTTACATTATCCCTACATCGTCCCTTCTATTTCTGTATGTGGATGGCACTGTAATTAAAAAAAAAAACGGAAAATTCCTATCTTAATACTTACCGTAATTTTCCTTTCCTGATGGACTCCATGGCAGCCAACGTGTGGGTTTAGTCCCGCCTCCACTACCCTATAGGACGTTACTCCCATAAATCTTTGCTCCCTGCCAGAGGCCGTGTTCGGTAACTATCCTACTCCAGCCATTTGGGAGGGAACTCCGGCTGCCATGGAGTCCATCAGGAAAGGAAAATTACGGTAAGTATTTTGATAGGAATTTTCCGTTTTCCTGACAGACTCCATGGCAGCCAACGTGTGGGAAATAACTCGCCATACACACCCGGGTGGGCAAAATGCTGAACAAACAAAGATTTATTTGACACCGTCAATTGACAAAACTTTAGCACCAAAATCAACTGAAGACAGAGCCGCTGGCTCAACACAGTAGTGTGACATAAAAGTATGGATTGACGACCAAGACGCCGCTCTGCATATCACATCAGGAGCTACATGGCGCGAGGCTGCCCACGAAGTTGAGAGACTTCTGGTTGAGTGTGCTGTCACCGCCTGAGGAGGAGCCAACCCCTTCTCCTTATACGCCCACTGGATCGCTTGAACTATCCAAGCAGCAATAGATCTGACTGATGCTCGGGAGCCCTTGTGTTTTCCATAGAACAGGACGAAGAGATAGTCCGACTGGCGGAATGAGGCTGTAACTTCCAAGTATTGTTTCAGGGAACCCCCAACATCCAGAGGGTGAACATCTGAGACTCCAGTGGACCTGAAGGTGGGTAGAGAAATTTCTTGATTCTGGTGAAAAACTGAGGTGACTTTAGGGTTTGACCCTAACATCGGAACCAGAACCACTCTGTCTGGAAAGAAGGTTAGGAAAGGTTCTTTGGCTCCTAGAACCTGGATTTCAGACACCCTCTTCGCCGAGGTGACGGCCACTAAAAAAGCGGTTTTTAACGTAAGCTCTCTGACCGAAAGCGGCTTGTCCAGATGAGAAAAAAAGTCCAAAACAAGAGGCAGATCCCACTTAGGGAATCTTGGCTTCCTTTGGGGTCTCAATCTCATTGCCCCTTTGAAAAATTGTTGGATAAGGGCATGTTTGGCCCATGACACTCCCGTGAAGGCGGAAATAGCTGACACCTGAACACGAAGGGAACTGACCGACAAAGGTAGGTCCAGACCTGACTGCAGAAAACTTAGGATGTCCTGAACTGCCGGGGAACCACATGAATTGGCTCTGGAAGACATATGGGACGAAAATCTTGCCCAGATCCGCTCATATACTTTGTTGGTGCTACGCCTCCTTGCACTCAGGAGGGTGGGAATAGCCTCCTTGGGACACCCTAGTGCCTCCAACCTTCCCCTCTCAAGAACCAGGCCTTCAACTGTAGGTGACCTGGACACGGGTGGAGGATCGTGCCCTGGGAGAGCAGGTCCCGACGGGTCGGAAGAGGAACTGGGTCTCGGAAGCTGAGCAGAGACAGGAGAGGAAACCACGGTCTGTTGGGCCAGTGTGGGATTATAGCCACCATCTCCACTTCCTCCCATCTGAGTCTCCTCAGGAATTGAAAGATGATCGGAGTTGGAGGGAAGGCATAGGCTGTGCGGAACCACCAGCGCTCCGTTAGTGCATCCACCCCGTAGGCTTGTGGATCCCTGAACCGCGAGTAGTATCTCGCCATCTTCCTGTTGTACTGGGAGGCAAAGAGATCCACTTCTGGAGAGATCCCTAGGGATACCACCCAACTGAACACCTCCTCGTGCAGAGCCCACTCGTTGTTGTCCAGCTGCACCCTTGAGAGAAAGTCCGCTTGGACGTTGAGAACCCCGGGAACATAGGTTGCCGTCAAGTTGGCTAGATTCCTCTGTGCCCAACGCATGATAGGTTCCACTTCTGCCAGTAGGGAACGACTCCTGGTGCCCCCTTGTTTCCTTATGTAGGCAACAGCTGTTGTGTTGTCCAATCTGAGAACAACCGACTCTCCCGATATCAGATGAGGGAAGGCCACCAGAGCTAGAAAGGCTGCACGCAACTCCAGGACGTTCGAGACTATCCCTCGAGAGGGAAAGTCCCAAGTGCCCTGAGCCACCTCCATCAGACAATGGGCCCCCCAACCTCTGTTGCTGGCATCTGATGTTACTGTTATCCACCTGATCGGAAGAAGGGAATGGCAATTCAGTAGGTTCTCTCGCTGAAGCCACCAGAAGAGGGAACTCCTCATGATTTGAGTGACACGAATCGTCTGGACTTTGTCTCCCGACCACTGGAGAAGAAACCCCTTCTGAAAAGGACGCATTCTCCACTGTGCCCACTTCACCATCGGAATTGTAGACACCATGGTGCCTATGACCTTCAGGCAATACCGGGTGCTGAGATGGGGAGACGCGAGAGCCAGGTGGATCCTGTCTCGCACTATTCTGACCTTTTCCTCGGGCAGAGAGATGGTACCTCTCACCGTGTTGAAGAATGCTCCCAGGAACACGAGATACTGTGAAGGTTCCAGCTGGCTTTTTTCCATATTCAGGAGCCATCCGAACTCCTTGAGCGTTGAGATGGTCTGATCTCTGTGATCTACCAGACAACTTCTGTCCTGAGCCAACAAGAGTAGATCGTCCAGGTAGTGATGGATCCGGATTTTTCTGATCCTTAGTAGAGCTACGATTGCTAGTAGGACCTTCGAGAAGGTACGTGGAGAAGTGGACAGACCGAAGGGAAGGCAAGTGAATTGCAAATGAACCCGGTCTATGGAGAACCGCAGGAACTGTTGAAAGTCTGTTGCGACGGGCACGTGGAAGTAGGCGTCTTTTAGGTCTATGGAGACCATCCAATCCCCTGGCTGTACTGACTGTTGGATTGTGGCCAGGGTCTCCATCTTGAACCTCTCCTTCTTTATGAAGCGGTTCAGATATGTCAGGTCTATTACGGGTCTCCACGCCCCGCTCTTCTTCTGGACTAAGAAAAGAGGGGAATATATTCCCATACCACGTTGCTCGACTGGCACGGGAATAGCTGCGCCTTGTTCCAATAAAGATTTTACGTAGGTTGAAAGTATCATCCTTTTTCCTTCTGATGTTGGAATGGATGTGGGGACACACCTGCACTTGGGGACCCTGCTGAACGTCCAAGTGTGTCCTGAGGAAACCGTCCTGACGGTCCAGAAATCCTGGATTGAGGCCGCCCAGACGTGCCGAAAAAGGAGCAGGCGAGCTCCCACCCGGTCCGTCTGGACGGGCTCGCTCTCAAAAGGACTTGGTCGGTTGTTTGTCACCCGACAAACTGCTTTTTGTAGCCTTTTTGAAAGATGATTGCCTGGACCTCCAAGATCTGGAGAATTCCTTCCCGGGCCTGTAACTGCGTGCCTCCCTGGCACGGTCTTGACCTTGCTTCCTTGGAAACGAACCTCTGGGATTTTGTTGGCGCCTGTCTTGGGGAAGGAACCCAGACTTACCGCCCGTGGCCCGAGTTATAGCACTATCCAACCTATTCCCAAACAAAGACGAACCGTCAAAGGGGATCCGGCACCAAACCTGCTTAGATGCCGGGTCGGCCAGCCAAGGGCGGAGCCACAGGGCACGCTTGGCAGTCACAGAGGACAGCATAACTCGAGACAAGAGACGAATAATGTCAATTGAGGCCTCCCCCAAGAAAGCCGAGGCCAGTCTCAGCTCCTGTATAGGAGAACTCCTGGCTAGCTCTTCTGAGACACCCCTGAGTGTCTCGTCGACACTGTCGGACCAGACCTCCATTGCTCTAGACAAGGCCGCCAGAGCCAGGGCCGGTTTACAGGCCGTGCCAGCCATAAGGTAGACCCGCTTCAGGTCAGAATCAATTCTCCTGTCTAGAGCGTCCTTGAAGGAGACCGTGTCCTCTAAGGGAAGGGTCACATGTCTGACCAACCGCATTACTGCCGCATCCACTAGGGGGGGTGATTCCAGCTGTTTTACCTCTTCTTCTCTGAATGGGTACAGCTTCTGAATTTTTGGCAGGAGAGAGTTCTTCTTCTCTACCTTTCCCCATTCTTCCGTAATAACCTCTCCTAGTTCCGACAGAAAAGGAAAACTGATCCGCTCCTTCTTTAATTGTTTGAAAAATTTTCTCTGCTTCGCTGGAGCCGTCACCGGCTCTTCCCAATTCAAGGTTTCCTTGATGGCTTTGACCAAAGGAGGGAGCAGAGCAAAATCAAAACCGGAACCAGCCACATCTTCCTCAGATTCACTATCGGAGAGATCCGCGGATGGATGGCTTGGTAACGAGGCTTCCCAAGTATCTTGAACCTGGGTATCCCTCACAGGAGATTTGGGCGACTCTACAGGAGATACATGAGGGGCTTCCAGCTCCTTTAAGCTGTCCTTGACCATCTTCTCCACCATAGACTTTAACTGTTGGCCAGAGTCAGTCCTTTCTCCAGTCGCCTTTACGTAACAGGCATCACAAAGGGACTTGTCCCTAGGGACTTGAGCCCTACACCCCCAGCATGACCCTTCAGAATGGCTGGGGCGAGTCGTGGAAGAGCGGGATGGTTCCCGGCTACGATGACTGGATCTCGCAGAAGAACCATGGTGTCTAGATCTGGAAGAGGAGTGCCGGCGGGATTTTGATGAACCGCTTCCTTTATGCGAACTCCGGTGTTGAGTAGACCTGGAAGGGCTGAAAGAAAAAGACAGATCCACCGTGTCAGCGGAACATCACCTATGATGATGTTCCACCCTCCCCCCTCCCCCAGCAGGCACCCCAGGGAATGCCCCCCCCAAAATACCTGCTGCGAGAGGGCTGGCCACTAGCAGGCGGTGACGGCACAAGTGGTCCGGGAAGGTCCATTATGCTGCAAACAGAATTGACCCAAATCAAAAACTACAAAAAAACATTAACACAAAGACAGCAGAGCAGGCCACCGAGGATTCCCTACCTTTTGTAGCAAAAACGGGCTCTCTGGAGTGCTTCTGCAGACTTACAGGCATTCCAGAGCCTGAAATCTGTCTTTCCCCTTTTAAATTTGCCGCCTATCGTGACGTCATCAGCGCGACGGCCACGATGCTAGTGCGCATGCGCGAATACCGCTACGCGCATGCGCGAACCAAGCCTCGTTCTCGCGCTGGCTCTGCGCATGCGCAGAACGACCGCGCGGCGAACGAGGAAGGGACTCGGCGGCTGGAACGCACAAGGAACCAGCCGCCATGATGACCAGACACACCGCACCAGCGGTGTATGGGGACACAGGAAAGGCACAAAACAACACTGCCACAACAACAGAAACAGGCTGCCATGCAGAACTCACCCCTCCTGTGAACGATCGTTTGGCCGAAGGTAGGAAAGACTTACATGCCGGACTTTGTAGGGGGAAACAGTCACCTGCTAGTAGCCAGGATTAACGACCAAAACGCGGTTCTGCCTTGTCAGTGACCAGGAACACACCTCTTCAGCGCCTCTTCCATATGCCCCTTTCCATACTCCGCTAGTAGCCAGAGCTTATTGGAAATGTGCGACTCCCAGTCGCTCGGCCAGTCCGTATCACAGGGGGGAACGATAATCTTCAGGTAGAAAGACATAGTATAGGTCCTTCGGAGGAGGACAAAAAAAGAACACGGCCTCTGGCAGGGAGCAAAGATTTATGGGAGTAACGTCCTATAGGGTAGTGGAGGCGGGACTAAACCCACACGTTGGCTGCCATGGAGTCGGGACTAAACCCACACGTTGGCTGCCATGGAGTCTGTCAGGAAAAATCAATTTTTATAAAAAGATATCCAAAGCCTTGAATATGCCAGTCAGTACTGTTTAATCACTTAATATGAAGTGGAAAATTTGAGGATCTCTTGATACCAAGTCAAGGTCAGGTAGACCAAGAAAGATTGCAGCCACAACTGGCGGAAGAATTGCTCAGGATACAAAGACAAACCCACAGATAACCTCAAGAGAAATACAGGCTGCTCTCCAAAAGACAGCATGGTTGTTTTTAAGAAGCACAAGTCAACGATACTTAAACAAAAGAGAGCTGCATGATTGAGCTGCCAGAAGAAAGCCTTTACTGCGCCTATGCCACAAAAAAGCCAATGAGGCATGTCAAAGTGTTGTTGGCCATATTGTAACCAGGCTTTTTTGTGGAACTTGTATAGTAAAGGCTTCTTTCTGGCAACTTGACCATGCAGCTCTTTTTTGTTCAAGTACTATCATATTGTGCTCCTTAAAAATAACTACAACATCTTTTTCCAGAGCAGCCTGTATTTCTCCTGAGGTTACCTGTGGGTTTTTCTTTGTATCCCGAACAGTTCCTGTGGCAGTTGTGGCTGAAATCTTTCTTGATCTTACCTGACCTTGGCTTGGCATCAAGAGATCCCCAAATTTTCCACTTCTTATTAAGTTATTGAACAGTATTGACTGGCATAGTCAAGGCTTTGGGTATCTTTTTATATCATTTTCCATCTTTGTAAAGTTTCATTACCTTGTTACGCAGGTCTTTTGACTGTTCTTTTCTGCTCCCTCATGGCTCATTGTCTAGACTGCTTAGTGCATCCATGTGAGAGCTAAGAAACTCACTGACTATTTATACAAAACACAAATTGTAATTTAAAAAGCCCAAAATGTGGGAAATTAACCTTTAATTGCCATTTTAACCTGTGCGTGCCACCTTCTGTGTCTGTACCAAGGCCAAACATTCCAGAGTATGTAAACTTTTGATCAAGGGTAATTCGGGTAACTTCTGTCATTATGAATTAAAAAGAGTAAACAAAGTTGATTGATAATAGCTGGCTTCAGCCAAACACTAACCATGAGTGAAAGAAATGTTTTTGTGTTATCATTCATATTCTCCGAAAAATGGCCAAGAAATCATAAATCCTGCCAGGGTATGAAAACTTATGAGCATAACTGTATATATTTGAAATTAAATATTTATTATTTTGTGGAAATAACATGTTGTGGTGGATTTCTTCCAATCACAGGCTGTGTCATGCCCCTCCGGCCTGTGTCTTAGAATAATGCCCCCTACACACGGTTGGATATTCTGATGGAAAAAGTCAGATCAGATTATGTTGTCGGAAAATCCGATTCTGTGTGTGCTCTAGCGTGCTTTTTCCGTCGGAATTTCCGATGGAAAAAATTTGAGAGCAGGATCTAAAATTTTCCAACAACATAATACGGTCTGACTTTTTCCGACGCACAAAGTGCCACGCATGCTCAGAAGAAATTTGTAGATGAAAGCTATTGGCTACTGGCCTCTACGTAGTGCCATTGTACATTTTGTACGACCGCGTGTGTGCAACACAAGTTTCGGACAAAATCCGTCTGAAAAAAATCCCACGGATTTTGTGGTCGGAATGTCCGACTGTGTGTACAAGGCATAAGAGGGAGGTGATCCAAGATGTAATATTCCACCCCCATTATGTTTAGCTGGTTAGTGGGCACAGAGGAGGGAGGGAATGGGCTGTCATTTACCACTGTGTATACACCCACATGTATGACAGTCACATGGTCTGCTCAGATGTGATAGGGAGACATTTTCCTTTTTTTTGTTTTTTGTTTACTTATAGAGAAATTTGCAATCAGTTCCCGTCCATATAATGGGAAATCCCCCAAACAGAGAAGCAGATAGCAATACAACTCTGACAGAGTCTCAAACCCCTCCCCAAGCTATCAAAAAATAAACTGTGTTTTGGTCTGGGCTTCACTAAAATGTAATTTACATTTTCTTCTTAATTAACACTCATTTATAAAGCAAATAAAAATGATTGTATTTGTTTTCTTTTCAGAGAAAAATTATAATGGCATAAAAAAATGGCTCAGTTCTACTATAAAAGAAGCAACAGCTCTCCATTTCAAGACCGGATTCCTCTGCGCATTGTACGTTCTGAATCGGAACTCTCACCATATGAGAAAGCTTACCTGACCTCAGTAGAGAAAGGTGACTATGCCAGCGTGAAGCAAGCCCTGGATGAGGCAGAAATTTATTTCAAAATCAATATTAATTGCATTGATCCCCTAGGAAGAACTGCTTTATTGATTGCCATTGAGAACGAGAATCTTGAGCTGATTGAACTTTTGTTAAGTTACAATGTCTATGTTGGAGATGCTTTACTGCACGCCATACGGAAAGAAGTGGTCGGAGCCGTTGAATTGCTTTTAAACCACAAAAAACCAAGTGGGGAAAAACAGGTAGGTTAATTATATCATTATTGATTGGTTTTCATCATTACAGTCGTTTTTATTCTCTGTTATTTGTAAAAACTGACTTAACACAGCATCAGTATTTTTTCTTAAAGATCTCAAGTCTTGTCGTTGGCATATATAGAATGTTTTTTTTTTGTCTAAAGGGAATAGCTGGTGATTTTCTATACTCTTATTTGTTACCATGCTCAAACTAAAATATAAAATAAAAAATGTTGCTAGGTATATATGAATGATTTAAATATCTTATATTTACATATTCTGAATACACACAACTAATTGAGTCCTCATACTCATGCCTGGTCAGGAATGGAGTAAAACCTTCCGGAGCTCAAGTGGTTAAATCGAAACATAAAAGCAGAGCAGTATGAAACACAATTGAGATTTGGGCCAATAAAGGCAGATGCCACCCAGCCCAAACATGTTTCACCCAAAGGCTTTCTCGACCTCTTTGTAAACTTTTGAGAAAAATATGTTAGGGCTGGGTGATATCAATTCATGAGGACCTCCTTGATTCTCCTAATGTTTGGATGCTGGACTTGCTTGACATATACAGCTGTGCTCATAAGTTTTCATACCCTGTCAGAATGTATGTTTTTTTTTATCATTTATTATCAATCAACTGTTTTTACTCTTTTTAAATCATAATGGCAACAGAAACTATCCAAATGACCCTGATCAAAAGTTTACATACCCTGGTGATTTTGGCCTGATAACATGCACACAAGTTGACACAAAGGGGGTTGAATGACTATTAAAGGTAACCATTCTCACCTGTGATCTGTTTGCTTGTAATTAGTAGACATGTGCGATTCGTTTCGTACGAATCGAAAATCCGTACACATTTCCGTAAATTCATACAAATTTCCGTAAATTCGTACATTCGGAATAATCCGAAAAACAAATTGCTATAATTTCGGACTTTGTACGAGATACGAAATTTCATTTACGAATTTCGGATCCAAATTCCTAACGAACATTCGTAATTGTTACGAAAAGTTAACAAACCTTAAACGTGAAAAACACAGGAAGTCAGCACAGCACTAGGATGGTGGGAGTCCCTCATAATGATAAATTCATCATAAAGAACATTCATAATTGTTACGAACAATTAACAAACCTAAAAATTAAAAACCCAGGAAGTCAGCACAGCACAGGGATGGTGGGAGCCCCTCATAATAATAAATTCATCATAACGAACATTCGTAATTGTTACGAAAAGTTAACGAACCTAACCAAAATTTGTATTTCGTACGAAATTTCGGACACAAATTACGAAATACGAATGAATTCTAATACGGAACAGAACAAAATTAATTTATTGGCGGTGCACATGTCTAGTAATTAGTGTGTGTGTAAAAGGTCAATGAGTTTCTGGACTCCTGAGAGACCCTTTCATCTTTTATCCAGTGCTGCACTGACATTTCTGGATTCTGAGTCATGGGGAAAGCAAAAGAATTGTCAAATGATCTGCAGGAAAAGGTAGTTGAACTGTATAAAACAGGAAATGGATATACAAAAAGATATACAAGGAATTGAGAATGCCAATCAGCAAACTCTAATCAAGAAGTGGAAAATGAGGGGTTTTGTTGAAACCAAACCATGGATGGGTAGACCAACTAAAATTTCAGCCACAACTGCCAGGAAAATTGTTCGGAATGCAAAGAAATAGTTTGGGATGCATTCTATACAAAATTTGAATTTGGTATAAAATAAACTTGAATTTGAATAGAAAATAATAGACCCCGACAACCAACGGCCAGGGTTGTCGAGAAGAGGCCCTTTTCCTTATTAACATGGGGACAAGGTGCTTTGGGGTGGGGGGGCCACAGAGAGCCCCCCTTCCCCAAGCACCCACCCCCCCATGTTGAGGGCATGTGGCCTGGTATGGTTCAGGAGGGGGGGTGCTCGCTCGTCCCCTCCCCTTTTCCTGACCGGCCAGGCTGCATGCTCGGAATAGGGGTCTGGTATGGATTTTGGGGGGACCCCCACATGTATGGGGTTCCCCTTAAAGACCTAAGGGCCTGGTATGCTCTTGGAGGAGCAAAAAAAACAAATTTTTCCTTTCCCGATGAGCGAGCCAGCTCGGCGCTGGCTCCCGCGACGGGGCTCGCATGGTGTCAATCTCGCCGATAAAAGCGGCGAGATTGACACAATATCGTGGTCACCTACTGTACATACTTAAAGAATTTCTTGGGATTCTTTTTGCTTTCCTCCGCTATGTGTCTTTCGTTTTCTATCTTAGCCGCCCTAATTGCACCCTTATATTTCTGAATGAATGAATGATTTGTATAGCGCTGCAACTGCGAACTGAATCGCCTCGAGGCGCCTTGTTGCATTCTTTATAAAGTCTGATTGCTGATGATGATTCCTAAACCTTGTATTTTTTGAAGGCCTTCTCCTTTGCATTTATATGCATTTTTACATTGGAGTTAAGCCATCCAGGACTTGTTCACTCTTTTAAATTTATTACCCAATGGGATGCATTGGCTAATGCCCTTATTTAATATGCGCTTAAAGCAAACCCATCTCTCCTCCGTGTTCTTTGTTCCTAAGATTTTATCCCAGTTTATGCCTTCTAGCAAGATTCGTAATTTAGGGAAGTTGGCTCTTTTGAAATTCAGTGTCTTTGTGTTCCCCTTATGTTTCCTATTTGTGTGAATTATACTGAAGCCAATTGACCTGTGATCACTGTTTCCTAAATTGCCCCGTATTTCCAAATTCGTGATCAGGTCTGTAATGTTGGTAATCAGTAGATCCAGTAATGTTTATTTCTAGTTGTTGAGCATTTAGACATTTAGGAACTGGTGAGCCTTAGACGAATGTGTGGTTCCTTCCGCCCAGTCTATGTCTGGATAAGTAAAATCCCCCATTATGATAACACTTCCCATCCTTGCTGCTAATCCAACTTGAGATAGGAGATCCATCTCCCCCTCCTGGCTCAGGTTAGGGGGCCTATAGCATACTCCCAGTATTTTTTCCCCCTTAGCTTCATCCCTTTGGAGCTCTACCCATAAGTATTCCACCTCCTCCCTAGCTCCCTTAGTGATGTCATCTCTCACATTCACTTGTACATTACTCTTGATATATAGGCACCCCCCCCCCCCCAGTTTTTGCTCTCTCTATCCCTGCTATAAGGGGTATACCCTTGAATGGTTTCCAGACAATCATGAGAGCTGTTGAACCAGGTCTCTGAAATTCCCACAAAATCCTCCTCATACAACAGGAACCCTAGTTCACCTATCTTGTCCGCCAGGCTCCTGGCATTGGTGAAAATGCCACATAGTTTAGACTGGTTGCATACTATCCTCGTATTAGGTGTTCCGAGATTGCAACTAGGACTTGTTACTATACTTACCTTGGGTTTATGTGCTTTAGTCAACCTACCACTAATGCCCCCAATACTACCCTCTGGAATATGTTCCACGCTGACTATCTCTACCTCTGGGCCCTCCCCCGTCGCCTAGTTTAAACATTCCTCTAACTTTTTGCCCATCTTTACTGCCAGATGATCTGCACCCTCCTCATTTTAGATGCAGTTTGTCCCTTCTATAGTACTGGTAATCGACTGAGAAGTCAGCCCTGTCCTCCAGGAACCAAAACCCCTCCTTACTATACCAGCTCCTCAGCCATTTGTTTATTTCCCTAATCCCCCTCTGCCTTTCTAGTGTGACTGGATGTACCGGTAGTATTCCTGAGAATACGACATTGGAGGTCCTTTTCCTCAATTTAGCTCCCAAGTCCTTAAAATCGTTCTTTAGGACACTCCATATGCCTCCGACTTTGTCATTGGTGCCAAAGTGCACCATGACAGCCAGGTCTTCCCCAGTCCCTCCCAGTAATCTGTCCACCAGATCCGTGATGTGCCGAACCTGAGCGCCCGGTAGACAACATACAGTTCGGCGCTTCAGGTCTTTGTTACAGATTGCCCTCTCTGTCCTTCTAAGAATTGAGTACCCTACCACCAGAATCTGTCTTTCCTTTCCCTTCGCTTCCTCCCCACACTCACTGGAGGAGTTCTTCCCCCCAGCAGCTAGGAGAGTCCCTCAGCTCCAGCAGTGCTGGTCCTTGACTGGTTTCACCAATGTCACTCAATGGAGCATACTTATTGGGATGCTCCAGCCCTGGATCAGCCTCCCTGGCCCTTCCCCCTCTACCCTTCCTGACTGTCACCCATCTACTTTTTCCTAGTGCCTGCACCTTTTTGTCTCCACCCTCCTCTGCGCTGGCCCCTGCCGACACCCGCCCTGTATGTTCCTGGCTCTCCTTTAGTATGGAGGGTCTTCTCAGTGCTTACAGTTCCTTCCCCAGATTTAGAACCTGGGCTTCCAGGGAAACAATGTGCTTACATTTTGCACAGCAGTATTTGCCCTCAAACAGATTTTCAATGAACGCATACATGCTGCAAGATGTAGTCGCATCTCCACACCCACCGGGCATTGTACCTACTAATTTAATGAGGATTGGGGGTTATACCCTGTCCAAATTAGCTATAAACTAGCTTCTTGACACTAATACTCACAGGTACTCAACAAGACAATACACAGGTACTCGCTGACCAACGTGCACTCGCTGACCAACGGGCAATCACTGACCAACGTGCACTCGCTGACCCATGTGCACTTGCTGACCAACATGCACTTACAGACCAACAGGCACATGCAGACAGGCACTCGCTGAACCACGTGCACTCGCAGACCAACGTGCACTCGCAGATCAACCTGCACTCGCTGACCCACGTGCACTTGCTGACCCACGTGCACTCACAGACCATCGTGCACTCGCTGGCCCAAATTTTCTGTCTTTTTTTATTTGTTTAGTAACAAATGAAAAACCTGGTGGTGATTAAATACCACCGAAATAAAGCTCTATATATCTCAAAAACATGATAAAATTATTAATTTGGGTACAGTGTTGCATCACCGCGCAACTGAATTGTCATTCAAAATGCGACAGCGCTGAAAGATGAAAATTGGCCTTGGCAGGAAGGGGGTGAAAATGCCCAGTAGGCAAGTGGTTAAACACCTTGATTACTGGTCTGCAAAAATGAAGATATATATGTAGCACTTACCCCCGAAGGAGCTGCTGGTATTTGATTGGGCTTACCGTTCCTTCACTGTTCCAGCATGTCCGTCATAGGGGTCCCATAAAAGATTTTGTTTCACAGATTTCAGCTCCGACACATCCGTCTCTTTTTCTGAATGCTTTATTTAAGAAAGGACATTCCAATAGAGGGATGGAGGGTTTAGGGGAATTCAGGTACCTTGATAATTGCAAGTCAGGGATACTTTCTTTGATCCAGAGGATATCAGCTCCACAACTGGATTCAGCAACCACTGGATAGGCCTCTCTCACTGACCTAGCAGCCGATGCGATGCTCGGTCACAGTCTCTGCCACAGACTTTAAAGTGGAGTTTCCCCCAAAAAATAAAAAATAGCTTAAAGTTCCTAAAAATATAAAAAAAATAAAAAATTGGAAAGAAAAAATGTAACTCACCTCTAAATGCCTGTTGCTAGGGGGTCCCTCGTAGTCTGCCCCCTTCAGTGCCCGGGCACTGATATCACTTCCCCTCGGCGCAGTCAGTCATCTGGGACACGTGACAGGTCCCAGATGACTGTGCGTCATATCACGGCGCGCGACGCCGCTCGCACATGCGCAGTGGGTGCCTGGCTGTGAAGCCACAGACAGGTGCCCACAGTAAGAATTCAAGCGACGTGAGCGGAGCGGGGAACGAGGGGGGCTTAGTTCCCCCGCATCGCTGGACCCTGGGAAAGGTAAGTGTCCGATTATAAAAATTTAGCAGCTGCAGTAAGACCTTTGGGCCTACCTCTTCAGTGACGACGCCTCGGGCCATCCGGCCCCGAGACAACTTAGCAGGCAGCAATCCACATTAGGCCAGGAGGGCCATCAGGTCGGAACCACCCCCGGTCCAGGGGTCTGTCATTTAAGTGCCCTCTCCCAAAATTCACAGCAGGCAGACCACATCCACTGACTGTTTCTGGGCAAAGGGGCACTCAATACACCCAGCTTGTTGCAATTTCCAATCTTGGCCAAATAATAGGGCGCCACCCCTGGGCCAAAGCGAAAATGACACAACCAGCTAAGCTTAAACAGAACCAGAATTTACAATAATATCAGTCCGAGCTAAACTACAGCTTCAGACAAACTAAATTTCCATTTATAGCGTCTGTATTAAAAATACCAGCGCTACATATATATATATATATAATATATATATATATATTTTTTTTTATTTAATACAGGTATTTATATAGCGCCAAAAATTTAGACAACACTGTGCATATATTATACATTTGCCTCAGTGGCTGCCTTCCAAGAGCTTACAATCCAAGGTGTTAGATTCTATTAACTAGATTACATTCTATAATTATTTTACATCACTCTATTTGAATAGGTGTGCACTATCCAGTATATGCCTGACATATATACCTCTGTGTGAAGACATTACTTTGACTTTTAGACTTATGAATAATTTATGGAATACTGAACTGTAATACTCACCCTATGCAGACACGGTTAACAGAGTTTTGTGCCACAGTAAATCAGAACCCTTATTTCATTCTAATAATATTTTTAGTCGGTAAAACTCTTTTTTCAAAGTTGTTTTAATTTTTTATGTTATAATGATTTTTTCTATTAGTTTTCTTTGAACTGTTTCTTCCTTCTTTTACTCTACTGGTTGATAATGCATTAGATCATGGCAGGACAAACCCTGATCACCAGGTCAAAATGGTAATTAGAAAACCCTCATCAGCCTACAATTTCATCATTCAACACTAGGACTGGAGAAACACCACAAGTGCCCCTGTGTTTCTTTTGTGCGTGTCTTGGTCTTATTATCTGTGTGTGCTAAGAGGCCGGAATTTCTGATGGAAACAGTCCGATGGGAGCTTTTCATCGGATTTTCCATCCGTGTGTATGCCCATCGGTCTTTTTCTGTCAGCGTTTCCGATGGAATTTAGATTGAGAGCATGCTCTTATTTTTCCGACGGAAAACCCGATCGTGTGTATGTAATTCCGACACGCAAAATTCCGACGCATGCTCGGAAACAATTCGACGCATGCTCAGAAGCATTAAACTTCCCTTTTATAGTGCCGTTGAACATGTTGTATGTCGCTGTGTTATTGACCATCGGAATTTGGTGTGACCGTGTGTAGGCAAGACATTTTGAGCGGAATTCCGTCAGAATTCCGACGGGAAAACCATCAGAGCTTTTTCCAACGAGAATTCCGATCATGTGTACGCGGCATTACACCTAATACACATGGGCCGAATGTCAGGAGACATCAGCCAGTTCAATAAAAACAGAAGACATTTGGCCGATGTGTATGTCAGCCTTTTGTTGGATGAGCATGCTGGAAAACCATCAGCCGACCGACTCCCAGTTAGCGCTCTCAGCCAATAGATGAGAGCGCTGATAGGAGTGTTGTGTCGGGGTGGCCGTTCCCCTGTCAGAACACAACAGCTCAGTGGGGGAGATCGCTTTATTAATGTCGGATTGTTAGTACAGTGGCTCTGACCGGAGCTGTCAGTTTTTCTTTTCCTTCAACCCACTGGTATTAATGAAACAAAACTATTCCCAGATAGTAAGGATAACGTGCCACAAATTTGGGGCAGTGTTGAATTATAAGTCTGTTAACTTGCTGCACATTTTCACTGGCAAGATGTACACTTGCAGAGCATTTGAAGCACAAGTTCTCATTGACACTTTTCCATGTACGCGCCTGTCCCCTCCAGAAAGATATGAATGAGCGAGTTTGGGGTGGAGAAAATTGACTGGCCTTCACAGAGTCCTGACCTCAACCCGACAGAACACCTTTGAGATGAATTAGAGTGAAGACTGCGAGCCAGGTCTTCTCATCCAACATCGGGTCCTGACCTCACAAATGCGCTTCTGGAAGAATGGGCAAACATTCCCATAGACATATTCCTAAACCTTGTGGACAGCCTTTCCAGATGAGTGGTGGGCTCAACTCAATATTGAACCCTACGGATTAAGACTGGGATGCCATTAAAGTTCATGTGTGTGTAAAAGCAGGCATCCCAATACTTTTGGCAATATAGTGTAATTCGGACCATACTAATTTGGCACAGAGCCACCTAGTGGTAGACTAGCTAATGACACCTGCTTACACATTTCTTTAGTAAATTAGCCTCAACAGATAATGTAGTGTGTGTATAGGAATATCCCAATATAACTACAAAACAGGTAAATGTAGGCCCCATATTTCGTTTCTGACAGGTACCCTATAATCCTACACATCCTCAAATGGCTCATGGCAGCAAATACATTGCAAACAGAAACTCAGAAGTTTTAATATGCAGAAAAAAATCTGGCAGTTTTTGTGAACTTCTATGGGTGCTGTTAAAATTGTGCCTATATGAGGTCACTGTGTTTCTTGTTTAGTGAATTTTTAATATAACATTTCATGTCACAAAAATTGTTCCTGTCATTTTTAAATTGTGTTTTTTCTTGGCAAAATGATTTGGCTTTAATTGCATGAGATCTGAAACTGTGCATATTATTTTGCAAAGGTTTGCTCCAATATAGAATGTGTTTATTTTATAAAATAACAGGCTAGAGCAAGCAAAAAACAAAAATAAATAAATAAATAGCCTCTAGCGCTGGAACCAGAAAGCCTGGTATACTAACTGCAGCAGTTGGTTTTGTATGTTTAATAATTTCAATTGAATATTTAATAAACTAGCCTAGGCTGCTTTTGAAGGCCCTAAATGAGTGTAGCTTAGTGGAGAAGTCCAGCCAAAACATCTCCTGTGGATCATAGGAGTGCTGCACTCCTGTGACCCATATTCAGTAGACAGTTGGCTAAAGCCCGCTGTTGGCTGAAGTCACAGAGCCGGTCCAGGCTTGAGATATATTGCGGCCATATGGTCAGGATCCGCCCACGCGCCTGGACCGTCACCCGGTCAAGCAGCTGAGAGCATGAGCCAGCCAATCCCGCCCCGTCCACAGCCCAGGGCTCCAGTGAGCACGAGGGGGGGGGGTTAGAGCAGTCAGTCACCAGCTCTCTGCTCAGGGAGCTGTGAGAATCGAACGATCGGCGGTGCTTGATTGCTTGGTTCTTAGTCTTAGAGCTGGGGGACCTCGTTTTTTTCTTTTTAGCTAGTGTGCGAGAACCCCCGGAGGAGACTGGCAATGTGAACAGATCACTCCAAATGGGGGATATATATATATGCCACCAACAGCACGTGAGTGAACCAGTAGAGGGAAGGAGTCTGCACCTGAGCTGAGTAATCACTCAGTGACCGGTGCGGAAGCTCCCTCATGATGGAACACGAGAGTGTTACGCTGGACGTCGGTGTAATGATGTCATGACAGACATCACACGCACGGCGCGAAGAACGTGGCGCCAATGCGCGAAGAGGCGTCCGCCCGAGATTCCCGGACACTAAAATAGCAAGGGGAGGAGGGTGTGGACCCACTGGGCGCATCGCAGCTCCCACAACAACGACAGATCATAGCGCCATCCAGGCGTTCAATAAACCACAGAGGTACACAGCACTGACCAGGTAAATTATAGAGACAGAATATCAACCAAAAATCCAGAAAAAAATGATGATGGAGTTGCAGTTCAGTAAGTAAAATAAGTATATGATCTCCAAGCAAAACATGACTTAGTACTTTGTGGATAAACGCTTGTTGGCAATCACAGAGGTAAGACGTTTCTTGTAGTTGGTTACCAGGTTTGCAGACATCTCAGGAGGAATTTTGGTCCACTTTTTTTTTTTTCAATTTCTTCTCTAAATCCTTAAGGTTTCTTAGCTGTCTCTTGGCAACTCGAAGTTTCAGCTCCCTCCATACATTTTCTATAGGAATAAGGTCTGGAGACTGGCTAGGCTACTCCATGACATTAATGTGCTTCTTCTTGAGCCACTCCTTTGTTGCTTTGGCGGTAAGTTTTGGGTCATTGTCATGCTGAAAGACCCATCCATGACCCATCTTCAATGTTCTGGCTGAGGGAAGAAGGTTCTCATACAAGATTTTACAATACATGGCCCCATACATTGGTCCCTCAATGCGGCAAAGTCGGCCTGTACCTTTAGCAGAGAAACAGCCCCAAAGCATAATGATTCCACCTCCATACTTGACTGTAAGGATGTGTTCTTAGGATCATAGTCAGCATTTCTCTTCTTCAGGCGAGTGTGCCGTGACCGGTGGCCCCCATGTGCATTCGCGGAGTGACTTCATGCGGCTCCAGCTAGTCACAGAGCCGAAGTCCACAGCCCCTGAAGGAAGATGGCCCGCAGCAGGGATAACGCTGGCTTAATTTGCAGTTAAGTGTCACATAATGTGCTAGTATGCGATGCATACTAGCACATTATGCCTTTACTTTGCAGGGAATTAGAGAGGAAGAAAAACCCACCAGAGTTTACTTCCTCTTTAAGGATTTAGAGATGATCTGTAAAGAAGAGTGGACCAAAATCCCTCCTGGGATGTGTGCAAACCTGGTCAACAACCATAAGAAACGTCTTACCTCTGTGCTTGTCACCAAAGGTTTCTCCACCAAGTACTAAGTCATATTTTACGTGGAAATCAAATACTTATTTTACTCACTGAGCTGCAACTTAACATTTATCTTATGTGTTTTTTCTGGATTTTTGTTGATATTCTGTCTCTATCATTTAAAATACACCTATGATAAAAAATTATAGACGCTTCATTTCTTTGTAAGTGGGAAAACTTACAAAATCTGCAGGGGATCAAATAATTATTTTACCACTGTAAGTATAATTCTTTAAAAAAAAAACACTGCGTCGCTTTAACTGACAATTTTGCGGGCGTGCGACGTAGCTCCCAAACAAAATTGACGTCCTTTTTTTCCCACAATTAGAGCTTTCTTTTGGTGGTATTTGATCACCTCTGCGGTTTTAATTTTTTGCACTATAAACAAAAAAAAGAGCAACAATTTTGAAAAAATACTCAATATTTTTTTACTTTTTGCTATAATAAATATTCCCTAAAAATATATATAAAAAAAGTTTTTTTCCTCAGTTTAGGCCGATACGTATTCTTCTACATATTTTTGGGGAAAAAAAAATCGCAATAAGCGTTTAATGATTGGTTTGCACAAAAAGTTATAGCGTCTTCAAAATGGGGGATAGTTTTATGGCATTTTTATTAATAATTTTTTTTTACTAGTAATGGCGGCGATCAGCGATTTTTATCATGACTGCGACATTATGGCGGACACATTGGACATTTTTGACCATTTTTGGGACCATTGTCAGCAATCAGTGCTATACAAATGTACTGATTCCTGTGTAAATGACACTGGCGGTGAGGGGGTTAACCACTAGGGGGCAGTGTAGGGGTTAAGTGTGTCCTAGGGAGTGATTCTAACTGTGGGGGGGCGTGGCTACGTGTGGCATGTCACTGATCACTGCTCCCGATTACAGGGAGCAGCGATCAGTGACAGTGTCACTAGGCAGAACATGGAGATGCTTGTTTACATTACCATCCCCCCCATTCTTCCTCTCCGTGAGATGATCGCGGGTATCCCCGTAGACATCGAGTCCATGGGACCCGCAATCCTACTCACGGAGCTTGCCGTGGGTGCGCCCACAGGCCGCCTCTTAAAGGGCAACGTACAGGTACGTTAGTTTGCCTGTACGTGCCATTCTGCCGCAGTATATCTGCGTGTGGAGGTCGGCAAGCGGTTAAATACTTGTGTTGATGAGCTAAAGTTACTTTCTGGAGGGGGTAAAGCATGGTTTAAAAGAACAGCTCCCTATCAGCAGTCTCAGCCAAAGACTGAGACTGCTAATCGGAGTGTTCTGGCAGGAAGACGATGAGGTTGATATACTAAAGGCAAATATACTGTGCACTGCAAGTGCAGTTGCACTAGTTCTAAGCTCTGAAATTAGGGGAAGCACTGCTGATTTCTATCATCCAATCATGTGCAAGAAAAATTGCAGTTTTTGATTTTCCTTGCATGTGATTGAGTATTCTTTGCAAAGTGAATCTTTAGCTCATTTAATAAGCTCTGGAGCAAGTGCCTTTGCAGTGCACAATAGATTTGCCTTTAGTAAATCAAAATTGTTCCCTTCTCAGACCACACCTAGTGCCATCCCACTCAGTCATTGCTCATTTAACTCTGCACTCTGCAGATTCATTTGGTAACACTGCTGAAGGTGGGGACCAAGGTAAATTTAAGCCAAAGGCCAGAATTTAGTCTGGATTTTAAAATAAACAATGATCACTTGCACAAGGTTTCCCAGAGCACCATGTGTTGGATTAGCTAAGTAGACAGAAAAAGTAGCAGCCTGCCCTTTGGCTATTTTTTTCTGACTAAAGTTTCACAAAACAAATGAGTTACTGTTATGCCGCGTACAGACGATCGCACATTCCGACAACAAAATCGATGTTTTTTTTCCGACGGATGTTGGCTCAAACTTGTCTTGCATACACACGGTCACACAAATGTTGTCGGAAATTCTGAACGTCAAGAACGCAGTGGCTTACGACGAGCCGGGAAAATTGAAGTTCACTAGCCAGTGTGGCTCTTCTGCTTGATTCCGAGCATGCATGGAATTTTGTGCGTCGGAATTGTGTACACACAATTGGTCTTATATATGGTCTTATAATATGTACAAAACCCCTGTACATACAGTAAGTAGCTTTGACTGGTACTATTCACAAAAATTGGAGGCATTGAAGGTGGTCAATTTGGGCTTGTGGAAACCACTAGGGGCGAGCCATTCTAAGACAATCCCATTCTGCCCTTAATATGGAATTTTGTATGGTGGAGATAAACTGTTCACATTTAAAAGGTGTGCCTTCCCTCTCCCTTACCCAATGGCGCCTACAAATGCCAAGCGCTGCTGGCCTGGTGGCCAGAACTACTCAAGGAAAAATCCTGCTTTTAATTGCTCTGGTTAAAACCCTGTTCCTCATTAACTGAAGATAACCTATCCCCCCCCCCCAAGAAGATTTCAAGTTTTATGATTGAAACGCAATGGGGTACTGTTAGCCAGATCAACTTTGTGGAAATACCTTACAATAGCATTACCTGCCTATGTTATGTTTTTCATTAAGTTTATGTCAGGCTGAGTCTATTGTTATCAGGAGCTCATATTTAAAATTGATGTTGGTCTTAACTTTTGTATAAATAAAGCTAAGAATTTTATAAAAATGTTTGTACTCATGTGACCCATTTTTTGATGCATGAAAACAACCAGGGAAACCTAATTTCTTTTGTATATCATTTGGGGTGAGAAGCATCTCCGTCTCTATGTGGGCTCCCTTCAAAACCCCTGTACATTCCTTTTTAAAGTGATATTTTATTGGCAGATCCTGGTGGGCTAAGTCAATGTTTTTTTTTTTTTTTATATGTCTTTGGCACACCAGCAACAGGATATCCCTGTCATAATTCTTGTCCCTGTTTTTTGTTTTTCTACTTATGCATTCTCCATCATCATTCTTCACAGTACGTGTGTAGATCCAGGAACTAAAATACAGGGATTTTACCAATAGTTTCCCTGAAATACATAAGGAATTTTAAGGGTTTTTTTATGCTTCAGCATCTACCAAATCTAAAAAAAATTTTTTGTGTTCCCTTTTCTACTTGAAATTTGTTTGATTTATGTATTATTTACACATAATAAAAGAGCGGCATTGTGGCTCATAAATATATTACAGCCTCTTTGGGATTGCTTGCAGTACTCTTTTTATAGAAATCAATACCTAATTTAATAAAAGCAAATTGCTGTTATTATTTCTCTGATGTATTTTTTTTACATTATTTGGCAGGAAAAGCAAAGAAGAAAAAGGTTCTAAAACTATTTGTACATATGTACTAAATTTTTTGTATTTTATAAATAAGAAATAAAATTATCAAAGCAAGGGCTTTTTAACTATTATGCCGCGTACACACGATCTGACTTTCCAGCAGACTTGGTCCGGCGGACCGGAATCCGTCGGACAATTCGATTGTGTGTGGGCTCCAGCGGACTTTTTTTTTCACAAAAGTCAGACGGACCTAGAAATAAAACATGTTTCAAATCTTGGACTCGAAAGTCAGTCGAAAAATCCAGTCGTCTGTGTGCTAGTCCAACGAACGAAAACCGACGCTAGGGCAGCTATTGGCTACTGGCTATGAACTTCCTTATTCTAGTCTGGTCGTACGTCATCACGTTCAAATCCATCTGACTTTTGGAGTGATCTTGTGTGGACAAGTCCGTTCATTTGAAAGTCTGGCGGACCTCTGCTGCAAAGTCAGTCGGAAAGACTGTCGGACCTAGTCCGTCGAAAAGTCAGATCCCGTGTAAGTGGCATTAGGAGAGTGCTTGTATGTCTGTTAAAGTGGATGTAAACCCTCACATATACCCAGTGAAGTGAATAGCCTGGGCATACAGTCAAGACAGCTGATTGGAAGAAAGACACAAAGCCCCTCTCCTCATAGGTGGAGACTTTCAGCTCTGTTTGTTGAATCATTGAGGGCTCTGATAACCTATTTATAGCATCCTCCCCAACACAAAACTCTGGCTGCTTATATCATATGTGTTGGAGAACTTGTCAGGAGTTATCAGGCTGATAACAGAAGATATGAGCAGGAGACAGCTATGGGAACTAGTGCTTTAAAGAGAGATAAGAAGGCACTGCAGATATATGTGCCCAGCTCAAATTTCATGAATTTTGTTTACATCCACTTTAATGTCTTTTTTTTTACCTCTATTTGGACCCCATTTTTCATTTTAATGTAAAATCTAAAAAAAAAAATGTACATTTTGTAAAATACAAGAAAGATTGAGCACACTTTACATGTACTACATGGGGACAATAAATATAAAATCATATACATTTTATTTACATCAATACATAAAATTAAGAGACTGCTTTTAAAATATTAGTATATAGCATTTAGCTTTTGTCTGCGTATTCATATTTACCTGACAAAAAAAAAAAAAACTTTTAGTTGTCTTATACAGTATGTACAAAACCCCTTTAAATTACCTATTAAAAGTGATTTTTAAAGTTAAACATTTTTTTTAACTTAACCACTGGACCACTGGGCAGGTAAACCCCCTTCCTAACCAGACCAATTTTCTGCTTTCGGTGCTCTCACACATTGAATGACAATTACTCAGTCATGCAACACTGTACCCAAATGAAACCAGAGGTCTTTTTTCAATTTCGCACTGCACTGCTTTAACTGGTAATTGCGCGTCATGCAATGTTGTACCCAAACGAAATTTTGTGTCCTTTTCTTCCCACAAATAGAGCTTTATTTTGATGGTATTTGATTGCCTCTGTGATTTTTATTTTTTGCGCTATAAACGGAAAAAGACTGCAAATTTTGAAAAAAAAAGAAATATTTTCTACTTTTTGTTATAAGAAAAATCCAATAAACTCAATTTTAATCAAACATTTGGGCCAAAATGTATTTAGCCACATGTCTTTAGTAAAAAAAATGCCAATAAGCGTATATTTATTGGTTTGCGCAAAAAGTTATAGCGTCTACAAACTAGAGTACATTTTCTGGAATTTACACCGCTTTTAATTTCTGACTGCCTATCTCATTTCTTGAGGTGCTAAAATGGCAGGGAAGTACAAAACCCCCCCAAATGACCCCATTTTGGAAAGTAGACACCCCAAGCTATTTGCTGAGAGGCATGTTGAGCCCATTGAATATTTTTTTTTTTAGTCCCAAGTGATTGAATAAAGACAAAAAAAAAAAAAATGTTTTCAAAAAGTTGTCACTAAATGATATATTGCTCACACATGCCATGGTTATATGTGGAATTGTGCCCCAAAATACATTTAGCTGCTTCTCCTGAGTATGGGGATACCACATGTGTGGGACTTTTTGGGAGCCTAGCCGCGTACGGGGCCCCGAAACCCAAGCACCGCCTTCAGGATTTCTAAGGGTGCAAATTTTTGATTTCACTCCTCACTACCTATCACAGTTTCGAAGGCCATAAAATGCCAAAATAGCACAAAACCCCCCCAAATGACCCCATTTTGGAAAGTAGACACCCCAAGCTATTTGCTGAGAGGCATGTTGAGCCATTGAATATTTTTTTTTTTAGTCCCAAGTGATTGAATAAAGACAAAAATAAATAAATAAAAAAAAAATTTCAAAAAGTTGTCACTAAATGATATATTGCTCACACATGCCATGGTTATATGTGGAATTGCGCCCCAAAATACATTTAGCTGCTTCTCCTGAGTATGGGGATACCACATGTGTGGGACTTTTTGGGAGCCTAGCCGCGTACGGGGCCCCGAAACCCAAGCACCACCTTCAGGATTTCTAAGGGTGCAAATTTTTGATTTCACTCCTCACTACCTATCACAGTTTCGAAGGCCATAAAATGCCAAAATAGCACAAAACCCCCCCAAATGACCCCATTTTGGAAAGTAGACACCCCAAGCTATTTGCTGAGAGGCATGGTGAGTATTTTACAGCTCTCATTTGTTTTTGAAAATGAAGAAAGTAAAGAAAAAAAAATATTTTTTTTCTTTTTTCAATTTTCAAAACTTTGTGACAAAAAGCGAGATCTGCAAAATACTCACAATACCTCTCAGCAAATAGCTTGGGTGTCTACTTTCCAAAATGGGTCATTTTGGGGGGTTTTATGCCATCTGGGCATTCCATGGCCTCCGAAACTGTGATTGGCAGTGAGAAGTGAAATAAAAAAATTACACCCTTAGAAAGCCTGAAGGCGGCGGTGCTTGGTTTTTGGGGTGACGTACGCGGCTAGGCTCCCAAAAAGTCCCACACATGTGGTATCCCCGTACTCAGGAGAAGCAACAGAATGTATTTTGGGGTGTATTTCCACATATGCCCATGACATGTTTGAGCAATATATCATTTAGTGACAACTTTTTGTAAAAAAAATATATATATATTTTTTTTTTCATTATTCAATCTCTTGGGACAAAAAAAAAAAAAAATTTAATGGGCTCAACATTGCTCTCAGCAAATAGCTTGGGGTGTCTACTTTCCAAAATGGGTCATTTGGGGGGGGGCGTTTGAACTGTCCTGGCATTTTATGCACAACATTTAGAAGCCTATGTCACACGTCACCCACTCTTCTAACCACTTGAAGACAAAGCCTTTTCTGACACTTTTTGTTTACATGAAAACATATTTTTTTTTTGCAGGAAAATTACGTTGAACCCCCAAACACTATATATATTGTTAAAGCAAAGGCCCTACAGATTAAAATGGTGGGTGTTGCATTTTTTTTTTCCACACAGTATTTGCGCAGCGATTTTTCAAACGCATTTTTTGTGGAAAAAATACACTTTTTTTATTTTAATGCACTAAAACACACTACATTGCTCAAATTTTTGATGAAATAAAAAATATGATCTTAGGCCGAGTACATGGATACCAAACAGGACATGCTTTGAAATTGCGCACAAACACGCAGTGGCGACAAACTACATACATTTTTAAAAGCCTTTAAAAGCCTTTACATGATACCACATTAGATTCACGGAGGAGGTCTACTGCTAAAATTACTGCCCTCGATCTGACCTTCGCGGTGATACCTCACATGCATGGTGCAATTGCTGTTTACGTATGACGCCAGACCAACGCTTGTGTTCGCCTTTGCGCAAGAGAAGGGGGGGCAGGGGTGCTTTTTTTTTTTTTTTTTTAATTTTTTTTATTTATTTAGCTTTTTTATTTTATTTTAAAACTTTTCCCTCCATTTTTTTCTTTTGTTATCATTTTTATTGTTATCTCACGGAATGTAAATATCCCTTATGATAGCAATAGGCAGTGACAGGTACTCTTCTTTTAAAAAAATTGGGGTTCTGTTAGACCCTAGATCTTTCCTCTGCCCTCAAAGCATCTGACCACACCAAGATCGGTGTGATAAAACGCTTTCCCAATTTCCCAATGGCGCGGTTTATATCCGGGAGGGGGGGACATTCCCTCCCACTGCTTGTAAAAGCAATCTAGAGGCTAATTACCCGCTAGAATTGCTTTTACATGAAAGCCGATCACTGGCTGAAAAGAATGATACCAAGATGATACCTAAACCTGCAGGCATCATTCTGGTATAACCATTCAAAGTCCAGCAACATACTGGACATATATTGTAATCTTTATTTTTCATGCAGCCTCTTGGCTGAACGAAAAAAAGAGATTGATTGGTGGGTATGCCCACCATTAGAATACCTCCCTTCATCCACCCACTTCTAATGATGGGCATACATGCACCATTTATATATGCCGAAGCATGGGGGCATCCTCCCACAAAAGTTATGCCATGTACACACGGTTGCACTTATCCACGGGGCAAGGCTCCGTCGGAATTTCGACCGTATGTACGCAGCATTAGGAGCCAATCGCTCCCCCCCTGCTGCCCCCATGCTTCAGCACATATGCTCTTTTTTTTAACTGTGGTGGTGAAATCACCTCCTACAGTGTTGGAGTCGCGTCTTTATGTATCGTGGGAGCAAACACTGTTGCTGTCAAGATAAATAAATCCGCGCTGCAACTGAATGGCGCACCTGAAAACAAAAAAATGGTTAACACTAAAACACAGTAAACAAAATTACATACCTGAAAAGCAAGCATGATAAAACATAATAAAACATTGCAGAATAGAATGGAGTAAAAAAAGAGCAACAATAGAGAGAGAACAATAAAACGACAACTATTTTTTTATTTTTTTGAGATTTACAGGTAAAAAAGCTCCTGACTGTTAGCGACTGAATCAAAACGCTACCACAAAAAAACTGTTAGCGATCGCAGGGATCGGGCCTGACTCTGCGAACGCTGCAGTTATGTGTGCTTAGTGTTTTGTAAGTGACAGTGATCGATCGATACTGCACTTGGGTGGGCTGGGCTGGGCGGAGGGGGAAAACGCAGGTGCTAGCAGGTATCTGGGCTGATCCCGCTAACAATGCGTTTTTTTGGAACCCTAAACTGCTGGGACGCTAGTATAGATCTGATCAGATCAGATATTGATCTGTTCAGATACTATACCACTAAGGGAGGTGTATGCTTTGCGCGTGGGTGTTTGCGGTACTGGCACTAACCTGGGGCGACGCAGACCTTATTTGACCCTAAAACCTAATTGATATCACCCGCCGGGCGATCAGGGGGTTAAACCGTTATTGGGTAATAAACGGCGGGTGCCCTGACAGTATAAAAAACAAACTATCTAACCAGCGTCACCCGTAACAGTTATACGGTGATCACTGGTGAAAGGGTTAACTAGGGGCAATCAGGGGGTTAAAACCTTTATTAGGTATTATATGGGGGTACCTGACGCTATATAAAAACCTGACGGGGAACCTAAATAACTAACTGGCTAACCAGCGTCACCAGTGACACTTATATGTTGATCACTGGTGAAAGAGTTAACTCTAGGGGCAATCAGGGGGTTAAAACCTTTATTTAGGTTGTAATATGGGGGTACCTGACCTATAAACCTATTTATGAACCTATATAAACCTGGCGGTTACCTAAAAAAAACTGGCTACCTAGCGGCACCAGTGACACTAATGCAGCAATCAGAAAAACGATCGCTTAGTGACACTGGCAAAAGGGGGTGAAAGGGTTAACTAGGGGCAATCAGGGGGTTAAAACCTTTATTTAGGTTGTAATATGGGGGTACCTGACCTATAAACCTATGAACCTATATAAACATGGCGGTTAACCTAAAAAAAAACTGGTTACCTAGCGGCACTAATGCAGCGATCAGAAAAACGATCGCTTAGTGACACTGGCAAAAGGGGGTGAAAGGGTTAACTAGGGGCAATCAGGGGGTTAAAACCTTTATTAGGTAATATATGGGGGTACCTGACACTATATAAAAAACCTGACGGGGAACCTAAATAACGAAATAACTAACTGGCTAACCAGCGTCACCAGTGACAGTTATACAGTGATCACTGGTGAAAGGGTTAACTTGGGGCAATCAGGGGGTTAAAACCTTTATTTAGGTTGTAATATGGGGGTACCTGACCTATAAACCTATTTATGAACCTATATAAACATGGCGGTTACCTAAAAAAAAAAATGGTTACCTAGCGACACGAGTGACACGAATACAGCGATCAGAAAAACGATCGCTTAGTGACACTGGCAAAAGGGGGTGAAAGGGTTATCTGGGGGGCAATCAAGGGGTTAAACCTTTATTAGGGGGGGGTGGGGGGCTACCTTGGACCTAAAACTAACTGCAGTGACAGTTATTACAGTCACACTGACACTAAATGCAGTGATCAGTAAATAAATGATCACTGCAGTGACACTGTGACTGGGGGGGGAGGGGGTGATCTGGGGGGTGACTGGGGGTGACAGGGGGGTGTTTTGTGTGCCTATGTGTACTGGTGTCAGTGTACTGCTGGTGCACTAACCTGTACATGTGACAGCTCGGCGTTCCGGTCACATAGACCGGCGCACCGAGCGTGACATCACTTCCTCTGCCTGTGTTTTGATTGACACAGACAGAGGAAGCATCTGATTCGCCAGGAGCGATCGCAGGGGGTGGCCAGAAACCACTGGCCGTCCCCTCATCCCGGATCGCTCCTGAAGCGATCCCGACCGTCCCCGCCGTCCGGGGGGGGTCCGATCGGACCCCCCACCGCCTGAAGAATGGCACGTACAGGTACGTGATTCTGCCTGTACGTGCCATTCTGCTGACGTATATATACATGGGGCGGTCGGGAAGTGGTTAAAAATGATTGCAGAGTATTGGCAGAGTATTGGTAGAGTATTGGCAGAGTTGCACAGTATTGGTAGAGTATTGCACAGTGGTGGCAGAGCATTGCACAGTGGTTGCAGAGCATTGCACAGTGGTTGCAGAGCATTGCACAGTGGGGCAGAGTATTGCACAGTATTGCAGGCACTGACCAGCGTTGTGGGCACTACACATCCAGCCCACAGCGCTGGTCCCGTCTCTCCCCCTTTCCGCTTCTCCCCTCTCACCGATCGGTACAGAGAGGGGAGGGAGGAACCGGCGTCATGACGTGACGCCGGTTTGTGTACATGTGATCGCTCCGTCATTTGACGGAGCGATCACGTGGTAAACGGCCGCTATCAGCGGCTGTTTACCGTAATCCGCGATGCGCCGGGTCTTCGGGACCCGGCGGTCATGGATGTTCCCAAATGCGCGCCCCAGGGGGCGCACGGGAGCAAGTTTCTAGGAGGATGTCCGTAGGACGTCCACTTAGAACAAGCCGACCGCGCTGTAGCCGTCTTTCGACTATAGCACGGACGGCATGTGGTTAAAGTAAAACTATAGGCATTTTTTTTTCATTTTGGATAGAGCAATGGAGGGTTATAACCCCTTTCAGATTTTTTTTTTACCATCTGTGTCCCATAGCTGAGATTTTCCTTCACTTCCTGTAAAGGCAAACTTTAAAAACTTTAAAAAATTAAAGACATTTTATGGGGATCCCCAGGTGACCAGAACTAGTGTCCCCACTGGAAGATTTGCCTTCTATTACTTTTCTGGGGACAGCCCAAAATTGGGGATTTTCTTTTACCTTCACCTTCAATGATAATGGTAAACAGGACAAATAGGGTAAGTCTCCTTAACGGGGGACAGACAGCAATAAAAACTGACAAGCATTCCAATCCCTCTGCACTCTATCCAAAACTTGAAAACCTTTTTGTCTTTAATTATACTTTAAATCATCCTCTGCATTAAGGTAACAAACCATCATGTGTCCTTGCCTCCTGTCCACCCCTAAACACCCCAAAACACTTACCTGAGCCCAATCTTGATCCAGCACTGTGCCCCTTGTTGGAAGAACAACATCATGTAATGTAAAGTAATGTGAACTACATATATGCATTATGCCTATCTATGCAGCAGGTGGTGCTGTAGTGTTAAAGTGTGTATTCTATAGTAATGTATTCAGTATTCAGTATTATCTTTCTCAGTGTATGTGTTCTTGTATATTCCCTCTTCCTGTTCCTGTTTCCATGCTATAAGACATAATCTAATATCCTCCATGAAAGCAAAGTGTATTGCTGTATACAAGAAGCTTCCAGCACATTATTTCAATGCTCTGACAACAGGTTATGGGCCCAGGCACCCAGTAGGCACTAGAGCAAGGCATTCTGAAAATCAGTGAGTACTGTATACAAGCTACTGAAAGATGGCAAGTGGTTCAGAAAGTTTGCAATTACAAAGCTGAACAATGACAATTACCAGCTGTGGAAGTTTAAACTGGAAATGCTCTTTTAGTAAGGATGACTTGTGGCTGAATACAGACAGACCCACAAACAGAGAGACGGAGGAATGGGACAGGAAGGATAGACAGGTGTAGCGCCATAACCCCTTGAGGGGTGGCTATGTTTTTCTGGGCTTACTGATTACCTCCTCCTTGTAGCTCACCGTTCTTGTCTAGGGGTTCCCAGAGTTGATACCCAGTAATTGCACCTGAATTCCTGTTTAGGATTTTTTATTTGCGTAAAACGATAAAACAGAACATGGTCTCTCAGTTGGGAATAGAGGGTATGGGTGATAAATCTCAGGCACTTTAGAAGTCCTCCCCTGGTTGCATGTAGAGTTGCTAGGCCTCTCCAATCCTGAGATGGCACACTTCAGAATCCTCCTCCAGTTACTGCGCCTCGAACTAGCCAGTTCCGAGGCTCAGAAATGGATGGATCCCCACCCCATAGCATGAGAGCCTCTGGGGCTGGTCAGGAGGACCAGGGCCCCGGAGTCAGCAGACACTCCTGGACCGAGACCCTTCACGGGGCTGGTCAGGACCGGAACCAGAGATTCCCAAAACACGTGACTTCAGCACCTTAAGTACCCCACCTCGGAATGTACAGCGGAACAAACGCTCCCAGAGATTGGTACCAAACACGTACAACCAGACTGTGTTCTAAGCCCGTCACAGGTGTTGCCCAGAGTCCAGAGACATATACTTCTCTTATTAATGCTTTAGAAACCAGACTCGAGCAGGAACTGACACTGGATTACGTCAAAGGCAAATAAATTGATGAATATGACAGAAGGAAAGAAAATACACACCATGATGACAAAGCTCTTAAGTGTAGAAAGGCAACAAACACGACAAAGAAAGCCGAGCCTATTTTCGATGTAAAAGGACTGGTCACTTAAAAAAGGACTGTTCTATCTGGAAAGCCAAGCAGCGAAAGCTAAAGCTATCCACAAAAGAAAGAGTCAAAGCAGCTACAAAGAAAACTGAAGACAAATCATAGTGGCACATTTAAAGTGACACAATGCAGAAAGCCATGCGGCTGGTGCTGGCGACTGTATTTGGGGTCGTTATCATGTTGAAATACTGCGCTGTGGCCCAGTCTCCTAAGGGAGGGGATCATGCTCTGCTTCAGTTTGTCACAGTACATGTTGGCATTCAAGGTTCCCCCAATGAACCGTAGCTCCCCGGTGCGGCAGCACTCATGCAGCCCCAGACCACAACACTTCCACCACCATGCTTGACTGTAGGAAAGACACACTTTTCTTTGTACTCCTCACCTGGTTGCCGCCACACACGGTTGACACCATCTGAACCGAATAAGTTTATCTTGGTCTAATCAGACCACAGGACATGGTTCCATTATTCCATGTCCTTAGTCCGCTTGTTTTCAGCAAACTGTTTGCGGCCTTTCTTGTGCATCATCTTTAGAAGAGGTTTCCTTCTGGGACAACAGTCATGCAGAGCAATTTAATGCAGTGTGTGGCGTATGGTCTGAGAACTGACTGGCTGACCTGCCCCCCCCCCCCCCCTTTTCAATCTCTACAGCAATGCTGGCAGCACTCATATGTCTATTTCCCAAAGACACCCCCTGTATATGATGCTAGCACATGCACTCAACTTCTTTGGTCGACTATGCCGAGGCCTGTTCTGAGTGGAACCTGTCCTGTTAAACCTCTGTATGGTCTTGACCACTGTGCTGCAGCTCAGTTTGAGAGTCTTGCCAATCTTCTTATAGCCTAGGCCATCTTTATGTAGAGCAACAATTCTTTTTTTCAGATTCTGAGATCATGAGGTGAGGTGCCATGTTGAACTTCCAGTGACTAGTATGACCAGAGTGAGAGCGATAACACCAAATTTAACACACCTGCTCCCCATTCACACCTGAGACATTGTAACACTAATGAGTCACATGACACTGAGGAGGGAATATGGCTAATTGGGCCCAATTTGGACATTTTCACTTAAAGGTGTACTCAATTTTGTTGCCAGCGGTTTAGACATTAATGGCTGTTTGTTGAGTTATTTTGAGGGGACAGCAAATTTGCACTGTTATACAAGCTTTACACTCACTACTTTACATTGTAGCAAAGTGTAATTTCTTCAATGTTGTCACATGGAAAGATCTAATAAAATATTTACAAAAATGTGAGGGGTGTACTCACTTTTGTGAGATACTGTGTGTATATATATATATATATATATATATATTATATACAAAAGTGAGTACACCCCTCACATTTTTGTAAAAATGTCATTATATCTTTTCATGTGACAACACTGAAGAAATGACACTTTGCTACAATGTAAAGTAGTGAGTGTACAGCTTGTATAACAGTGCAAATTTGCTGTCCCCTCAAAATAACTCAACACACAGCCATTAATGTCTAAACCACTGGTAACAAACGTGAGTACACCCCTAAGTGAAAATTACCAAATTGGGACCAAAGTGCCAATATTTTGTGTGGCCATCATGTAAATTTACACTGTTATACAAGCTGTACACTCACTACTTTACATTGTAGCAAAGCATCATTTCTTCAGTGTTGTCACATGAAAAGATATAAGAAAATATTAACAAAATTTTGAGGGGTGTACTCACTTTTGAGAGATACGGTGTATACAGAATATATATATATATATATATATTTTTTTTTTATATATTTTTTTTTTTTTTTCTTAAAGTGGATGTAAACCCACGTTGATGTCATAATGTAGAGAATAAGATTTCCTTTTATTTGAGCCCAGTCTTGCCACACAGATTTACTCCAACCCTGAGAAATCTTCTTTTATTGTTCAGTTAGAAATATCTTGACAAAGCGCTGAAAACCTTGTCAAAAACGCCCCCTTGCTGTGAGTGACAGATGATTTACATATCTCATGCACTAGCCTGAGACAGGCACATCCTGTGTAATTATAAAAAGTGAGAAATTCATCCCTCCCCCACATAACAAATCCTGGTGATGAAAAGGAATGTTATCTGTGATCAGGTGACCTCAGACACACACACTTCACTATAACAATCATCAGATCACTGGATGTTCTACTCTGCCCAACTCTGACTACATACATCTCCCCTATATTCTTCTTGCTGTTCACTCGAGAATTAATTTTCTTTCACTCTGGTCTGTGGATCTGTGGTCTGTGCCTGTCTCAGGCTAGTGCACGAGATATGTAAATCACCTGTCACTCACAGCAAGGGGGTGTTTTTGACAAAGTTTTCAGAACTTTGTCAAGATATTTCTAACTGAACAATAAACGAGGATTTCTCAGGCCTCGAGTAAATCTGTGTGGCAAGACTGGGCTCAAATGAAAGGAAATCATATTCTGTACATTATGACATCAAAAAAATTGGGGGTTTACACTTTAACATTTAAAAATTAGGAGGGTCGCACAGGGACTCAACAGGAAGTGAAAGGGTAATGGGAAATCCCATAGTTAGCTAGAGAAAATATGTCCTCATTGGAAAGCTCCCATATTGATTATCCAGTGAATTTCAAATTACTTTCTCTCCCAATATCAAAGGTCCCCAAGACAAACCGAGGAGGTGATCTCCATAGTGGTGAGACAGGCAGCAACAAAAACCTGAATGGACATTTAACACTTTCACCCTAACTAAAAGTGTTTGTTTTTGGTATGCTATAAAATCTCTACTCTGTGTGAGAATTAATTACCATATACTTAGCACTTAAATAACTTTCCTGACATTTCTTGTATTTATGTAACTGTTGAAATGATCTAAATAAAGCATTTGAAAAACACGGGGTATATTATAATATGTACATAATTAGAACAATAACCTGCCATCCCTCTTTGTGTGAAGCAGCCCATGCTGAGATTTCTGCTAATTAATTTATATTTTTGTTTTTGCACCTCCTCAGAAAATTATTCTTAGAAGGATAATTAGATCATTATGAAATAAATGAATAAACAAAAATCAGATGGCTAGTGAGCAATGCTTGCCTCGAGGATATGAAGTAGTAAAGCACCCAGGGAAATTTTCTTTTTTCTTTGCTGTGCTACACCAACCAGTCTCATGATTCTATTTAGCATTACATTTTCTTCAGATAAGAGCAAAGGGAGGAAAAAAAACATACATTAGATGTGAGAACTACCGTATTTATCGGCGTATAACACGCACCGGCGTATAACACGCACCCCAAGTTTAGGAGGGAATTTTAAGGAAAAAAAGTTTTAGGAGAGAAGTTTAGGGAAAAAAAAAAACTTACATTTAAGCGTCATTTGCAGAGCGAGCGCAGGGAGGCGGGACTCCGAGCGGAGCTGAACAGCCGGCTTCGGTCTTTTTCGGCCGCGCTTCGGCTTTTTCCGGCCTTTTTCGGCCGCGCTTCGGCCTTTTTCGGCCGCGGTCGCCATTTTTCGGCGCCGCAACCGATTTTTGTCATTTTTTTTTTGGGTATCGGCGTATAACACGCACCCACGACTTTCCCCCGATTTTAAGGGGGAAAAAGTGCGTGTTATACGCCGATAAATACGGTAATCAAAATGTATTTTGTCCATTAGTTCAGAAACATGGCAGAGCGATCACTACTTTAATTATGGAAACACGATTATACAAAATGACCTCCTTCTTAATGGTCCTTTTACTTAAAGGGGAGCTCCAGTTTAATTCAACACCACTGTTTTCTACTATCCTGCACTGGTACTCACAAAAATCCACCCCCCCCCCAAGGTGCACTTCTACCAATGGGCTCTTCGGGCATCAATATACTGTATCTGTATGATCACCTGTAAGTGGAACGAGCAGAATCTAAACATGTACCTCCAGTGCAACTGATTAAGGGGATGGGGCAGTGCAGACCTCTTTGTTGTCTAAGACATTGTGGTGAAATTTTTTTTTTTTAAATGTAATTCAATAGTTTGTATTGATTTTAAAACAAAGCATGTGACATAGTACTTATTTGAGTTCACATCTTAGAAATAATACGTATCAATGTATATAAACATGTCTTTGACTATAGGAATAGTAAACTTTATACAACGAGCGGCCGTATAGCCAATCAACAGTAGGAACAAGAACTCGATTTTTTAGATGGGAGAGTTTTAATGGTTATTTCTATTTCTGCTTGAGAAAAAGGTTTTGATAAAGACTGAGTTTGAGTAGTCGATAGGGCAAAGAGATTCACTGACTTTAGAAAGTCTTGTGTATCTGATGGTTTCAGTTGAGGGGTAGCTTGGTCATTTTTAAGATTGTATAGAGATTGGTAGAAGTCACCAAACGCATCAGAAAAATCCGAAGAGTTAATCATGGGTTTTCTGGCAGTGGGGTGGTGAACTAATTTGATTTTAGTTTTTAAGCATTGTTGTTTGACCGATTTTGCTAGTAGAGAACCAGCTTTGTTCCCTAATGAATAATACTTTGCTTTGGATTGTTTCAAATTATAATCAAATTGGTGCATCAAAAGGGAGCGAAGTTTGTTTCTATCGATTAATAGGGAGGAATATAATGTAGGGGATGGATGTTGTTTGTTTTGATGAGTGTGTAGGAGGTGGTTGATGATTTAATGGGTAGCTCTCTTGCCTGTGGATGAGTCAAGGGGGGTATTGCCAATTGTGTTGAAGTCTCCTCCGATAATGAGCCTGCCACTTTTGGTGGCGATAATTTTTGTGAATAAGTGTTTGCAAAACTTAATCTGTTTAGTATTTGGGACATAGACGTTGACAATTGTGAACCTAATTTGGTTGATGTCACAGATGAGGATGTGGTACCGGCCCAATGGGTCAGCTA
>CM053027.1:555652688-555791924 GCA_028564925.1 Lithobates sylvaticus
GTATTTTTGGTTTCCATACATTTTAAAAAAGGAGAGAATTTCTCCTTTGTAAAAAATAAATAAATGCACATATTTTTGCAGGTAAAAAAAAAAAAAAAAAAAGTGCATTTTTTTAAATTTATTATGAGACTGCAAACCCACAATCAGCAGATCACGGGTGCAATGCAGACAGTCCGTGTAAGCTGTTAGCTCGTGCGACATACTAAAAAAAGGCATAAAAATGCAACATCATGGGCTACTGCATCTAACCTGTTACACCCTCAATATGGGTGCAACATGTTATGAAAGGTGAACTTAGCCTTTAAAGCCCAACTCCCAGAAACCCAAACATACTCTCTCTCAGTGGGGCTGCAATGTGGGGATCAACTGCCCTATGAGCCGGAAAAGGAGGACCTTGGACTGCCAGAGTGAAGGGGAGAAAAGGCTGTGGAGACAGGTCTAGCAGTGAAGGATCAGGTAAATAAGACTGCTTTACCAAGTCCCCTAGACCTTCAACCTTGCAGTGCAGGGGCACCTCACAAAAGGAAAGGTTTTCCAGAGTTCAGTTCAGCTTTACATTTTCTAATGTATATTTTGCTGAAATCTATAATTACAGTAAACATGCAACCCAAGACATTCTCCTGCACTTTTAAAAATCTATTATAGACCATGAGGGATCATCAACACAAAGCTAAACCACACACACACACACACACACAGATGTTGCATTGTTATGCCTTTAGAATGTCTTACTTGTGCAACTACTCCCTCTTTAGGAAGAGAAAGGAAATACAAGCAGTTCTGTTCCAAAACAGACCAGAGATGTGCACCTTATAGGCCAGGACTCTCTTCCATCTATTAGGGACTTAACACAGATGTCGGAGTTCAGTAAGGTTTGGAATTTGTTCCCATTGGTATGCACTTCTCTGAAATGGGCAATAATGCATGTTTTAGCTCGCTAATAACTATAAAGTATATACCGTATCCATTAGGGGCATATTTATAAATTATTGAATGTGACATTCACCAAGCATTCACTGAAGGTGAATAAATCACTCATTTAAAAAACACAGGTGCCAGGATAATACACTTGCAGTAAAGGTTTAGTGAATGTAATACCCTTAATAAATACGCCCCTTAGTTTTTATAAGAAATGTTAGAACGCGTTGGTATTGTTTGTCTAGTTATCCAGTTAGGTCGTCGCAAATATGTTATCCTTATATTACTCTCTTTAAAAGGATAAGTTCATCTTTCATAACATGTTTTTACACCCTTATCCAGAGTGTAATATGTGAGATTACTAAATGAGAGGCAAGGATGTGCTTCCATGCCTAGCATGGTCAGTTTGAAATAGGAAAGCAGTGGACTGGCAGGACCACCAGGTATTTCACACAAAAGGAAGAAATGCAAAGAGAACTATATACTTTTTAAAACACAAGTGCATGGAACAACTGACACCTACCTGTATAAGAAATATGAAATAATGGGGTAGCAAGCACTTTAAAAGGTTTAATATATTAGCTTGGGGCAATGCTTAAAGAGGAATGCCAGGCTCCCCCCAAAAAATGTAAAGTCAGCAGCTACAAATACCCCATGCCGGACACACGCTCACACTCTCTGCCTATTGTCTCAGCTCTTGATTAGATTTATTGATAGCAGTGCAGCCATTGGCTCCCAATGCTGTCAATCAAATCCAATGATGTAGGGCAGAGTCCAGCATTCTGTGTCTATGGACGCAAATGCTGGAATCGGAAGCGCGCCCGCACAGTAACCCCCTGGGAGAGCGCTTTTCCTAGGGGGGTTTCCAGATGCCAGCAGGTGCCGCGTTGAAGATGAGGTTCGGGGCCACTCTGTGCAAAACGAACTACACAGTGGAGGGAAGTATGATATAATAAAAAAAATAAAAAACGCAACAAACGCACACACAAACGCACACCCGTTTTAGTAACCCTTGAAACAGAAGGTTTAGCAGTTTTGCCACCATCAGGCCAGATTAACATTAAAGTGTAACTCGGAGTAAGTTTCACTAATACACCAGGGTTTATTTAAATATGTAGCCATTTTTTCAGTGTCATAAGAATTTATTAGCCAGTCAGCTTCTGTTTGCAATAATACTCCATGTCAATAGTAGCCCATCTTCTGGGTTTATAAGCAGAGATCCGCTTAAAAAAATAAAATAAAAAAAAGTCAGCAGCTACAAATACTGCAGCTGCTGACTTAATAGTCAGACATTTACCCGTCCCAGGGTCCAGCGATGCGGAGGAATGAAGCCCCGCTCCTCTCTGCGGCATCATCACTGTGGGCACCCGGCTGTGGCTTCATAGCCGGGCATGCACTGTGCATGTGCGAGCCGAACGGCACGCTGTGACAGGCCAGGCAATTATCTGGGACCTGTGACATGTCCCGGATGATTGCCGAGAGGGGGGGGGGGGGGGGCGATCTTCCTTCTGGCACCACGGAAGTTCCATATTTGGGTAGAACTCCGCTTTAAATGAATCTCAAAAAGCCTTCCACCGATGATATGACTGGATAGAAGACTGAAAGGTCTTTAACAGGTCAAAGAAGCAACATGGACTGTTACACAAATCAGAAAATGGATCTTTGCAAATGACAAGAATCATAGGCCTCATACACATGGGCTTTATGAAGACATACAAATGAAAATTTTGGGTGTATTTCTGTGCCTGGGAGACATAACTGCAGCCTACAACCATCCAAAGTAAGGAATAATTGTTCACGAGTACACACTGTACTTCCATCAACTCACACATGGACTTCAATCATGGGATGCATACAAGCCACGTTCAGGGGTTTCCACCCAGGCTATACCCATGTACAGCCATTCATTACTCTGGGTGGCTGTATGCTGCATCTCCTGGTAGTGGAAACACGTCTGCAATTTAGCCTGTACAGTCCTCATGCACCCCTTGTTTCCGGCACACATAAGATGGGATAAAAAATAAATAAAAGGGGAGAGGGGGGGGGATAATATTTAATAACTATTGACAAGTTTTAATGATGTCTACACAGAAAATATGAGGTGTACTTACACAGCCAACAGCTCCAGGGCACTCAGTCTGTCTTTACTAAATGTGAAACAATTCAATATGTTGACTACTTTTGCTGCAGGTATGGCGACCATTTTCTGCCAAAATAAAAACACAACAGGTTACTGAAAAGGAAAAAAAATAAAATAATAAAATTGTTCCCTATTATTTTTAACACTTTCAAATAAAAGTTTAACAGTATAAAATAATTTGGTGGGCTAAATCAGTCTTTGTGACCTTTTTACATTACTGGAAATGACAGCTTTCAAGTGTACCTGTCATTTAGGTAAATTAAGAGAAGGTCATTTGTCGGCGGGCTGCTACGCGATGGAAGGATATTCCTAGCTCCTACCAAATGGCACAATTTTCTTTCACATAAATCTGCCTCCACTTTATGGAAGACTTGTACACCGCTTATTCCCCAGGGTTGTTGTCAGATTTTAGTCAAAGGAAAAGCTAAAAATTGGTTAAGGTCACAAATAGGGCTGCAACTAACGATTATTTTCATAATCGATTAGTTGGCCGATTATTGTTTTGATTAATCACCTTAAAAAAAAATTGTGGTATATAATTTAGTTAGTATGTAAAGTTTAAAAAAAAAAAAAAAGGAAATTTATTCTTAAATATCTCTATGCAGTGGTAAATATAAATAACCAACTATATGGTTAGAGAGCAAAATCTCTAATCCACTGAGAACAACAGATAGAAGAGATATACTGTATATACTATTAGAGGAGACATACTGTTTTTTGGCCAATGTGTTGCATTAAAAAACACAAATTGCTGCAAAAACGCCTTACATGCTTTTCTGCAGCTTCTCCATTGAAGTATATTGAACCAAAAAAGCACCATTTTGCGTTAAAAAAAAGTCCCCGACCCTTTCCAAATACACAGCGGCTGAAAAAAGCATAGGATGTGAACGTGTCCCATAGGAAACCATGTAAAATGAACTGTAGTGCGTTTCTGCAAAAAGCACCAAAAACACAGATGTGAACCAGGCCTGAGACGTTTAGTAACAATAGGGTTATAGTCCAAAAAGAAAAATAATAAAAAAAAGCAGATAATCACTACGGTAAGGGTTATTTTATTTTTTTTCTGTAGAACAGTGCAAGTAATATTTACAGTAGCAATTATTTGCTCTTTTTGTACTATAAAAGGACTCCTTTTAGTTTCTTTTAACCCCATTAAGTTACTGGCCGATTAATCGATTATGAAAATAGTAATCGATTAGTTGTTTCAGCCCTAGTCACAAAGTGTCTGCTTTGGTATACTGTATACGGTGGGCAGGGACTCATTACAGAGAAAAACAAAGTGAGCCACAGGAAAAGGAAAACACTGATTTTATGTAATCTGATCACCACTAGAGCTGCACGACTCTGGGAAAAATGAGAATCACGATTCTTTTGCTTAGAACAAAGATCACGATGCTCAAAACCTTTCAACACCTGGTCCAGGCTACATCAGAAAAAAATTGCGGTAAACCAGGCTGGAGATCGTGGGAAATCGCGATTCTATATACGATTAATCGCGCAGCTCTAACCACCACCAATGCATGTTAAAAGCACTAAATGCATTATTGAACATAAAGGGGACACTTACATGTTGCATGGCCTTCACTGCCTTCAGCTGAGGCTCTGCCCATGAGAAATATCTCAACAGCTCAATTATCTAGAAGGTAAAAAAAAAAAAAAAAATAAAAAAAAAAAGGAGAAAAAAAAGTTAAGACCACATCATCGTAGCAATGCAAATGACTAGAGACCAGTGGACCCAATACTAGTTTTGTAGTGGTTCCTTCATTGATAATATGTTTGCTGCACTCTGAACACATCTCAAAGAAGCTTGGTGCAATGTTAGTATGACCATCGCAGCAAGGTCACTGCTTGGATCAATGCAGAATGAGAAATCTATCTGCATACCAGAGCTTGCAGCATTTGGTTTCATGTACTTTGCAAACAAGGATATACTGGCATGAGGCAATAATGTGATTGATCACTGAAAATCATGATCATTACAATTGTATTTACATTAAAAAGGTAAGAATGTGGCCTCAAATCCCGTTGGGAGAGGGAGGTGGGTCAATTAGAGGATGAAGAATGGTCTGAGGCATTGGATACCTGCAAAGCAGTTTCCCCCAAGCTTTCAGACAGATTGTCCCAAATATTTATTCTGCACCGAGCATATCGCACCCCGCTTAGGATCACTTGCCACCTTTGCCTCACAGAATCAGGCATTTTCTTCCACCTCATTTGGGCATGCCCACTGATACAGAGATTTTGGAAACAAGTGGTGGACTTTCTACATGACACCATGGGATTCCCCACTCACCTTAGACCCAAAGCCTTGTATACTGGGGATATTCCCAGACAAAGATATTGATAGAGTTACCAAGATATTACTCCACGAAACCCCATTCTCGGCCAGGAAAACCCTAGCTAGACAATGGATGAGACCATCTCCCCCACCCTATCCGACTGGAAGGTAGATGTGAACACCCTGCCTTATAAAAAATTGGTATATAAAAACAAACAGAGTATGCCCAGCAAAATATGAAAAAATCTGGGAGAGGTGGCTCTCGGAATCTGATACATGTATTGATCCAACACCATAACCCTCTCGAAGGTGAAGGGCTACCGGATAGGATCACTCTATCGCATTGAATCTGCATACGCTATATCCCTCATCAGTACCGTGTCCATATTATGATCAGCGAAACTGTGTATACTGTTTTGACTTTGTTCCCCCCGTATTCCTTTTCCACTTTTTTTTTCTATTTCTCTCCTTTTCCCCTTTTAATATACGTATGACCTTGTATTGCCACAAAGTGCCGTGCATGTATAAAATTCCTTATGTTCATTGACTAATAAAACGTTTTGAAATAAAAAAAAAAAAAAAAAAAAAAATAAAAAAAGGTAAGAATTTAACAATCATAACACAAACCCATTGTCTGTCCTTGGACGGTTCATGTACACGAGATGTTTTTACAAGCTCTCCGGAACAATTTAACTTGACAGATAGTAACCCACATTTAAAAACGTCCATTTTGCCACGTTTAGCACTTAGAAGCATTTGAAAAAAAAAAAAAAAAATAGCCAAAAATGAAAAATGACTGGAAATGGAACTTTTGGCACTTGAAAAGCCTCTAAACTAATTTTTTTTGGCTTTTCAAAAAAGGCATCTAAACTCAACTGCATTAAAAAAAAAAAAAAAAGAAGACTATAAACCAGGAGTCTGGGGGCGGCCCTCCAGCTGTTGCAAAACTACAAATCCCATGAGGCATTGCAAGGCTGACAGTTACAAGCACGAACCCCACTGGCTGAGGCATGCTGGGACTTGACGTTTCACAATAGCTGGAGGGCAGCCAGTTTGAGACCCCTGTTATAAACGACCCTGTGTATATGTACTGATCAGATAACAGAAGAGAGTTCAGAGGCAGCTGAAAAAAAATGCCCAACTGGTCCTAAACGTCCGTTTACCAGCAGCAGTGTACATGAGGCCTTAGGAGAAATTAGCAAGCATAGAGGGCCTCAAGTACAGATGCTGTGCACTGCAGTCAGTGGCAGTACAGTCTAATTTTTAGTGGATTAGGGTGTGCAGCCAATCCATTCAAAGTAAATGGGAAACCTTAATGCAGCCTTCCTTATGCATGGTACTGCAGTACTATAGCACAGGTGTATTAATGCAATCCATAGTTGGAATAAGCCCTTAACCACTTGCCTACCAGGCACGAACCCCTCCTTCCTGACCAAGCCATTTTTCAGCTGTCGCATTTTGAATGACAATTGCGCGGTCATGCAACGCTGTACCCAAATAAAATTAATTTTTTTCCCCACAGATAGAACTTTATTTTGGTGGTATTTGATCACCTCTGCGTTTTTTATTTTCTTGCGCTATAAACAAAAGAAGTGCGACAAGTTTGAAAAAACATAATATTTTTAACTTATTATTATAATAAATATCCATTTTTTTAAACAAATTTTTTCCTCAGTTTAGGCCGATACGTATTCTTCTACATATTTTTGGTAAAAAAATAAAATAAAAATCGCAAGCGTATATTGATTGGTTTGCGCAAAAGTTATAGCGTCTACAAAATAGGGGATAGATTTATGACATTTTTATTATTATTTTTATTTTTTTTTACTAGTCATGTCGGCGATCTGCGATTTTTATCGTGACTGCGACATTGCGGCGGACATATCGGACACTTTTGACACATTTTTGGGACCATTTACACTATAAAAATGCATTGATTACTGTATAAATGTGACTGGCAGGGATGGGGTTAACACTAGGGGGCGCTGCAGGGGTTAATATGTTCCCTATGTTAGTGATTCTAACTGTGGGGGGAGGGGACCGATCGGTGTCCCTATGTACAAGGGACACACCATCGGTCTCCTCTCCAGTGACATACACAGATCCACGTCCTGCTAAGTTACTGGGCAATCGCGGGTGCCCAGCGAACATCGCTGCCTCCGGGCACGCGCATCGGGTCCCCAGTGACGCTGCGGGCACGCGCGCCTCCCGCCCCTAGTGGCCAAAATGTTAGCGCCGTCATGACGGCGTCCCGCCACAAGAGCCAAACCGCTCTGCCGTCAATTGACAATGGGCGGTCGGCAAGAAGTAAAAAGTCTGGTTTGTACGAACAGAATTTAGCAGATCAGCGATATTTTCACAGGGTTGCGAATGCTAAAATTCTGAATGAAATTGCACTTGCTTACAGTTATCAACTACCTTGTTCTCCAAGACTACAGAACCAAAATCCCTCTATATATTATGGAGAATAGGAGAGGGGCAGAGTTCTGTAGCTTTTTCTGTTACCTAATACAGAAAGGTTAGTGAGCGTTGTCATCTTAGGACAGACTTGTGTTACTAGACAAAAAATTAAAAAGGAAAAAAGTATCGAAACAGAAAACTAATGCAGCCACCATATCTAAGAACTAGTATGCTAAAATATATTAAAGCGGTTCGGCACACATTTCATTTAGTAAATCTCTTTGCCTTCCAAATCAGGCAAAGAGTACTAAATGAAATGTGTTTTTTTTTTTTTTTTTACTTACCTTGTAATCGATGACTTCCTGTCTTCTGTCTCTTCGGGGGTGGGCGGGGTCTTGCGGGGATCCTAGTCAAGCCGCACTGTCTCCTGGGATCTGGTGTCATTGATCCCAGGAGTCAGTGCGGGCATCTTCCGAAATCTCGCGAGATGTCGGCAGATGTGCCGTTACTGCGCACGCGCGAGTAACGGCGGTGCATGCTGGGCCATCTAAAGTGCCTGTGGGGGTTTCACATGCCCACAGGCAAGATGGCCCCCAGCACAAAAGAAGAAGATGAAGAACTTCATCGGACGAAAACCGGCGGCGATCGAGATGGAAGATGGAACAGGTAAGTCCCCCAATTGAGCTATATGCCCTTGGCATATAGCCCAAAAAAAAAAAAACGAGTGCAGAACCGCTTTAAAGTTTTGTTTTTTTTTTCCACTTAGATAACCCTTACCAGACCTGAAGGGAGCATAAAAGACGTTTATTGGCAGGGTTTTAAAAAACTGTTTCTACACCTACTTTCTTTGATATTTATATGTTGGCAGGCATTTTTCTTAGTGTATACTCATACTGTACAATCTGCTTTACCAACAGTACAATGGCTGTACTTTACTGCTCCTTACAATGCAATGAGTCAGCGGACCTCATGAAAAAAATGCACCCTGTATATTGGCAGATATCTAACCTGACCAGGTATTAAGCAGGGTAGCAGAGTGATTGCAACAAAATACAGGAGCAGCTAGTGATCCCTAGAGCTTCAAACAAGGTTGTACATTTAGGGCCAGTTCACACCACATGCAGTCCAGTGCGTTTTTCCTGCACCAAAAAAAAACACGCATGGATAATAATTTTTTTTTAATGGCATATGTTACACCAGTAGTCAGTTTTAGTGCGTTCCAGTAAAAAAATAAAAAAAACAACATGCTGCATTTTTCCTGAACTGTACTGGAACGTGGTAAAATGCATCAAAACCACACCTAAACAGCAAACAGCACTAAAAACGCACATGTCCTTATTTAAAGGTGAATAAATAAGCACGAGTCTGCTGTTCATTTTGAGCAGCAGGCCTGTGAAGAGCCAGTGTATAAGCAAGCCATGCTACCACTGTCACCACCTCTGTACTGACACAGTGGGGTTGATTTACTAACCCTAGGTTCACACACACACACACACACACACACACACACACACACACACTATTGGCTTATTTACATGGTTTCCTATGGTACACATTTCACATCTATGCATTTTGCAGCCAGTGCTTTTTTGGAAATGGTCAAGGGACCTTTTTTCCCTGCATTTTGCACGTAATAGACTTCAATGGAATCGCACCAGAAACGCAAGTGTAGCGTTTGTGATGTGATTTTTGATGGGTGTTGCGGCTTTTAAACACTGTATAAAGCTGGTTGCCAAGGAGCTGTCCGGAAAGCCGGCGGCCATGTCCTTAACCACTTTAATACCCGCGTATTGTCATATATGACGCCCACAAGGTGGATCTCCCATCCTGGGTGGGCGTCATATGACGTACTCCCATTCCCGGCCGCCTGGGGGGGGGCGCTGTCCGCCGGGCACCCGTGATTGCCCGTTAAAACAACGGGACCGTGGAGCTGTGTGTGTAAACACACAGCTCCACGTCCTGTCAGCGGAGAGGAGACCGATCATGTGATCTCAGTACGGAGGAACACCGATCGGTCTCCTCCCTTGTGAGTCCCCTCCCCCCCACAGTTAGAATCACTCCTATAGGGAACACATTAACCCCTGCAGCGCCCCCTAGTGTTAACCCCTTCCCTGCCAGTCGCATTTACACAGTAATCAATGCAATTTTATAGCAACAATCGCTGTGTAAATGTGAATGGTCCCAAAAATGTGTCAAAAGTGTCCGAAGTGTCCGCCGCAGTCACGAAAAAAAAAAAAAAAATCCAATAAAACTATCCCCTATTTTGTAGACGCTATAACTTTTGCGCAAACCGATTAATATACGCTTATTGCGATTTTTTTTACCAAAAATATGTAGAATACGTATCGGCCTAAACTGAGTAAAAAAAATCATTTTTTTTTTTTTAAAAATGGGATATTTATTATAGCAAAAAATATTGTGTTTTTTTCAAAATTGTCGCTCTTCTTTTGTTTATAGCGCAAAAAAAATAAAAGGCGCAGAGGTGATCAAAGACCACAAAAAGAAAGGGGTGTGTGTGTGTGTATGTGTAAATATATATATATATATATATATATATATATATATATATATATATATATATATATATATATATATATATATATATATATATATATATATATATATATATATATATATATATATATATATATAATACACATATATACACACACACACACTGATTCTGTACTTGCCAAATATGCTGCAGAAATCTCCCTCCACTGAGTCTGGCTGCAATCATTTTAATGTGGTGGGCAACTACATGGCAAATGAGGTATAATGTAGAAAAATGTAAAATAATGCATTTGGGTGGCAAAAATATGAATGCAATTTATACACTGGGGGGAGAAGCTCTGGGGGAATCTAGGATGGAAAAGGATCTGGGGGTCCTAGTAGACGATAGCAGCAGCTTGGCATTGCTGAGCCTAACAAAGCAAACAGAATATTGTCATGCATTAAAAAGGGGATAAAACTAGACAAGACTCTGGTCCAGCCGCACCTAGAGTATGCTGTCCAGTTCTGGGCACCAGTCCTCAGGAAGGATGTACTGGAAAAGGGAGCGAGTACAAAGAAGGGCAACTAAGCCAATAAAGGGTCTGGAGGATATTAGTTATGAGGAAAGGTTGCGAGCACTGAACTTAGAGAAGAGACACTTGAGAGTGGATATGATTTAAAATTTATAAATACTGTACTGGTGGCCCCACAATAGGGATAAAACATTTTTGCGGAAGGGAATGCAACAAGAAACATGGCCACTCATTAAAATTAGAAGACAAGAGGTTTAACCTTAAACTACGTAGAGGGTTCTTTACTGTAAGAGCGGCAAGGATGTGGAATTCCCTTCCACAGGCGGTGGTCTCAGCAGGGAGCATCAACAGTTTCAAGAAACTATTAGATAAGGACCGCAACATACAGGGATATACAATGTAATACTGACATATAATCACACACGTAGGTTGGACTTGATGTATTTTTTCCAACCTCACCCACTATGTAACTGGGCAGCTAAAGCTGCTGCCTGTTCACTTCCTGGATTTACACAGAGGCACACCTCCAGCTCTGACTGCCAGCAGGGGGGGGGGGGGGGGGGGGGAGTCATAAGAGGGCCAAACTCTCAAGAGAGAGCTGTGCATGATGTCATAAGCCTAGGCTTTTTACCAGACAAGACACAGGAAGGTGGCTGTATAAGGTATTTACTGGCAGAAAAATAATGTTTTACTATCCAAAGTTAAACAAGGGCAGAAGATTTAATAGATGGAAAGATGAAAAAAATGACTGACGGTCCGCTTTAACAACCGATTAGTCATTAGCTGTCAGCAGGTAGAGCGAGCTGCTGAGGCAGCAGCTAAAAGGTGTACACATGCTTCAGCAGGAATTAAGCCCCCTGTTGCTTTCGATGGGTGTTACCGCCGGCCAAGCAAGTAAATGTGGCCACTCTGCAAGTGTCCCACAACTGCATACTTACGCGGGGTCCAAGAGGTTAAAGCAACACTTGTTTGCTGTACTTCACAAGGGCAGGGCACTTGTAGAGTATGTACACCCCTGGCCACTGCAGCTTAAAGCGGTTGTAAACCTACCGTATATACTCAAGTATAAGCCAAGTTTTTCAGCACATTTTTTTGTGCTGAAATGCCCCCCTCGGCTTATACTCGAGTCAAGCATTTTTCTGCAGCAGAGAAATGCAGCAGGGGCCACTTGGTGCTAGGAACCCCAAATTTGGTTTGCAAACCCAGTGGAACCAACACTACAACATATCCAAAGATGGGGTTCCAAGATACTGGGAAGGTCATTCTCTGTGGCAGAAAAGTGCTTGACATTTTCCGAACCGACTTTGGGGCCCCGTATCTTGGAACCCCATCTTTGGGTATATTGTAGTGCTAGTTCCACTGGGTTTGCAAACCAAATGTGGGGTTCCTAGCACCAAGTAGCCCTGAGATAAGGGGGCCCCAAAGTCAGTCAACTGTGTCCATCTGCAGCAATGTCATTTCAGGACACTTTGGGTTCAGAGACCCCAAAATTTTGGCTGCAGCTAGGGGGCATCTAGGAACCCTTAACTACCGAGTTTGAAGTTTCGGGGGACCTATGGCTGCAAATGGGCACAGTGAGGCTGCAAATGGGCATTGTTGACCCTCTTTTCCACTTACAGTAGCTGTACATTTCTCACCCTAGGCTTATACTCGAGTCAATACGTTTTCACAGTTTTTTGTGGTAAAATTAGGTGCCACGGCTTATACGGTACATGTTTTTTCACCTTAAAGTGGATGTAAACCCCAAAAAAATGTCATAAATGTAGAAAATAAAATTTCCTTTCATTTGAGCCCAGTCTTGCCACACAGATTTACTCCAGCCCTGAGAAATCCTCTTTTATTGTTCAGTTAGAAAGATCTTGACAAAGTGCTGAAAACTGTGTCAAAAACGCCCCCTTGCTGTGAGCGACAGGTGATTTACATATCTCATGCACTAGCCTGAGACAGGCACATCCTGTGTAACTATAAAAAGTGAAAAATTCACCCCTCCCCCACATAACAAATCCTGGTGGTGATGGAAAGGAATGCTGTGATCAGGTGACCTATAACAATCATCAGATCACTGGATGTTCTACTCTGCCCAACTCTGACTACATACATCTCCCCTATATTCTTCTTGCTGTTCACTCGAGAATAAATTTTCTTTCACTCTGATCTGTGGTCTGTGCCTGTCTCAGGCTAGTGCATGAGAAAGAACTTGACCCACGGGGATGCGCCGTCTCTCTGCTCAGGGTTCTCGGCTGTCGATTGGAAAGATTGATAGCAGCGCAGCCATTGGCTCCCGCTGCAGTCAATCAAATCCAATGACGCGGGCGGGGGGGGGGGGGGGGGGGGCTGAGTCCTGCATTAGGCCTCTATGGACGCCGTCTGTTGGACTCGGGAGCGCGCCCGCAAGGTAACCCCCCTGGGACAGCGTGTCTACCAGGGGGTTATCTGATGTGGGGAGGAGCTGAGACACAGAGGGACCCCAGAAGAGCAGGTTCGGGCCACTCTGTGCAAAACAAGCTGCACAGTGGAGGCAAGTATGATATGTTTGTTATTTTTTTTTTAAACAAACCTTAAGTGTCACTTTAAGGGGGTGTGGTTGAGGGGGGGGGGGTGATATAAAAAAAAAAAAAAACCCACACACATCTTAAACACCAACCAAACTGCAAATGTAGATGAACCCCTACATGGCTGTTTTCACACTGATGTGCTGAGGTTTACCTGCACCGCGGGTGCTACACAGAGCATTGGCAACTTTCTTGAATTAGCTGCGCTGTCATAGACTTCTACTATATCCTGCAGATATTACGCACCTCTCAGAAAATGCACCAAACCGGCAAGAAAGCTGTAGGTACACTGCACTGCACCCATGGTGTGGGTAAACCACAGCACATCAGTGTGAAAGCAGCCCTAAACTATATATATTGCTTCACATTGACCCGAAGATCTTTCCTGCTGCTGGCACCACTCTGGAGACCGCTAGCCAGGATAAGAGGTGGAGTGCAGTTGGTATCACTCCGCATGGGACAGGAGCCGGCACTACAGAGGAGTTATGGGCTTATGCAGTTCTTGCTCTCTACTACAGCTCCAACTTTACAAGTAGTCCTAATGCATTGTACTCTGTTTAATGCTCTGAAATGGCAGGTAAGCAAGTCCAGATCGCAATCTACCTGTCAAGGATCTACAGGTTGCTGACCCCCAGCAGTAGAGAATAGTTCATTTGGGCCAGCTTGAAGAGATAGTAAACCTGGAATTCAGCTTTAAGTTATAATATGCCACACTATCTGTCCTACTCTCTACCTCTAAACACTTAACTTGCTCCATGTCACCTCTCAAGGGATGTCTGTGGCTCCGGCTGCCATCAAACTCCAGTACAAAACCCAACAGTAACACGCATACATGGGTGCCACCTTAGCACCTGGCTTGCTACAGGAGGCACCTGATGAAGGTGGGAGGGGTGCCTACAGCACTGGCAGGAACAGTGAGAAGTGAAGGAAAGTCACATTTCTGGGCAATATTGCACAAAGCAAGTAAGGGTTACCTCTTATTGATTTGTTATCTTAAAACACATTTATAAAATTATTGGTATAAAATGCTGTAAGTTACCTGTTCACAGGAAAAATATCCATGCACAGACTCCACAGCCTTGACTTTATATTCAGTCATAACCGCCTGTGGACAGAAATGGAGTACAGATTAAATACTGCTAACACTCAGACCATAATCACTGCTAATGATACAAAAGAATTTCCTGGAAAAAAAAAAAACAAAAAAAAAAGTCCTTCTCATAACAAATTGGTAAACTTAAATTCAAGCAGATCAGTACTGTTGCTTTATGTACTACGAGTAGGGATGAGCTTCGAGTTCGACTCGAACATTGCCTGTTCAGCGAACAATTTGGGTGTTCGCGGCAAATTCGAAAAGCCCCCTGTAAAAGTCTATGGGAGAAATCTTAAGTGCTAATTTTAAAAGCCTATATGCAAGTTATTGTCATAAAAAGTGTTTGGGGACCTGGGTCCTGCCCCATGGGGACATGTTTCAATGCAATTTTTTATTTTTTTTTTAAAACGGAAATTTTTTCAGGAGCAGTGATTTTAATAATGCTTAAAGTGAAACAATAAAAAAAGTGTAATATTCCTTTAAATTTCGTACCTGGTGGGTGTCTATAGTATGCCTGTGAAGGGGCGCATGTTTCTTGTGCTTAGAACTGTCCCTGCAAAAAGTGTAATTTTTGCAGGAAAAAAAAAGCAATTTAAAATCACTCGCGGCTATAATGAATTGTCGGATCCGTAACACAGAGAACATTCATTCATTGAAAGTCATTGAAAAAAAAAAAAAAAAAGCGTGGGGTTTCCCCCCAAATTCAATTATCAGGCCCTTCAGGTCTGCTATGGAAATTAAGGGGAACCCCGCTTCAAATTTGAAAAAAAAAAAAAGACGTAGGGGTCCCCCTAAAAATCCATACAAGACCCTTAGCCGAGCACGCAACCTGGCAGGCCGCAGGAAAAGAGGGGGGGATGAGAGCGGCCCCCCTCCCTCCTGAACCGTACCAGGCCACATGCCCTCAACATTGGGAGGGTGCTTTGGGGGTCTGTGACCCCTCAAAGCACCATGCCCCCACAACCTTGGCCATTGGTTGTGGGGGTCTGCGGGCTTATCGGAATCTGGAAGTCCCCTTTAACAAGGGGAACCCCAGATCCCACCCCCCCTGTGTGAAATGGTAAGGGGGTACTTTAGTACCCCTACCATTTCACCAAAAAAGTGGCAAAAATTTTAAAAATTACAGGAGACGGTCTTTGACAATTCCTTTATTAAAATCTTCTTTCTTCTGGTCTTCCTTCTTCGGTTTCTTCTTCCATCTTCTTCCTCCGATCCGCTTCTTCTTGCTCCGGTCTTCTCGTCCGGCATCTTCTTCCACGGCGTCGGCGTCTCTTCTTGGGCCGCACCGCGCAATGGGAGGCTCCCGCTGCGTGAGGCTTCGCTGCGTCTGACAGCTTTTTTTATAACGGAGGGCGGGGCCACCTGGTGACTCCGCCCCCCTCTGACGTGCAGGGACGTCATGGAGACTTCCCCATGACGTCAGAGGGGGGCGGGGGAACCTGAAGGGTCTGGTATGGATATTTAGGGGAGCCCCACGTCATTTATTTATTTTAATTTGAAGCAGGGTTCCCCTTAATATGCATAGCAGACCTGAAGGGCCTGGTAATTGAATTTGGGGGAAACCCCACGCTTTTTTTTTTATATCAATGACTTTCAATGAATGACTGTTCTCTGTGTTACGAGAGCCGGCAATTCATTAGCCGCAAGTGATTTTAAATAGTTTTTCCTGCAAAAAATGACACTTTGTGCAGGGACAGTTCTAAGCACGGGAAACATGCGCCCCTTCACAGGCATAATATAGACACCCACAAGGTACGAAATTTAAAGGAATATTACACTTTTGTTTCACATTAAGCATTATTAAAAATCACCGCTCCTGAAAAAAAACGGCAGTTTTAAAAAAAAAAAAAAAAAAAAAAAGAAGATTTTTGCATTAATACATGTCCCCTGGGGCAGGACCCAGGTCCCCAAACACTTTTTATGACAATAACATGCATATTAGCCTTTAAAATTAGCACTTTTGATTTTGAACGTTCGAGTCCCATACACTTTAATAGGGTTCTAAAGTTCACACGAGATTTAGGTCTGTTCGCAGGTTCTGGTGCGAACCGAACAGGGGGGTGTTCGGCTCATCCCTAACTACGAGTGTTCTGAAAAGATATTTTTTTTTTAATCAAGATTTGTGTACATTGCAAGATAGTAACCAGCCAACATCAAACTTGTGATGAAAAAAAAAAAAATGGAACTGGAATTTAAACGTTACAATCTGAGTGGTCAATATGCAAAAATACAGATTGCTCTAATTTTAAACACTGTAGGGACAAATGTGACATCATTACTTATGTCATGATAAATTCTGATTAAGCTAAATACAAAGTGTCACTAAACACAAAATTCATGTTTTAGTTTCGGATAGAGATAGATTAGACCCCCTGTCAGGTTTTTACCACTGCCTGTGCCCCCTTTAGGCTTGATTCACACTAATGCATTTTTTTGATGCATTTTGCAGAAATGCAGGGACATTTTTTAACATGGGTTCCTATGGAACATGTTCACATCAATGCATTGTTGTGCCTCTGCGTTTTTGGAAAGGGTCGGGGACTTTTTTTCCATGCAAAATGCAGCGTTTTGCATGTAATGGACCTGCATTTTTATTTATTTTTTTTACACTGTATATAGCTGGTCACTAAGCAACCACAGTGTTAAAAAAAAAAATCAAAAAAAAAATCAAAGCAAAACGTGGCAAAATCGTGGTAAGCACCGCAAAAACACTCAAAAGCAACATGCATAGATGAGAATCGAGCCTTAGGGAGATTCACCCTCTATTTGGGTTATCAGGACAGGAATAGGAGAAATCTTTCAATGGGGGACATTAGTTCTGGTGACACCACGGGATTCCCACTTGCTTCCTGATTTGATTATAGGACAGGAAGTGAAATCTCCCCTATGGGACACAGATGGAAAAAAAAAAAAAACTGACGGGAGTAATAACCCTCCCTTACGCTATCCAGAAAGAAAAAAGTTTTGCCTTTAGCGACACTTTAATACAGTGATTTCCTATAATCAATGCAGTATTCGTTCGGCAATACCTCAATAAGGAAAATATACCACATTATGACCACTAGATGGGACTATCATAGAAAAAGCATTGTATTAAGAAAAATCTGGTCTGAATTAGTCACCATTGGCTGACTACTTGTCACAGGAAAAATGTATTATAAATAAACTCTTCAAGAATACATTCACAAGGATATTTGCAGACATAAAATATGCCTAGCGTAAAAAATGCAGCATTTTCCTACTCCAGGGAAGCTGCAGGTGGGGAATAAAGCCAGCCACAGAAGTGAATTGCTGTTCACCCCTACACCAATGTAAATAAGGAAGCTTCCATGCGTCAGCATTTACCCGTGCGCGCCCGTATGTACGTCATATTTTCCCAAATAGGTTTGTTTTATTTCAACTGTACTGACTGCTTGGTTTCTAAGATTTGTCCAGCTTCACATATTCACACTATCCTGAAACTCAATTCAGACCTCTGTTTATGACATTCAGGAATGTAAAGTATGAAAAACATTACCTGGTACTCAAATACTCCCCAACGGTCACAGAAGGAAAAAAGGACACTTTTTTGTAATTATAAGACAGACATAGTTGGGCAATTATAGCCATAGGGGGCCATGCCATGTGGATGCTCTAGAGCCTAGCAGTGGGGGACCCCCATTAGGGAGGTTGTTGATGCAAATATAGAAAAGCTGTGTGCATCTGAAGACACAAAGTCAGGTACTGGATCACTGAGATCTGGAGAAGTTTACAATTATTCTGTAATTTTTGTTCCAGCCCCCTAGCCAAAAGTGAGCCCTGTATGACTAACATAGTATTCCTCACCTTCCTACCTTAACTAAAAACTGATAAGACAGCTGAGATTTGTACTTGTGCAAAATTCTTCCAAGAAGATTGTATTAGGCTTCTAGAGAAAAAATAAATAAAATAATTCACAGATCTCGTGCCGACAGCCGCGATCGCAGCTTTGTTTACATGCAGGGTCCAGGCGTGATGTCATAATGTCGCGCTCGGGCCTCCGACGGTCATAGAGATGACTAGTGACCACCTGGTCATCGGAAATCTCTATGGTTGTCATCCAGGCCGATGGCATGGGAGAGACCGGAGAAGCACCGGATAGCGGCGGGAGGGGGCATCCCTTCCTGTCGCCTATAAGAACGATCAAGTGGCAGAACTGGTATGATTGTTCTTATCGTGCAGAGAATCGCTGCCTGCGTAGCTGCAGGCATCATTCAGATATCTCTGCACAAACTCAAGGACGTCATACGAGATGCTGTAATGCTGTTTGCGCGGTGCGCAACAATTTATATAGACATGGGGCATGGTCACCGGGTGATGTCATCCGTGGCCCTGCCCTTTATGACGTCACAGACCGGGGCATGATGGAACTCTGACGCCATAAGGGGGCGGGGTCACATCACCCGGTGACCACACCCCATGCCTATATAAATTGTTGTGCACCGCTCACATGAGCGGAAGACACCAGAGAAGACGGAAGAGACCCCCAAAGTCGGAAGAGACCACCCAGCTGCCTAATAAATTTACTTTAAAAACCTGTCTAGTGTTTTTTTTTTGTTGACACTTTTTTCCGTACCCCATACTCATTTACATAGGGTGGGGGGGCCGGGATCTGGGGGCCCCTTATTAAAGGGGGCTCCCAGATTCCGATAAGCCCCCTGCCCGCAGACCCCGACAACCAATGGCCAGGGGCCCGCGCATGTTGAGGGCATGCCGCCTGGTACGGCTCGAGTGGGTGGGGGGGTGGGTACTCACTCATCCCCACCCCCTTTCCTGACCGGCCAGGCTGGTGTTTGGATAAGGGTCTGATATGGATTTGGGGGGGGGGCCACGCCGTTTTTTCTGCGTGGGGGTTCCCTTTAAAATCCATACTAGACCGAAGGGCCCGGTATGCACATGAAGGGGGAACCAATGCCGTTTTGAAAAAAATAAAAAATTGGCGCAGAGTTCCCCTTTATGCACAAGTCGCATGCCAAAGTTGGATCAGTTAATACGGGATCCGACTTTGAGATCCGACTTCAGAAAAAAAAAAGTAGTGCAGGAACTACTTTGAAGTCGGCACGACTTAGTCGTGCCAATATGAATGGTAGTCATTCAAAATCATGGAGAATGACTTGTCATGCGATTTTGCAGTCCAAAAACGTGGGACAAGTCGTACAAGTGTGAAGGGGGCTAAAATAACCCAAAACTGTACAGTAAAGCCATATTAAAAATGAAATATTCAGCTGTACCTTTCGGACTTCGTCCAGTACCATCTCGAACGACTTCTTATCCATGATTGCTCTACTCTGTTCTTCTTGTACTAGTAACAGCCCATAAAGCCCAATAATCAATCCACAGAAGTTTTCCTCTTCAGTGTTTGGGTGACACAATGCAATGTGTTCTTGTCATATCACCGGATGTTAAAAACAACATTTCACAACCATTTACAGGTAAAGTCTAATCCTCTTGTTAAAAGCAGTATGTAGATGATATCCCGATCTGAAAGGAAAAAAAAAAGAATAAATTAGCAAATTGTCAAAATATTTCAAGGCATCATCAGAGGTCTCTCCAAATCTAAGATGAAAACCCCAGCACGGATATCTTATTGCTGAAATCCTGAGCCACCAGTTTATGCATTGAAGCTGAAGTTTAGGTATGCCGTGTATGTAGTTACATTGAACCAACCAATGCAAGTACGTATGTGCCATACCTGTGGGATCTTTGAGGAAGCTGGAAATCACTCTAGAACACGTCGCTATTCCAGCGATTTCCAATAGCTTCCAGGTCCTGTGCCGAGTGGCTGCCATGCTGATTACTGAACACAGGAGGTGGCTCCCTGGGCACAGTCACCATTCAGGGAGCATTTTGCATTTCCTCAAATAATGTAAAGCCTTCTCTGACTGGATAAAGTGGAAAGGTGCGACGGGAACGTCACAATCTTCACCTTGTCCAATCACAAAACACATAATCGCCAAGTGGCTCAACTGTGCCCATGCCATGTGTCCGAACTCCTGGGCACCCCAAAGCTAGTGGAGACCACTGGAGTAATAGTGTCTACTAAATTGATTTTCATCTATAAAAACCGCTAAACTTCAGCTTTAATGAAACTCGGGTTTTGGAATTATTTTGGTATTTTTATACGGCCACAAAAAGCAGGTGAGCTTTTGGGGGGAAAAAATCTTTGTAAAATGTCTTGCTCAATCTTGGAAAAGTAGTCAGCCAATGACATTTGCTGAAAGGATGAGCATCTGTGTTGCTTTGATTTGGATGTGGCAAGCAACATTTGACAGGTGTTCATGCCTGTGGACCAGGGTGGATTTGATTTAAATCATGGATTTTTAAGAGCAACTCATCTGTCCTGCAGTGGCTCCCCCTGCTGTTGACTCACTGACAGTCCCATTCACTTTAATGTGATGGCTGGTGATCCAGCAGTGACAATGACATAAAGGAATATTCCTGAACTTTGTTTTATCTCATGGTTACGGTAAAATTGAGCGACTGCATGTTATCTCAGCTTGCAGAGCTTGGATTCATTGAATGAGTTTACCAAAAATGTAAATATTGCAGAATATACAGCCTCATGCTACATAAGCAAGCTCCATTTCATGCTGAATAAACAAAATGATTGTATATAGTTAAGATATATGTATCTTAACTAGAAAACCATCTTTAGATCGATTTTTACTCCAAAAGCATTTTATTAAAGTGGAGGGCCACCATAAAATAAAAAAAAATGCATTAATATTCTTCAAAAAAAATTAAAGAAAATATTTTAATTTTTTTTTAATTTACCTGAAACCACTGTTGCTAGGCAGTCTTCCTAATCTGCCTCGTCCTCCTCTTTGCGAGTGGCCCTGTTGCCTTCTGGGACATGTGTGTGTCCCAGAAACACAACAGGGCCATTCACAAAAATTTTTTTTTATATATATATAATTTTTATTTTATTTTTTATATCGGGACTGCGCTATTGCAGCAGACACTTTTGACACATTTTTGGGTCCGGTGACAATTTTACAGCGATCAGTGCTCTAAAAAGGCACTGTATTACTGTGTAAATGACACTGGTAGGGATGGGGTTAACACTAGGGGGCGATGTGTGTGTGTGTGTGTGTGTGTGTGTGTGTGTGTGTGTGTGTGTGTGTGTGTGTGTGTGGGTGTGTGTGTGTGTGTGTGTGTGTGTGTGTGTGTGTGTGTGTGTGTGTGTGTGTGTGTGTGTGTGTCAATATTATGAAAAAAGGGTCTATTTTTCTAAAATATCACAAAAAACACATTAAAAATGATGTAATATGATATTGTCCCTTTGAATATTGCAGCAGCGCTTAATGTCCTTGTTAATCAACTGACTTTTCCCGTAGAAATACTGGTTAAAAAAACCAATCGCATGAACCAATCACAGTCTGATGAGCAGGGAATGTCTCTTGTGTAATATTGCAGAAAAGCTTCCACCATAAAATTTCACCCAGATTTCCACCACGTGCGGTCACATCTCCCCTTTGGGGATACACTCACCAGAACCTGGATATTAAAAAGCCTTTCAATATTTCCAAAGAAAACCAACTCCTCCTCAGCACGTCTCCTTACAGCCTCTTGGTGTCAGAGGCAGACAGAGGTATATTGGCAGACAGTGTATATGGAATCTAGCTGTGCGATCACCAGCAACAGCCGGTAATACAAAGTAATGTATATTCTCCTAGTTTTACCACCGGAATATAGTGTAGTCCCTCTAGCATGTCCCAAATAAGAGATTATCGCAGATACCCATCTTGTATGTCCCAGTTCTTATTTGGGACATGCTAGAGGGACTACACTATATTCCGGTGGTAAAACTAGGAGAATATATACATTACTGTGTATTACCGGCTGTTGCTGGTGATCGCACAGCTAGATTCCATATACACTGTCTGCCAATATAATAAAAGCTCAAAAGAATGTTGAAGAGAATGGTTGTAACATCATCTATGTACATGCTGGGTTCCGTTCCTGGGGATATGACTGGAATATGAATACTGTATTTGTGATTGTTATAATTATACACCATCGAGTGCTGACATGTAAACCAGCTACATACAACTCACAGGGGACAACGGAGCCGTCAGCTCTGATTGAGCGCTGCGAATGTCTGTTAAAAAATACTATGTCTTGATTGGGCGATTTCTCAGCATGACACAGTTAAAAACTGGCTTCCGGTTGGTAGGTCACGCCCTCAGACGAAGTCAGGATATGACAAAATGCGTCAGTGTCGTGACCTACCGGAAGTGACGCCTGCGCCCCAACGTGCGTTCCAGCTGTACCAGGAAGTGTATCGCTGTTCTATACAGCGGCCGTTTAGCGCTTGTTCTGGCGGACGTGACAGATCAAGGCACAGTGCACTTTTATTACAAAGCTTCATAATGTTATATTTGTGGTACGCATTTTTATACTAGGGGGGTGTGGGCCTGTTTTATCAATAAACCTACCAAAACTGTACTACGCTATTTGCACAATTTTTTTTTCTTATATGCTGGGAACCGGAGCCTGAACTACTCTGACACCTAGAGGATGTAAGGAGACGTGCTGAGGAGGAGTTGGTTTTCTTTGGAATATCCAGGTTCTGGTGAGTGTATCCCCAAAGGGGAGATTTGAGCGCATGTGGTGGAAATCTGGATGAAATTTTATGGTGGAAGCTTTTCTGCAATATTACACAAGAGACTTTCCCTGCTCATCAGACTGTGATTGGTTCATGTGATTGTTTTTTTTAACCATTATTTCTATGGGAAATGTCAGTTGATTAACAAGGACATTAAGCGCTGCTGCAATATTCAAAGGGACAATATCGTATTACATCATTTTTAATGTGTTTTTTGTGATATTTTAGAAAAATAGACCCTTTTTTCATAATATTGACACACACACACACACACACACACACACACACACACACACACACACACACACCGCCCCCTAGTGTTAACCCCATCCCTACCAGTGTCATTTACACAGTAATCACTGATCGCTGTAAAATTGTCACCGGACCCAAAAATGTGTCAAGTGTCTGCTGCAATATTCAAAAGGGACAACATCATATTACATCATTTTTAATGTGTTTTCTGTGATATTTTAGAAAAATAGACCCTTTTTTCATAATATTGCCATATTTTCACATTCTGTTGCACATCAAGTAGCTGCTCGCATTAGATGATTTTTATTATTTTATATATGTATGTATGTATGTGTATGTTTGTAAGTGTGTTGGGACCCCACTATACCACAGATGGACACCAGTGGCAAAAAGCGCCCTGAGGCGATTCAGTTCGCATAGGTTGCGCTATACAAGTCATTCATTCATACCACATACACACACACACACACACACACACACACACACACAGCCAAAAATCTATCCGATATTTTGTAGCCGCTACAACTTTTGCGCAAACCAATCAATGTACGCTTATTATTGCGATTTTTTTTTTTAATTTGGGATATTTATTATAGCAAAAATTAAAAGATAGTATTTATTTCAAAATTGTTGGTCTAAAGATGGTTTTCTATTTAAGATACATTAATAATTTTGTTTATTCAGCATGAAATGCAGCTTGGTTATGTAGCATGAGGCTGTATATTCTGTAATATTTCCATTTTTGGTAAACTCATTCAATGAATCCAAGCTCTGTAAGCTGAGATAACATGCACTGCATTGATGCATTCACACAATGGCACAGCAACCATGAGATTAAACAAAGTTCAGGAATATTCCTTTATCCCATTGTTTTGCAAATCTATGTACACTACAAACTGTATGATTAAATAATATTTATATATCACTGTTTTACTAACCCGACAGCTTACACCTCTCCTAAAGCGCCTCAAAGAAGCTGCTTGCAAGACTTTTTTTTTTGACGTGCACCACTTCACCGCTGATCATTCTCTCGGCTTTCACATTGGAGTGGCAGGAGAGGCACCATAGCGCCTCAGTGTGAAAGGGGTCCTAAAGACTAAACCTTTGTCTGACATTTGTTTCTTACAAAGTTAAAATCTGTATTTTTGGAACCATAGCAGAGGCCCTAGGGAATAAAATGGCATTTTTTGCAATATTTTATGTCACACTGTATTTGCGCAGCGGTCTTTCGAGCGCAATTTTTTGGAAAAAATACACTTCAATGAATTAAAAAAAAGAAACGAAAAACAGTAAAGTTAGCCCAATTTTTTTGTATAATGCGAAAGATGTTACGTCACGAGAATCGTGATCTTTATTCTAAGCAAAAAAATAGTGATTCTCATTTTAGCCAGATTAATGCAGCTTCACTGCCTACTAAGTGCAAGTCACCATAGCCAATACATATGTACTCTCCCCCACCGTGTTTGCAACTAAAGTGGTAAAATCACAGCTCAACCAAGTGTTTTCCCAACCCCCTCACCAATCACCCATGTAAACAAGCACGGGGAAACACCCTATGGAGCGCTCAGTAGCAGAAGCTCAGGAGATCCTCAATTCGGCTCCCAGGCTTAGTGCTGGAGCACAACGTTCACTGACAGCCTATAACAGGGATATGCAATTAGCGGACCTCCAGCTGTTGCAAAACTACAAGTCCCATCATACCTCTGCCAGCCACAAGCCTGACACCCAGAGTCTTGCTATGCCTCATGGGACTTGTAGTTCTGCAGAGCTAGAGGTCCGCTAATTGCATATCACCGGCCTATAATATCAGCACTACAGTCCACCGGAGGCGCTGTCTCTCCATGCAGCCTGCTGTGCTCCAGCCCTCATCTAAAGGCCCGTACACACGATCGGACTTTTTGACAACAAACATGCAAATTAGCTGTTTTGGACCAACATCCGACCGTGTGTACGCTCCATCGGACCAACTTTTTCAGTTTTCATCTGACTTTTGTTGGCTGTGCGAACGGATCAACTTTCTGCCAACAAAAGTCAGATGGAGCAAAGTCCGACCGTGTGTACAGAAAACCATCGGACTTTTGTACAAACACGCATGCTCAAAACCAATGCAAAAGATCAGACAACAATACAGAAGTTGACCAAAGGTGGCGCTGGAGTATTCGAACGTCCTCTTTTGAAGTGTCATCAGTACGTTGAAACGTCACTACGTTCGTGTTTGTTGCCTAAAAAGTCCGATCGTGTTTATGCAATACCAACTTGGGGCCAACGCCCTTTGTACAAAAATCCACGGGAAAGTTGGTACAAAGTCCGATCGTGTGTATGAGGCTTAAGGGTGACCACACTGCTCCTCCATAGATACAGTGTACATAGGGGTGCAATGTAGAACTCTTAGTACGGGGGAGAGGGGGGGGGTGCAACGCAGAGCCCTTAATACACGGAGAGAGGGGGCGCAACACAGTGCCCTTAATACACGGGGAGAGAGGGGTGCAACGCAGAGCCCTTAATACATGGGGGGTGCAGAACCCTTATAGGAGTGCAACGTAGGGCCCTTAGTACATGGGGGAGCAACGCAGAGCCCCTAATACATATGGGGGGGCATGCAGGACCCTTAGTACATGGGGGGGTATGCAGAATCCTTATAGGGGTGCAGCGTAGAGCCCTTTGTACACGGGGTGTGCAACGCGGAGCCCTTATTACATAGGGGGTATGCAGAACCCTTAGTTCATGGGGGGGCATGCAGAACCCTTATAGGAAGAGTGCAACGTAGAGCCCTTAGTACATGGGGGAGCAACGCAGAGCCCTTAGTACACCGGGGAGGGGTAATGCAACGCGGAGCCCTTAGTACACCAGGGAGGGGTAATGCAACGCGGAGCTCTTAGTACATAGGGGGTATGCAGGACCCTTGAAGGGGTGCAACGTAGAGCCCTTAGTACATAGGGGGTATGCAGGACCCTTGAAGGGGTGCAACGTAGAGCCCTTAGTACATGGGGGTGCAATGCTGAGCCCTTAGTAAATAGGGGGGCATGCAGGACCCTTACTACACAAGGGAGGGGGTGCAACGCAGAGCCCTTAGTACAAAGGGGAGCACGCAGAACCCGTATATGGGGTGCAACGTAGAGCCCTTAGTACACGGGGGGGAGGGGAATGCAACACGGAGCCCTTAGTACATAGGGGGGGTGCATCAGAGCCCTTAATACATGGGGGGCATGCAGAACCCTTAGTACACGAGAGGGGGGGGGTGGTGCAACGTAGACCTCTTAGTACATGGGGGGTGCAACGCTAAGCCCTTAGTACATAGGGGGGGGGACCATGCAGAACCCTTATAGGGGTGCCACTCAAAGCCCTTAGTACATGGTGGTGGTGGGGTGCCGGGGTTGTTATGCAGAATGTGAGATCCCCGTAATATGACAGAAGTGATTGCTCGGATTGCCCTCGCACACTGTGGAAGGGGGGTCAGTAGAAGCAATGTCCGGTGGTCGGTGGTACCTGTGATCCCGGGCCGGGCTCTGTAGGAGCGGGCAGTGCGGTGATCGGGGGGAGGGGGATATACAATGTCTGGGCACACTGTACACAACACCGACCACTTCCGGAGCACACACAAAGCCCGGGGACCCGACCAGGGGGGTTCCCGCTCCGCTTCCTTCCTCCACTCTGGAAAGACCCCCCTATACACAGGACACGCCCACCGCGGGGTGAGGAGAGGACGCCGGTGGCTGTCGGGTGACATACAGCGAAGTCTTACTGGAGGAGGTCCTGAGGAGAGATCATCCGCCCGTCCCGCCTGCCCTCAATGGACCCCTATCGGGCGCAGCGTGATGATGTCAGGACGACCCGGGTGTGTTCTGTCCAATGGGGGAAGAGCGGGGAGATTAACCTCTACAGTGCTGGAGAGAGGCGATCCGGGTCCTGTCCTACTAATACCCACCGATCATCACCCTACAGAGAGGGCGGAGAGTGAGATCATTATTATTATTATTACTATACACCAGAAATGTCCATGTCCGGGAGGACACACACCGCCATATACCGGGGACCTCCCACACTCATCAATAAAGGAAAAATCACCCAAAATAGTACAACAAAAATAATCTCGTTTAAATGTATTTCTTCCTATTATTATGTCCCACCAGAAAAAAAACAATACAGAGTACAGTGTCGCTAAAGGCATTTTTTTTCATGTTGGAGAGAGTAAGGGAGGATTAGAACCCCTGTCAGGCTTGTATTTGCCATCCTGTGACCCATTGTGCAGATTTCCCTTCACTTCCTGTCCCGTAGCCAAACAGGAAGTGAGATCAAATCCTGCCAAAGTGGGGAAGGGAGAGGATGCCTAGTTGTCATCAGAATCAGTGTCCCCATTGGAAGATTTCCCCACTTTTCCTGTTGTGGGGACAACCCCAAATGTGGGATTTTCTTTTTGCTTTCACTCTCAGTGATAAGAGTACAAATAGAGGGAGGGACTCTCCCTATGGCTGGCTTTATACCTACGCCATTGGTGCGGAATGTGTTTGCACAGCAGTCTAAAGGGTTGTTGTGCCTGCAGGAAAAATGTCCCTGCCCCCTTTTAAAAATCACAGCCACAGGGCAATCGTCTGGGGCCTTTGCACCATGCGATTTCCTGCACTGGAAAACGCACTGCACTTTAAAATGCATCTTAAGAATGAATGGCGTCCCACGAATCTTCAAAATAGCAAGGTAGTTTGTCTGCGGCTGCAGGAACGCATGCAGTTTACACACATTCCCGCACTCACATATAAGCAAACCTAGCCTTATGGAGGAACAGACATTAAGCACTTGACCTCCGGGAGGTTTTACCCCCCTCAGGACCAGGCCATTTTTTTGCGATACTGCACTGTGTTACTTTAACTGACAATTGCGTGGCCATGCGACGTTGTACCCAAATACCACTTATGTCCTTTTTTCCTACAAATAGAGCTTTCTATTGGTGGTATTTGATCACCTCTGCGTTTTTTTTTTTTTTTTTTTTTACGCTTTAAACCAAAAAAACTACAATTTTGAAAAAAAAATAAACAATATTTTTACTTTCTGCTATAACACATATCCAATAAAATCATGTAAATGTATCAATGTAGTCCAATATGTATTCTGCTACATATTTTTGCTAAAAAAAACAAAACAATAAGTGTATATTGATTGGTTTGGGCACTATGGGATAGATTTATTTATTTATGTATTTACTAGTAATAATGGTGGCGATCAGCGACTTAGACCCCTTTCACACCGAGCCGTCAGCGGTAAAGCGGCACTATTTTTAGCGCCGCTATTCGGCCACTAGCGGGCGGTTTTAACCTCCCGCTAGTGGCCGAAAAGGGGTTAAATCCATCCGCAAATCACGGTCGGAGCAGCGTTTTGCCAGCGGTATCGCAGCGCTGCCCCATTTATTTCAGTGGGGCGCAGCGGTGGAGCAGCGCTGACTTCACTGCTCCTTCACCGCTCCAAAGAAGCTGCTGGCAGGACTTTTTCTGACACCCCGACAGCGCACCGCTCCAGTGTGAAAGCCCTCGGAGTGCATGGAGCAGCTGTTTTAGGGCGTTTTGCAGGCGCTATTTTTAACGCTACATCGCCTGCAAAACGCCCTTAGTGTGAAAGGGGTCTTATAGCGGGCGATATTGCGGCGAACAGGCAGACACTAGCTGACACTTTTTGGGAACCAGTGGCACTAATACAGTGATCAGTGCTAAAAATATGTAGTCACTATACTAATGACACTGGCTGGGAAGGGGTTAACATCAGGGGCGATCAAAGGGTTACCTGTGTGCCTAGCCAGTGTTTTATTACAGTGTGGGAGGTGCTTTTACTAGAGGAAGACATGGCTCTTAGGCTCTGTTCAGACTGCTGCGGTGCGGGAACGCTGCGAATCTACTGCGGGTTCCCGGATCGCATGTCTCCCGCCGGCAGTTCACACTGCCCTATGCGATCTGCTGGGAGTGTCAGTGAAATGTTAATGACACCCCCATAGCAGCTCGCATATCGCAGTGCGATCTGCAAACTCGGACAGGAATCGGATCGCATGGTGAGAACACCCATGCGATCCGATTCTGCTGTGGACCAAAAAAAGGGTCCTGTGCAAGTTTGGGCCGAATGCGATGCGAATTCAGCCATACTACCTGTATGACTGAAATCGCATCGCACAGAGATCGCATATGATTTGCACTGCAGTGCGGTGCGAATCATATCCGATCTCCCGCACCGCAGCAGTGTGAACCCGGCCTTAGGCTTGATTCACATCTATGCATTTTGCTTTTGAGCGTTTTTGCAGTGCTTTTTGCGGTGCTTGCCGCGTTTTTTGGACACGCGTTTTTACCGCGATTTGCATTTTTGGATTTTTTTTTTACATTTTTTTTTTTTTACACTATGGTTGCTTAGCAACCAGCTATATACAGTGTAAAAAAATAAATAAAAAACGCAAATCGCGGCAAAATCGCGGTACTTGCGTTTTGGATGCGGGTCCATTGACTTCTATTACATGCAAAACGCTGCATTTTGCATGAAAAAAAGTCCCTGACCCTTTCCAAAAACGCAGAGTCACAAAAATGCATTGATGTGAACATGTTCCATAGGAACCCATGTTAAAAAATTTCCCTGCATTTCTGCAAAATACAAAATGCATCAAAAAACGCGCTAGTGTGAATGGAGTCTAAGTCCCTGCTTCGCAGAGACACAGGATCCATCCCTTCCCTCCTGTCAGAACGACAATCTGCCTTGTTTACATAGACAGACTGCTGTTCTGCCTCTCTGCTCAATCATTGGCGGACATCGAGTCTGGGGTACCTGTCGCTGGGCACACATGCATGCACGCCCCCCCCCCCCCCCCCGGAAGAGCCAGATCACGTCTATATATGTGATCTAGGGCAGTGGTCATCAACCCTGTCCTCATTGCCCACTAACAGGCCACGTTTTATGTATTACCTTGGGGGAGATGTAGACTATAATACGGCAATCACTGAGCAGCAAATGATATCACCTGTGATGTATTTCAGTTATTTTGCAAACCTGGCCTGTTGGTGGGCCCTGAGGACAGGCGTTGATGACCACTGGTCTAGGGCACAGGTGTCGCCCTGTAGCAGTAAATCTGTTACAAACCTGAAGTAGTTACTAGTAATAATAATATAATAAATATTAATAAGTAATAAACACTGACAGAGGGTCTAATCCATCTCCACTCTATCCAAAACTGAAAAAACAGTTGCATTTTGAGTGGTCCATCTAACTGGTCGGGGGGCATGATGGCGGTGGGCGGTTTGCCTGCATACTTCATTCTGGAAGATGTCCTCCCTTCCCATTGAAGAAGGTTGGGGGGTGTGTGAGTGTATAGAATGCGCAGGGCAGTGATGACAAACTTTGGCACCCCAGATGTTTTGGAACTACATTTCCCATGATGCTCACCTACACTGCAGAGTGCATGAGCATCATGGGAAATGTAGTTCCAAAACATCTGGGGTGCCAAAGTTCGCCATCACTGGTCTAGGGTAACGTGACCTCAGGAACACATTTCTAATATAACAGATGATGTTCTTCTTTGCAGATGACATGGTGAAGATGTTGTGTGGGAGGAGCAGCCTGTGAAGACGTATCAGGCTCTCCGGAGAGGAAGTCTCCCCCGTTCCCTGTCTGTGTCACATGACCTGACCATCCACCATCAGGAAGATGAAGAAGTTTAAAGCCAGTTTATACGTCTCTGCTGCAGCCGTGTCTCTGGCTTTGCTGCTACTACACTGCTGTGATAATACTAAAGTGAGTATTGCCTCCTCACCGCCTGCTTTAACCCTTTGATCCCCACACTAGCACACCACAGACACATGCATTCTGGGGGAGCTTGCAGAGCAGCCCCATTCACCTCAATGGGTCACATAGCACCTGTAGACAGCAACAGGGGGTATAATTCCTGCTGCCAAGCAAAGCATTGCGGCTGTGGCATATGTACACCCCCCCCCCAACCAATGTCTGAAGCTCACGTGTGAACAAGCTCTTAGGGTGTATTGGCAGGAAAAAAAAAAAACGAGAAAGCTGTTCGTCATGTGAAACTTTCCGTATGTTTCCTCTGCGTCAATGGGAGCAAAAAACGAATGTTAACAAGCTATTTTCTCTCCGGGTCGAATGTTATTCTTGGTATAGAGTATAGTAATTCAGGAAAATACTAGATTATAGCCACTAGATGGAGCAGACGATCATAGCACATGAATACCTATTTCCTATGATCATTGGCTCCATCTAGTGGCCATAACCCAGTGTTTTCCTAAATTATTATTATCTGTTTAAAGAATAACATTTTGTTTAGTTTTTGCTTCTTCGCACAGAACAAATGTATATGCAGTTTCACAGGACGGATAGTCTTTTATTTCATGTTTAGGGCTTATGCGCTGTACAATGTTTGCTTTGTGTACGGGCCGTTTACCGTTTCTTTTTCTTGTTAACTTTATTGAAATGTCACAAACTATGTGATATTTTTTTTTTTTACTAGTAATGGCAGCGATCAGTGACTTATAGCGGGACTGTGATATTGCGGCGAACAAATGAGACACCTAACTGACACTTTATGGGGACCAGTGACACTAATACAGTGATCAGTGCTAAACAATATGCGGATCCTTGTCCTAACCATCCGACTTTGGCATCAGACATTGTGTTATTTCCTGCCCCTGCTGTAGCCCCTCTCATTGTGTGTTAGTTTTGATTGGTCAAAGGACAAGTCATACTATCTGAAAAGTCGGATCAAAGTAGTATCCTGTTCATGAAAGTCGGATGGATGTAGGACCAATGTAGGACTTATGTCGCAGAGCAAAGTAGGATCAAAGTTGTACTACTATCATGTAGTATATGTAAACCCAGCCTTAGTCCTACTTTAACAGATAATGTTAACCAGTTGCTGCCCGCCCTATAGTAAAAAGACGTCAGCAAAGTGGTTTTAAAATCCTGACGGGACGTCATATGACGTCCTCAGGATTTGGGGGCGCGCATTGCAGCGACCGTTGTTGCGGTGTGTAAGTCTGACACCCCGCAACTACGATCTTCTTTACCACATGATCAGCCGTGTCCAATCACGGCTGATCACAGAGTAAATCGGAAGAGTCAGCGATCGGCTTTTCCTCACTCGCGTCTGTCAGACGCGAGTAGTGGAGAGCTGATCGGCTGCTCCTCTGACAGGGGGATCTGTGCTGATCGATTATCAGCGCAGCCCCCCCGAGGATGCCCACACTGGACCACCAGGGACACCACCAGATCACCAGGGATGCCCAGCACCAGGTATGCCACCCTAGACCACCAGGGATGACACACAGTGCCCACAATGGATGCCAATCAGTGCCCACAATGGGCATCACTGATTGGCATGCATTATTGTTTGGCACTGATTGGCATCCATCAGTACAATACAAAAAAATACAATGCCGCCTATCAGTGCCCATCTGTGCCACCTACCAGTGCCCATCTGTGCCACCTATCAGTGCTCATCCATGCTGCCTATCAGTGCCCATCCATGCCCATCCGTGCCTCCTATCCATGCCCATCCGTGCCTCCTATCCATGCCCATCCATGCCGCCTATACATACTCATCCGTGCTGCCTATCCATGCCAATCCGTGCCAGCTATCAGTGCCCATCCATGTCGCCCATCAGTGTCACCTATCAGTGCCTATCATTGCCGCCTATCAGTGCCACATATCAGTGCCCATCAACGCCACCTCATCGGTGCCCATCAGTGCCACCTTGTCAGTGCAGCCCCATTAGTGTGCCCATCAGTGAAGGAGAAAACGTACTTATTTACAAAGTTTTGAAACTAAAAACAAAAAAAAAAACCTTTTTTTTTTTCAAAATTTTCGGTCTTTTTTTATTTGTTTAGCAAAAAATAAAAACCGTAGCGGTGATCAAATACCACCAAAAGAAAGCTCTATTTGTGGGAAAAAAATGATAAAAAATGTCATTTGTGTACAGTGTTACATGACCGCGCAATTGTCATTCAAAGTGCGACAGAGCTGAAAGCTGAAAATTGGTCTGGGCAGGAAGGTGTTTAAGTGCCCAGTATTGAAGTGGTTAAACGAGTTTGTTTCATTATTTTCAGGTGTGGATTAGACTATTCTTTGGCTATCCAACAAGAACTAGAGAAGAGCAACTTTTCAAGCTGGATGTTGGGTGGCCAAGAGACCCCAGCCTTTTCACCGGCACTCCCTATGATGTTGCTGTGGATCACCAAAATTCTTTGGTTTATGTTGCTCAGGTACTCTAACTTTGTTCTATTTCAGGACCCTTTTAATGTGAGAACCGGCTCCATTGAAAGCCAATCACACTCACAAGTTATGCGAATTGGATGCAGTTAACATTGCAGGGATTTTAACAAACTTTGTTGTACATTCTTACCTTTTGTTATTCTGAAGAAATAGCTGTTTGTTTGTGTCCATGTGCACAGTGAATCTGTATGGGGTTGGTTTTATAATCATCAGTCAGCTGCTGCACCTGCAGGGCTCTAATGAGGAAAGTGGCGGGGTCTGCATCCCTTAAGGCCTGGTTCACACCTATGCATTTTTTTTAGTGCGTTTTCAGTTTTGCAGAAACACACTACAGTCCATTTACCATGGTTTTCTATGGGTCACCTTCACATCTGTGCAGTTCATGGAAAGGGCCAGGGACTTTTTTTCTGGTTTTTGGTTCCATAGACTTCAATGGATGAAAAACGAGTATTGAAACATGCAAAATGCACCTGGAATATGCAAACTGCAACCTGCATAGGTTTACAACCCGTCCTTAGACATGATTTCCTTTTGGTAGTATCTCACCAAAAATGACATTTTTGTTGCAGGGGATGCCTGAAATCTGACTTGTATCTTAGTGCAAAATCAGGGAAAATCAGTGAGCCAATCACACAAGCAGGAAATTACATTTGGGGGGGGGGGGGGGGGGTTATTTACACCATCTGTGTACAGAATGCCTCCAGGTTGCCATATTGCATTGTATTTTACATAAAATTACAGCGCTGCAGATTGAAAAGGAAAGTTCATTTTTAATAACATTCATTTACAATATGACTTGTATCACAATTGTATACGCTATATGAATTTTTTTATTTGAGATTTTTTTTCCCACGGAAGTGGAGTTACCCTTTAATGCAAACACAAACAGCAGCTACAATTTGGAGGAGAACTAGGAGAGCCTAACTTCTATGAGGCTATTATTGGTACCCCTGCCTTCCGAATAGAGATGTGACAAGGCATCGTTGGGGCGGGAATTGAGCAGTAATCTTCCCAACAGCAATAAATGAGTATTGCTTCAAAGGCCAACTCCAACATCATTTTTTTAGCAGTTTCTGTCAGAGTGGCCCCCAACAGCAATAAATGCCCAACAGAGGAGTCAACAGCAATAAATGCCCAACAGAGGAACCAACCTGCTCCACTCTGCCAGAAACTTCTAAAAAAAAAGATGTTGGAGTTGGATCACAGCATTGTAAAGCCTTCTGAGACAAAGCAGTAGACATTTCTACTTTCTATTTTCCACAGTGGCGATTGCTCCATAAAGGGCGCCCCCCCATCCATGCGTCCGGCCCCGTAATCTACATGCAGGGCACCGGACGCATGGATTCCAATGGAATAGGTGATTAGAGACAGAGGCTCTATTAGGCTTCAAAAAAAGGCGGGCTCGGGGCGCAGGGCACTACACCCTAAGCTCACCCACTTGTGTGACAATAGCGATTAAATATTCACCGCCGCCGTTTGTCTCCTGCGTTGGTGGGGGGGGGGGGGGTGGCGGGGTGACCGCCGCCGCTTGTTTGACTCTCTGGGGGGGGTGTTAGTTTGTGCCCCCCCAATACAATACATTTTCAGTCTCATAGTAGAAAGTTATGTAGTGCACAGGCCACCGCTCAGTCTGGATAGTGGGGATGATTATTTTTTTGCAAAATTTTTCATTAGCGTACAAAATTGCCCACGCAGGGGCCAAACATTACCCACACAGGGGCAAATCCTCCGATATGGCAACGGACCACATCAGTGCACATCATATACCCTGAACATTCTGCCTCTGAAGCAGCAACAGAACGCAACAGGGCAGATCAACAATAATACAACCTTACTTATCTATATCCCAATGTGGGGAGAGATTTAGTTCAGAAGGTTCTGTGCTCAATATTATATTGACAAGATAATTTGACATGAGAGTACTTGGGTCAATCTACTATCATACTATAACCATGACGTTAATCTAGGGGTTAATTACTGCATCAGTTGCCGTAGTAGTGTCATCTAACCAACAGGTCCACACCTTTTCAAATTTTTGTGGGCAACCCCTGCCCGAGTAGGTGGCTTTATAAAGGGGTAAACTGGTGTTCACAAGGTTTTTCCAGAACCTGACAGAAGGGGGAGATGATTGTTTCCATTTCATTCTAATGGCCTTGCGTGCATAGTACAACAATAAGGATATGAGTATTTTCCTAGCTCTGAGGATTGACATTTGCTCCACCAGCCCCAGCAGACAGTACAGGGGGTCCCCTGACTTACGAACACCCGACCTACGAACAACCCCTACTTACGAACGGGGTGCTGCGGGGACCCTCCGCCATTTTTCGGTGGTTTTCGGCGTCTTTCGTCCGTTCTGCGCATGCGCGGCCATACGGAGCATCGAAAAATGCCGGAAATGTCCGTAATTTGCCGCGCATGCGCAGAACGGCATCAGACGGAACATCGGAAATGTCCGGAAATCTCCGTATTTGTCGGTCTGCGCATGCGCGCCGACTTACGAACATTTCCGACTTCCGTACACGGGGCCAGTCCCTAACGAGTTCGTAACTCGGGGACCCCCTGTATTTAGGATCATAGGGAACATTAGTCTTGGTAATCTTAACTATCACATGGAGAACTTCCTTCCAATAATGTGCAATTGCTGGGCAAGCCCAGAAAATGTAAAAGAATTCCCCTGGTTGATAGGAGCAACGCCAGCACGCCGGGGAATGCGCCGGCGACATCTGGTGCAGTCTATGGGGTGTGTAGTGAGCTCTGTGGATAATTTTGTATTGGACCAGTTTGTCCCTGGCTAAGACCAGAGGGGAGAATGGAAAATCCCAAATCTCCCTCCAATCATCGTCATCCAGCTCCGGTATGTCCCCCACCCATTTCCTGTGGAGGGAGGACAGCTCGGGGATGGCAGCAACCAGCAGGGACCCGTAAATCTGAGACGTGGGTTTCTCCAAATCTTTCACCCGAAGGGTGGAGGGGATGATTATTTAAATCACAAAAGACATATTAAGTGTGTAAGAAATACATTATGGAATTAAAATGAACATACGGAGTAGTAATACGCTTCTAGTATTGTCTGTTTAGGCTTCATCCATGCATATCAATTATCAATATTTGGGGTTTTGCTCTTTTTCTGTATTGCATTGCGATATCCGTGTAATGGGCATCCATACTTGGATTGCCACCAGCACTACTTGTAAACTGTACCTTTGTTTTAAGTTTCACAAAATCTCTTTATGGAATAAACAATGGACATACACAGAAACTATTTTTCATGTAATTAGTGATCTTGGATCTTTTCCGAGGGAAGAACAAGCACAGCTTGATGCATTCTCTGATTTCCATCACACTGTAGAAGCCAGATGTTAGTAAGGTAGCATTTATTGGAGGTCCAGTGAAGAGGAAGTCTATCCATGGACATACTCATGTTTTGGTCCATTTAGACCCATTTTTCTTCTTACTTGACATGTTGTATTTTATTCTAGAGAGGGGACAATGTATCCAAGGTTCTGGTGTTCACAGAAGAAGGATACTTTAAGGAATCCTGGAATACTAACACTCTTGACATGCCCCATGGTATTTTTGCAGCAATTAATCCGAATGAGCAATCTATATGGATAACGGATGTTGGTCAAGGTAATATCATTTAAATGAATAAAGCTGTTGCAAATATAAATTGCAGTTTCCTATAGGTGCCTGGACATGCCTGCAACAGCCTATTAACAGCCTGCTGTTACAGATACCTCCTGGACCTCGTACATTCCTATTGGCCCTTTACTATGATGAGCCGAGTTAGTGGCCAGTAGGAATGTGCAGGAGACCTACGCATTGTAAAGCTGGCCACACACTTTACAATCCCTTCATTCAATCAATAAATCTGGTCAAACACTGCAATCTGATTGCACAGTCTCAATACAAACAACCAGGGGTGTTGCTAGGGGGTGGCTATTGGGGCATTAGCCCCAAATCTGGGGCCCATAGCCCAGAGTCTTTTGCCGCAGGGTCCCTGCCTAACCAGCGGATCGTGGCCACGGCTGCTGTGGCAGGCGGGCTGGCTGCATGAGACAGGCGGGGGAGAGAATTGAGTGGGCGGACAAGCAGAGATGACATCTCTCGCCGCCCGCTCTACATCAGCGATCTTCACAGCCAGGCCTCTTCAATGTGGGAGCAACGTGCAGAGAGAGCAGAGAGATGACATCCTCTCTCACTGCCCGCCACACATCAGCGATCTTTCGCCCTCACAGTGCGGTGGAGTGGAGGCCACATGCTTCCTGTCATCAGTGGAGCTCCACTTTGCAGCCAGACCCCCTTGCTTCAATGTCAGAGGTGCGGCGGGGAGCAGCAAGATGACACATTTGGTGTCCTGTGACGTGGGAAGTTAAAATCTGCAAATGGTGGCAGGCGACGTGGCAAGTGACAATCCACATCTGTTGCCAGGTGAAAGTGGCAAGCGACAATCCACATTTGGGGGCAGGTGACGTGGCAAGTAACACGCTGCATCAGGTGGCAGGAGATAGGGCAAGTGACACGCCCAGGGCTCCCACTGATTCTGCATTATGGTGAGTTGAACCACTTCATTATATATTAGAATGCAACAATAGAAACAATGCACCTCAATCACCCTGACACCATATCAACCATGGTGCCATGATGATTGAAGCGCCAACACCAGACATTGCCTGCAAAATATGGCTTACCATTGGCGTGACCAATTTTAGTAAATCAACCCCAATGATTCTAGGCATATTGACCAGCCACTTACCCTGCATTTATCCTGCTCATCCATAACTTACCCAACAGCAGATGAAGAAAGCAAATGGAGTTTACATACACTGCAAAGTTGGATATGATGTTTATTGTGGACGGTAAAGGAAATATCAACTCAGAATATTTTTATATTTAGCAGACTGCGAGCCCATAAAAGCACTTCTGAAGAAAAATGCAAATAATTTCAATATTAGGGGAACACAGGAGCATATGCCTACCATATAATCCTCTATAAGTATTATTGAGAAAATCATTTCCAACAGCTTCCTGAAAGGCAAATGTCAAAATTCGATTGACCCGGCAGCTGTAGCATTTGATGTATTAGGGCCCTTTCATACGGGTGCTCCAATTAGGTCCGCCTGTCAGTTTTTCAGGCGGACCTGATCGGATGCTCCATTCACCTCTATGGAGCAACAGATGTCAGCGGTGACATGTCCACTGACATCCACCTGGATCCAATCTGATCCTGTCTGTGAAATCCAGACGGATGGAAACCCTATCCTCCCTACCTGAAGGATGGGATCAGATGAAAACGGACAGGCGCTCTGTTTTCATCCGATCTCCCATAGAGGAGAGCTGGACTCTGACAAGTCAGTCTAAGCACAGTGAGCGGAGACTGACCTGTCATCCACCTGCTCAGCAGGGATCAGCGGAGCGATCCCCACACTGAGAAAAACTGAGTCCGTCGGGCGGAAAGCCTGTGTGAAATAATCATCAAAACAGGCATTTGCTGCCTTAATTGGCCTTATTATGTGTATGTATGAATGTGAGTTAGGGACCTTACATTGTAAGCTCCTTGAGGGCAGGGACTGATGTGAATGTACAATATATAAGTAAAGCCCAGCATAAAGTGACGGGTCTATATAAGTACCTGTATTAATAAAATAAATAAATAATAAATATAGTTAATACCTGGTACTTGGTATCTCGACTTGGGGAGATCACTAGGAAGTTCGACCTCCCTCCTCCTGCCAACCCCACCGGGCCATTCAGAAAGTGCAGCGCGCTTCGCACATGTGCAGTAGGGAACCGACTGTGAAGCCGCAAGGTTTCCCTTAGAAGCAATGCAATTCCTACCTATGTAGCAAACCTCCGTTTACTCCCACCCCAGCTACATTAAAATTGCGCACGCCCGTCCAACGACGACAAACTATGTAAATTTTACTATCCATAGGCGATGCTTTAAAAGCCTTTACAGGTTGCCATGATCTGATATTTGAGATCCTCGATACCCCATGTGTGGGACGATCGTTATTTGCTTGCGTGCGGGACCGACGCACGCGTTCACCTTTCCATGCGAGCATGGGAGGATAGGGGGGGCACTTTGCTTTTTTTTTCCAGTTATTAATTTATTTTATTTTGTGCATATATTATTTTTTTCCCCAAAAAGTTAACTTATCCTTTAACAGTCCAGTCACAGGGTAGACAGGGGACCTGTAAGTGAAAGTGTAAATCTCAGAACTGAGCAGAAATACAAATCCTGCGATAGGTAAAACTGTTACCATGTATGTATTTTTGTATATCATTTACCAGTTTGGCTGGAGTTCAGCTTTAAGGAAGTCTTTGCAATGTAAATATACTAGTCTTGTGCATGAATAATACTGTATTCTCTTTTAATTGTCCCTTTGAACGTTCTTCAGGACAGTTTGGGCATACAATAAAACAGTATTCACTGTCTGGAAAGCTCCTTACAGTCCTTGGTACCCCAGGCAAAGCGGGGTCAAGTCTGAGTCCGCTCCAGTTTGATCAACCTGCAGATATTTTCGTTAAAACAAACGGAGATGTGTATATAGTGGATGGTGACGGCGGGCTTAACAATAGACTTCTAATGCTTACCAAAGGTACAGTGATTATTACTTGTCTTTATTACACTTTTCACTATTACATGCCAGCATAGACAAATGTTTGACCTTACCAAAGCCAAACGGGTCACAGTTCTTTTAGTAAAGGCCAACATTCTAAATGGTTTGGCTCAAGTGTATCTTATAGCTCTAGGAGACTGGACTGATAACATTTACCCACCATTGTGCCCATCTCTGCCCCCTGATACATCAACGAATGGTGTGTGACTACCTTAATCCAGCTGCAAGTGTAATACCCCTCAAAATGGCTTTGGCAGGTAGGTGGCGCTGGGAACAGAAGTGCAGAGATCACACAAGCTAAAATCCCTAAATAGTATAAGAAGTCTGTGAGTAATGCAGATTTCTCACATCAGTTTTTATTGTTAGTACAGAAAGCTTGATATTTGATACTTTTTGTTTCCGCCACCTGCCTAGAATCTGCTCTCTATTTTTTAACTGATGTATTTTTTTACTTTTAGATTTCAATGTTGAATGGACTTTGGGAGGTAATGGAACAAAGCCTGGTGAATTCTATATTCCTCATAGTGTCGCAGTGGACGAATTTGGACGTGTAAGGCTACTTTGATTATTGTGACACCAGAACTATATTACTATTAAAGAGCCTCTAAAAAAATCCCCCCCCCCCCCCCCCCCCCCCCCCCCCCCCCCCCCCCCCCCCCCCAAAAAAAACCTGCAAGGCAAAGGCATAATGAGCTAGTATGCATCACATACTAGCTCATTATGAAATATTTACCTTAAAACAAAGCTGTTGCGGTGGGCCCCGCACACCGCTATCACAGCCGGCATCTTTCCCGGAGCTTCTTCCAGGTTCCGGCCAATCACAGCGTGGGATCCGCCGTTCATGGCACAGGCTCGGAAGGAACGGCACCCATGGACAGTGATGTCACTGGCTGCATGCACTGGAAATATCTCCTAAACTGTACAGGTTTAGGCAATATTTTCAATACCTATAGGTAAGCCTTGTTATAGGCTTACCTATAGGGTAAAGTTTGCCTTACTTCCTCTTCAATCTGTAGGGCTATTACTATTCACCAGTGGCGGCTGCTGCTCAATTTTTTGGGGCTGAAAATAAACCTGGCCCCTAACTCGTCCCACAGTGCTCTGCGCCCCAAGCCCACCCTTTTTGACGGCAATTAGAGCCTCAGGCTCTAATCATGTGCTTCAAAAAAAATAAAACCCCATTGAAATCCATGGGTCCGGTGCCCTAAATGGAAATTAGGGGACGGGCGCATGCATTAGGGGGGCGGCACCCCTTATGACTGGCTGCCACTGCTATTCACTGCACTAGTATTTAAAGGGGAGTTCCAGGCCGTTTATGTTTATTAAAAGTCAGCAGCTACAAAAAGTGTAGTTGCTGACTTTTAATAAACAGACACTTACCTGTTCCACGGTCCAGCGATTTACGTATCGCATGAAGCCTGACTGGAAAACTCCCAGGACGTTGCTAAGAGAGGCCCAGCTGTTACTGTTCACCTTCACCATCACAGGGGCGAGTTTTCTCTGATTCAAACCCCCTCACATGCGTTTTCTCTTCCTTAATGCAGTGGACGAGAGCGTCCAGATAAAGGTGAACTAACCCTTCAAAGGCTAAGTTCACTTAAAAAATAAAAATAAATGCACAAATGAGCCTGCAGAGCATTACACCCGCAATCAACAGATCGGAGATGCAATGTCAGGCTCCTGCAGACACTCAGTACAGCTGTCTGCCCGTACCTCCCAAACTGTCCGACAGTTGCTGAATTGCAGGTAGTATGAATGAAATACAAGATTGCTCATCAGCGCCCTCACAGTTCACTTAGAACTTAAAGCCCTCTGCCACAGTGGGAGATGGGACTTGTAGTTCATTCTTTCAGGGGCCTTTGTGAATGAATAACGCAACTGTGTGGGTGGAGCTCCACACAGTCACACTGTTTTTAGATTGTGACAGCGGGTGCGGGGAGAGGATCCCCACCCAACTGTCACAATGGGGGACCAGGGCGTGGGGTGAGGGTGGCTGTTGCATTAGTAGCATGCTACACGTTACACCCTAAATATGAGTGTAACATGCTATTAACCCCTTGGCACCTGCCACGTGCAAATATGTGGCCTCTCGGCGCCTGGGCCTTGACACCGAGATGCTGCATATTTGCGTGAATTGCGGTCGAGACGTGTGCCCTACGTGCTTCTGGCACAGTTACCGGCGTCTAACCGAAAGCTCCTGATCGATGCATGCGATCGGGAGTTTTCAAATCACATGACCGTCGTGATGGTCAATCCCGGCGGTCACATGATACTAAACCACGCCCCGCCTCCTGGCATCCTAAACCTCTCAAAGGGCTGGGAGGCACCAGTGTGATGAGGTTAAAGGTGATCATATCCTTTAATGAGAATAATAGAATACGGCATTGCTGGGAGTCCACAACAGACTCCTGATGTCAGTTTATAGATGCCTTTAATTACTTGTCATACAACTGCATGCAAATTGGTAAAATGTACTTTGAGACATGACAATAAGGCCGGGTTCACACTATGTGCGGCTGCGGGGCACAGCAGGGGGTCCAGTGCGTCCCTGTCCACTGTTTTAGGTTGGAATTAGGTCCACATTTTTGTCTGAATTCGGACCTGAAATGCAGCCAAAGACGCACAGAACTCTTCTGCAGTGCGCTCCGCGGCCGCCCTGGAGTTGTGTGAACCGACTCCATCGAGAGCCGGTCACACTCTCCTGTCATGCGAATTGGATGCGGGGAAACCCACATTCAATTCAAATCAGTGTGAACCCAGCCTTATAGCATCTGGGCGGTTTGCATGCAAGCAAATATAGTCAACAATTAATCTATTGTAACCAATTAGCTATCATTTTTATTCTTTGAACAGATGAAAAATGACCCCCATGTGCTATAGGTGGCAGGGTAGCAAAGTGGTAAGCGCAGATCTCTTGCAGCACTGAGGTCCTGTTTTCAGTTCCCAGCAGGGACACTATCTACATAGGGTTTGTATATTCTATGTGTGTTTGCAGGAGCTGCAGTTTGCTCATGCATTCCAAAATAAAAACACATGGAGCTAGGTTACACTAGAAATGCTCTCTGAAGAGCAGCTCGTGTTTTGATCACTCTTCAGAGAGCATTTAAAACACTTCCTCACTGCCTGTTTTAACCCTTCAAACACCGCACTTTGCCGCTGCATTGCGCGTGGTTGGCGGGGCAAGCACATTTAGTTGAATGGGTTGTGTTTAGTTCAGTGAGCGGTACTGCCCCCTGAACGCAGCAACGGGGATAATCCTTGCCACCATGCAAAGCATCTCTGCCACCACGTGTGTACTCCCCCCAATGCTGCCTCATGTTTTTACCTCCCCCAACCTAAGTGTAAAAGAGGTCATAAGTAAATGATTTGGCTTTTGTGTAAATAAGTGCTTATCAGTGTTTTATTCGCCAGACTGAACTGTCCTGATGAAAGATTGTTGTCTGATCATCTACAGGTTTGGGTTGCAGATCGGGGCAATAAAAGGATACAGGTGTTTGATAGCGTCACTGGGGAATGGATTGGAACCTGGGACACCTGTTTCTCCGAAGACGGGCCCTACTCAGTCAGGTATAATTGGACCATTTATTTAAAATATGTGAGATCATAAGTGGGCATTGTCAGCTGTTGAGTAATAAGTTCTGTCATGTTGTAAAACATTCATTGCTGCAAAAGATTTATATTTTACCATTTGTGGTGCATAAAACACAAACTGCCATCTGTTTTCAGAAATAATGGCTCAATAGAACAAGTAATCCTTATGGTGGTTCTGGAAACATTTGTTTCTGAGTTTAAAAAAGTTTCTTGGACATTCAAAAGTCATTCCGAGGAACAAACTAAACTCCCGGCATCATTTATAATGTTGGAAGTGGCATGTGTCACATTCACTAAGCAGATAGATGTGTTTCAGGTCTGTCTGCACCACCCGAGCCAGTTTGGATATCAGAATGGAATAGAAAATAGCACAGGTCTGCACCTAATTAACAGAGGGAATGCGCCAGTTTTCCATATAGAAAACTGCCACAGATACCCACCAGGTGCGACCTTGGCATCTGGGATGTGAGCTGTCTGCAGAGAGTTCACATCCCTCACACTGCTCATGCAGTGATTACACTACACAAGCAGAGCTGGCAGAGTTAACAAGCCTCCTCCTCCCTCCTGTGCTGAGTGAGGGGAGGGGACAAGCAGAAAGATCAGAGCATGCAGATTCAGCTCTCTTTTCTCTGTGCTCAGCCACAGAACAGAGAATGGATCACTCCCAATTAACAAAAGGGTCTGGTTCCACTTTTTGAATTATAAGCAGCATTCGCTTCATTTTTATGCTTAGGTTTATGTTAAAAGAAGAACTCAATTTTTCCAGACACTTTACATAGGTCATTTGGGCCAAACTGGCCCAAATAAACTACACTATATTACCAAAAGTATTGGGACGCCTGCCTTTACATGCACATGAACTTTAATGGCATCCCAATCTTAGTCCGTAGGGTTCAATATTGAGTTGGCTCAACCTTTGCAGCCATAACAGCTTCAACTCTTCTGGGAAGGCTGTGCACAAGGTTTAGGAGTGTGTCTCTGGGAATGTTTGACCATTCTTTCTGAAGCGCATTTGTGAGGTCAGGCACTGATGTGGAGGAGAAGGCCTGGCTCGCAGTTTCCGCTCTAATTCATCCCAAAGGCATTCTATTGGGTTGAGGTCAGGATTCGGTCCAGGCCAATAATGTTCCTCCACCCCAAACACACTCATCCATGTCTTTATGGACCTTGATTTGTGCACTGTTCCCACAAAGTTAGGGGCATTAAATTGTCCCAAATGTCTTGGTATGCTGACGCCTTAAGAGTTCCCTTCACTGGAACTAAGGGTCCAAGCCCAACCCCTAAAAAACAACCCCCCATCATAATCCCCCCCTCCACCAAATGATTTGGACCAGTACACAAAGCAAGGTTCATAAAGACATGGATGAGTGAGTTTGGGGTGGAGGAACTTAACTGGCCTGCACAGAGTTCTGACCTCAACCCAATAGAACACCTTTGGGATGAATTAGAGCGGAAACTATGAGCCAAGCCTTCTTGTCCAACATCAATGCCCAAACATTCCCATAGACACACTCCTAAACCTTGTGGACAGCCTTCCCAGAAGAGTTGAAGCTGTTATAGCTTCAAAGGGTGGGCCAACTCAATATTGAACCCTACGGACTAAGACTGGCATGCCATTAAATTTTATGTGTAAAGGCAGGCGGCCCAATACTTTTGGTAATATAGTGTATGTCCCTCACTAACCAGTGAGGCCACTGGATGTGCGGTATAAACTGTATGTAGCTGCGGCAAACTGTGTTCCAGGTGCGAGCCGAGACTTCCTGTCTCATACCCGGAACACAGAAGGGTGCAGCGCAGCAGGCGCTCATCCACTCGGAGCAAGCAATGTATACAAAGCTTTCTCTGAGGTTGTGACATCATCAGCCCACCTCTCTTGACTCAGCCAATCAGAGGAAGCTTTGTATTCATTGCTTGCTCTGAGCGGCTGCACTGGACTCTTCTGTGTTTTGGGTATGAGACAGGAATTCTCGGCTCGCACCCAGAACACTGTATGTAGCCACGGCTACATACAGCTTGGCCCAAATGAACTTAAAGTGGGTGTAAAAATTGAGTTATTCTTTAATTTACACTCAATGAGTTCTGCTGAGCTACACAAAACCCTGTTTTCTATAATGCCAACGGAATAAGCATATTTCTGTACGCCAGCCAGAAATCTCCTTTAATTATCCCGACTACACTAAACTGAAAGCCAGGTCAGATTGGTTATTATTTAGAAAGTATGATGTATTTACACTGAGCATGCTTTTCTTTTTGTTATTATTGCAGTATTTACTCTACATTCATTTTCCAAGTTTGTTCTCCCATATTTTCCTTTTTGCAATAAATATTACGGAAATTTTTTTCTAGTAATCACTATAATTTAGTTTCCCTAGCTCTCCCACATGTCAGTATAATTATGGGGTCAGGGGACGGAGCTGACCCATACATATGTTGACATGAGATGAGCCAGGAATATGGAGAAAAAATTTCTAGAACTTACCGTAATTTTCTTTTCTCAGCTTTGCTTTATGTCAGCAAACATATAGGTTAGCTCCAACCCCTGACCCCATAGGTATGTTGACACGGAGTCAGACAGAAAATAAGTTTGTACAATGTACAAATATAATAATAATGTAGTAAATAGAGACTGCGCTGCTTAACTAAAATGAATATGCAAAATATATATCTAAACAAAATAATTACCGTATATACTCGAGTATAAGTCGAGTTTTTCAGCACATTTTTTTTGTTCTGAAAGTGCCCCCTCAGCTTATACTCGAGTCAAGCACTTTTCTGCAGCAGAGAATGGCATTTTCCGACCCGACTTTGGGGTTCCTAGCACCAAGTGGCCCCGATATACGGGGCCCCAAAGTCGGTTCTCTGCTTCAGTGCTTGACATTTATCGAACTGACTTTGGGGCCCCGTATCTCGAGGCCACTTGGTACTAGGAACCCCATCTTGGATAGGTTGTAGTGCTAGTTCCACTGGGTTTGCACACCAAATTTGGGGTTCCTAGCACCAAGTGGCCACAAGATACGGGGCCCCAAATTCGGTCAACTGTGTCCATCTGCAGCAATGTCATTTCGGGACCCTTTGGGTCCAGAGACCCCACATTTTCGCTGCAGCTAGGGGGCATCTAGGAACCCTTAACTACCAAGTTTGAAGTTCAGGGGACCTATGGCTCCAAATTGGCACAGTGAGGCTGCAAATGGACACAGTGAGGCTGCAAATGAGCATTGTTGACCCTCTTTTCCACTTACACTTACAGTAGCTGCGCATTTCTCACCCTAGGCTTATACTCGAGTCAATACGCTTTCCCAGTTTTTTGTACTAAAATTAGGTGCCTCGGCTTAGATTCGGGTCGGCTTATACTCCAATATATATGGTAGATTGTGCAAAAATACTGTGCGAAAAAACGAATATTGCAAATCTATGTAGAAATCTTGATCTCCAACAAATGTGCAAACAGCAATGAGTGCAGTTTAAAATAACATAATAGTGCAAAGGACATCAAATAAATAGTGAATCTAGAAGATATGTGCAAAATTGCTGTGCAAAATATGCAATAAAAAGGTAGATCCGTGCAAAGTATCCAACAGATAATAATTATTATTATTATTATACAGTATTTATATAGCGCCAACAGTTTGCGCAGCGCTTTACAACATGAGTGCAGACAGTGCACTTACAATACAAATCAATACAGGAGGGATCAGATCATAATAATGATGTGCAAACAGCAATTGTGCAAAATAGCAATAAAATATTCAAGTCCAATGATATGAAACAAAGTCTCTTAATAAAGTGCAGTAAACTCGAAGCCAGTGCTCGATCAAAACCTGCAGACTGTCCCATCCAATACTAAAGTGCATGTGCAGCAATGTGACAGACTTCTTCCATCCAATTCGGGTGATAAAATTTCCCCCAGCCTCTCACCTCATAGAACGAATAAATGAGCCACACACAGGTACTCCACACTGGTCCGCTCGATCCCTAGTTGATCGATCCCACGGGGGTTCCGGAACACTCAGGATCACAGGATGATCACATGCAGCAATATGGAAGAATAAGGGAGGGCTCCATAGTGCAGTATCTTAAACACTTTTTAATAAAAATTCATGTAGCACTTACAGTTAATAAAACGAAGATGGAGCAGATACACATAAACTTCCGACCTCGGCCGCGACCGGAATTGACGTCACCACGGCTTTTTTCACTGATGCGTTGCGTCACTGACCACGTGACTTTTTCAAAACCCTTTTGAAAAAGTCACATGGTTAAACATAGTATTTCACATGTTATCAGTCAGCAGGATGGGGATACAACCCCATTACAAACATTATGGAGAAAGTAGGTTATTGTCAGCAACCTCATTAAGGATTGTGATGTCACCACCCCGCCTTTCTAGCTTGTCCAATCAGAGAACGCTTTGCATTTGTTGAGAGGATGCAAAGTGTCCTGAATGGTGCCTGTGTCAAGTGAGTGACCTCCTGTGTTTAGTAAACAGTAGGACAGTCGCTCGGCACAGGTCCCGGAAGCTAGTGGAGGTCACTGTAACTAAATTGGAGTGTGTGTGTGGAAGGTTCTTGCTAAATATACGTGCTAATTGAGGGTTTCTTCCTCAAAGTCAATGAGTGGTACAGCTATGTATAGATAGGATTTTAAGTTTTAAGCCTTGAGGCGATTCAGTTCGCAGTTGCAGCGCTATACAAGTTATTCATTCATTCATTCAAGTACCCCTCCAATAAGCACAAACTGCATTGATTATATTAAAGTATACAAATGTTTATTTGATCCACTAAAACATTTTTAAAACATTTTTCTTTTGTGTGTCTATACATTGATACCCTCAATCCTTCTCCACCTGACGGATACAATCGTGGAGTCACCGCTTCCTCAGGACCTCCTATCTTACCTATAGATTCAAAAGGACAACGTATATTCTGAAAGCAAAAATGCATGCTAATTCCCAGTACAGCAAGATATACATATAATTTTCATGCAAAAAAGCATACTCATGGTATACATAATGTTATCATATATTAACTAACCCCAGAACTGAGAGAGAGGGGAAGGAGGGAAGGGAAAAGAAAGGTCGCTGTAGTAGAAGTGCCTACTGTAGTGATTTTCATCTTCTACTGGGGTTCCCGCAGGTATGGCACCTACATAATTATCTTGGTCCACAATGGCTAAATGTAATTATAGAGTACATGCCATACCTAAACTTCAGCTTTAACAAATACAGTTTTGCTAAACTTCTAGCTCCCTGATGTTATTTCTTCTGTTGTTGTAGGATAACAGCGGACAGGAAGTATATAGTCGTGGCCCAGCTGAACATAAGCCGCCTGCTGTTTTTGTCCTTCCCACCTATAGGCCAGATTGGACAATGCCAAGTGGTCAGCACTATCCAGATGGCTGACAGCGTTCGGCCTCATCTTCTAGATGTCAGTGTAACGACTGGTTCAGTTTATGTGGCGGAACTTGGTGCTCAGCAAGTACAACGATATGTATATGTGTGAAAGAGCAATGGGATAAGCCTGGAGCGCATTTGTATTTTTTTGCATTTAAACTCTGGGGAAATGTCAACGGTGTGATTTTTGTCCCCCACATTCTCCAACGTGATCAAGCAAGCATAGAATGTCAAAGGAAAGTCTTAAACCAAGCTTGTTCTATGATGAAAAGCCTAATTGTAATAATTTAGACTTTGTTCCAGAGACATACTAAGGTTGTAATCCATTTCTCCTGCCAATTGTCCAGTTCACCCCTCTGGTGCAGTCCTTCTCCATGGACCCTTCAATCAGCTGAACAATGCATCTTTCAAGCAGCTTGGCATGGATAAACAAAGATAAGAACTGGAACCAAGATAAAAACAGACTAATGTCAGCCTTTCTGCATTTGATTTCTTTTCTAAAAGCCCAACTTTGGGCACAAGAACAAAATGACCCTCACACAGCTGGAGTCAATTGCTCATCAAGTCTTGGGACATAGGAATAAGGAGTAATACTTTTTTTTACACCTCACTCCTGTAGGGTTCCTATATCCAGGCAACAGCTCCCACAAAGGCTCCTCTCTAGGCCGCGATCAGATGTCAGACTCCTCCACATACAATGCAGGGCTAATAGCCCTGCATTTTATGTCATGATGCTGAGGGACCACCCACAGCCCATAGGTTCAGGGAGGAGGAGAGGACAGTGCTGGAGCCTGCTGGAGCATTGGTTACAGTAAGTTCTAAATCTTCAGCTCCCCCCAAACCTAATGAGCATATAACCCTTGCAGCGCAGGGACCCACTGCAAGGGGTGCTTTTTCTCCGTCCCGGAATTTGGATTTTGATTGGGAGCTATGGCAGTACCTGCACACTGGAGGTTACATTATCGCTTCCTGTAGATCAGGATATGTTTCTTATTGTTGAAAGCAAGGGTTTACTTTTTGATTAAATTGCATTGTTTGTAATTGCTTTCATAATGTCTAGATTTCATGAAAATAATATACTTTATATAAAATAAAATAAAAATGCCTTGAAGAAATCATCAAGTTTTACTAATCTGCTGTAAAAGCAACATTCTCAGGGTTTCAGTAATATTTTGTTGAAATGATAGATTTACTGTTATACACATAGAAGCTCAAAAAGATAATATTCATTCATCAGTAACATCAGGGACCCCCAGAGATACATCTTATCTGTGATAACCCCTACTGTGAAATTAGAGGTACATTTCCGAAAACCGTTACACTTTATATTCAGGTCTTTAGTTTGATGTTCAGGATCCATGTAATAGATTGTGATCATATTAAAGTTGACCTTGCATGAAAACGCCTTTTTGCACCCTCCAAAAAGAAAAAAAAAACAATAAACTAAAAGCAATAACATGGGGAAAGAAACGGGCTCAGGTGGGTAAAAGGGGGGGCTGCTCAGTGAGAGAAGTTTTTTTCACCTTAATGCATAGGATGCATTATGGTAAAAAACACAAGAGTTTACAACCCCTTTAACTACCTTGCGACCGCCGGCTGTCAATTGATGGCCAGGCGGCGCAGCTTTCAGCGAGGGAGGGCGTCATATGACGTCCTCCCCTTCAGTGCACTCCAGGGAGCGCGTGCGCGCGCTCGCCGTGTCACTGGGCACCCGATGCGCGTGCCCAGCGGCTGCGATGTCCGCTGGGCACCCGCGATTGCCCGGGAACACAGCGGGACCGTGGATCTGTGTGTGTAAACGCACAGATCAACGGTCCTGTCAGAGGAGAGGAGCCGATGGTGTGTTCTCTGTACAGAGAAACACCGATCAGTCTCCTCCCCTTGTGAGTCCCCTCCCCCCACAGTAAGAATCACTCCCAGGGAACATAATTAACCCCTCCCCGCCCCCTAGTGGTTAACCCCTTCACTGCCAGTGTCATTTATACAGGAATCAATGCATTTAAATAGCACTAATTGCTGTATAAATGACAATGGTGCCAAAAATGTCCGATGTCCGCCATAATGTCGCAGTCACAATATCGCCGCCATTACTAGTAAAAAATATTAATAAAAATTCTATAAAACTATACCCTATTTTGTAAACGCTATAACTTTTGCGCAAACTAATCAATAATTGCTAATTGCAATTTTTTTTTACCAAAAATATGTAGAAGAATACGTATCGGCCTAAACTGAGGAAAAAATATGTTTTTTTATATATTTTTTGGGGATATTTAGTATACCAAAAAGTAAAAAATATTGTTGTTTTTTTTTAATTTGTCGCTCTTCTTTTGTTTATTGCGCAAAAAATAAAAAACGCAGAGGTGATCAAATACCACCAAAAGAAAGCTCTATTTGTGGGGAAAAAATGATAACAATTTAATTTGGGTACAGTGTTGTATGACTGCGCAATTGTCATTCAAAGTGCGACAGCGCTGAAAGCTGAAAAATGGCTTGGTCAGGAAGGGGGTGAAAATGCACTGTACTGGTGGTTAAATAATGTCCTTATAAATTTCATAAGGTTCCACAATCTTCATAGTGCAAATTAAAATTTTCATTGTGGCAAATAAAGTGCCAAGCATTGAAACAGATAATCCGTGCTGCCCTCGTGTGTGCCCTCTCACTCACCAGATGCCATGGACTCCTATAACAGAAGACTTTCTCACTTATATGGATGGCTGGGCTTTGTTGTCCTTCAGGCTGTATCTTAGGTTGTATCTCAAGTTGTCCTCAGTATACACTCAAGGGTAATAATACATTTTATCAATAAAAACAAGTAACATCCACTCACATGTTAAAACACACTGTAACATATAAGTTTATGTTGCACTATTAAATACTGTGTCATAGTATATGAATTTATTACACACTGAATTTAATGTTGGATAGCCCTCATATACAATGATTTTCACCTTCTATCAGTGGCGGTGCGTGCATAGAGGGCGCGGGAGCGCCGCCCCCCCTCTCCTGCACCGCTCTATCACCAATAGATAGATTCATGGATTGCATGAATCTATCTACTGTCACCGCTGCCGCCCCCTATTCAGGTGTCCGGCCCCTGATCGGGCCCCGGGCATCTGAATTACAGCGGGGGGGGGGGGTGTTTCTGGAAGCGCCCTATTAGAGCTGTAAAGCTCTAATAGGGGACCTTATTAGAGCGGTGTGCTCTAATAGGCTTCCCTAAGTGTAAACAGCGGGCGCACTGCTGTGCGTTCGCTGATTACACAGTATTGTGTTAGAATACATCGCTTCCCTAACACAGACCCGCCTCTCAGCCAATCAGGTTGCCAGGTCTGTTACCTGTAACCTGATTAGCTGAAGTCACAGGCGCTGTGATTGGACGCTAGGCGTCCAATCATAGCAGAAGACAGGAGGAGCGCGGGAGAAGAAGACATCGGACGATGAGACACCGCTCGCCGCCTGACGCCGTCACCAAGCTGCACACCGAGACAAGGTAAGTGCAGAGGGCAGGCAGGGGGCACAGTGGCAGCACTTGAAGGGGCACAGTGGCAGCACTTGGAGGGGCACAGTGGCAGCATTTAATGGGCACAGTGGCAGCGTTTGATGGGCACAGTGGCAGCATTTAATGGGCACAGTGGCTGCATTTGATGGCACAGTGAGGCTGTTTGTTTGCGCCCCCCCCAAAAATTTTGAGCACCAGCCGCCACTGCCTTCTATATTATATGTGCAGTCTCTAAACCTTTCTTGTAGCATGCTTATAGTCTCTGAGCATCTCCTGTACCTTGCCCATCGACTCTGACTAACATTGGTGGTTTTGAATATGAAAAAGAAACATCTAAACCAGAGGTACTGAATTAAAATTCATGGGAGTCAGGTCGGAAATATTTCCTTCCAGCCAGAGATCCGAGTGTCATATTGGTGCTATGACTCCACATCACAGCCCCCCCCCCCCCCCCCACACACACACACACACCTTTAGGGCCCACACACATCACACTTTGTGCTGTTTTTCTTTCAACTTTATTGAAACGTCAAAATACATTTCATTCATTTTTATGCACTGCAGCTCCGTTGCGGTGCATAGAAACAGTATGCATTTTGCACAGCACTGCTCAGCACTCAGGGGCGCTGTTGCAGTGTGAACAGGACACACAGGAAACAATTGGTTTCTATTGCCCTTGAAGAGACCTTTTTTGCTAGTGCAGAAATCACAGACCCCCCCTTTTACATCAGTTTCTTCAGCCCCCCCCCCCCTTCACATCACATCACTGACCCCCTTTTACATCAGTGTCCTCAGTCCTCACCTTCACATCACACCCCCCCCTTTTACATCACAGGCTGCCTCATCACAGACCCCCCCATTACAGACTAATCCATCACAGACTGGTCCTGCTGTTTTCCCGGGCAATCGCGGGTGCCGGCGGACATGGCGGACGCCGGGCACACGCACCGGGTGCCGAGCGAAGCTGCAGGCGCCCCCTAGGCGGCCGGGAATGGGAGGACGTCATATGACGCCAACCCAGGATGGGAGATCCACCTCACCTTGTGGGCGTCATATGACTATGGGTGGGTAGTGAAGTGGTTAATGTGGTCCAGTGCGTTTTTGGTGCAGTTCAGTGCACTTTCTCCCTCTTTTCTTTCTTAACCTTAAATAAGGACATGTGCGTTCCATTGCGTTTTTGATGCATTTTACAGCATTCAAGTACAGTGCAGGAAAAATGCAGCATGTTCTACTTTTTTTTTCTGGAACTGGAACTGCAAACGCTGGTGTGAACTATGTCATTGAAAACCATATAACCTACTATCCATGCATTTTTGATGCAAAAAAATGCACTGGACTGCATGTTGTATGAACTGGCCCTAAATAAGAACATATGTGTACCAGTGCATTTTTTGGTGCGTTTAGGTGTGTTTCAGTGCGTTCCAGTGTGTTTTTGGTACTGGTGTGAACTATGCCATTAAAAACCATATAACCTACTACAGTGCTCGACAAACCCCGGTCGCCAGGTCGCATTGGCGACTAGAATTAGTGACCTGGCGCCCGGGGCAGCACAGCTGGGGGGTATCCTGTCTCCATAGTGCACCCCCCGCGCGCAATCGCGATGGACCGCGCCGGCTGGTAATTGAGGCCGCGGCTTTGCGGCCTTGAGCAGTCCTATGGTACCTTCTAGAATATGGCGCCCTCTTGTGGTGGACGTTGGTATGTCACCCAGCAATGCTAATGGGCAGGCAGAGAAAACAAACAGCTCCATCTACTTCCCTTTACTTGGAACCCCCAAACATTATATATATTTTTTATTCTAACACCCTAGAGAAAAAAATGGCGGTCGTTGCAATACTTTCTGTCACACCGTATTTGCGGAGCGGGCTTACAAGTGCACTTTTTTGGGAAAAAATACTTTTTTTAATTAAAAAATAACACAACAGTAAAGTTAGTCCAATTTTTTGTTTATATTGTGAAAGATAATGTTATGGCGAGTAAATTGATACCAAACATGTCACGCTTCAAAATTGTGCCCGCTCGTGGAATGGCGACAAACTTTTACCCTTTAAAATCTCCATAGGCGACGTCTAAACAATTCTACAGGTTGCATGTTTTGAGTTACAGAGGAGGTCTAGGGCTAGAATTATAGCACTACCGATCACGGCGATACCTCACATGTGTGGTTTGAACATCGCTTTCATATGCAGGCGCTACTCACGTATGCGTTTGCTTCTGCAAACAAGCTCGGCGGGACGGGGCGCATTTAAAATTATTATTTTTTTTCTTATTTATTTTAACTTTTATTTTAAATTTTTTCACTGTCCTTTTGAGAAAAAAAAATTGTGTCGTTTTTATTCCTATTACAAAGAATGTAAACACCCCTTGTAATAGAAAAAAGCATGACAGGGCCTCTTAAATATGAGATCTGGGGTCAAAAAGACCTCGGATCTCATATTTACACTAAAATGCAATAATAAAAAAAAAAAAACATTGTCATTTGAAAAAAATAAAAATAATAAAATGTCCCTTTTTAAGACCTATGGGCGGAAGTGACGATTTGAAGTCGCTTCTGCCCTGCAATGACTTGGAGACGGGCGGGGCCATCTTCCCCTCACTCGTCTCCATGTCGTTTAAAAAAAAAAAAAACATGGCTCCTAACTTTTTTAGCTGGCTCCTAGATTCCAAGCAAATTTGTCAAGCCCTGACCTACTATCCATGCATTTTTAATACAGAAAAAAAGGCACCGGACTGAATGTGGTGTGAAGTGGCCCAGTGGAAGTAAACCCTCCAATCATTTTCAGCCAAGGAAGCTGCCATCTTAGCCTCTGTTTAACCACTTCAATACCACCTTATGGTCATATGACGCCCACAAGGTGGATCTCCCATCCTGGGTGGGCGTCATATGACGTCCTCGCATTCCCGGCCGCCTGGGGGGCGCGCGCGCCCGCGGCATCGCTCGGGACCCGGTGCGAGTGCCCGGCGGCCACGATGTCCGCCGGGCACCCGCGATTGCCCGTTAAAACAACGGGACCGTGCGGGACCGTGGAGCTGTGTGTGTAAACACACAGCTCCACATCCTGTCAGCGGAGAGAACGACCATGTGATCCTAGTACAGAGGAATACATGATCGGTCTCCTCCCATTGAGTCCCCTCCCCCCACAGTTAGAATCACTCCTATAGGGAACACATTAACCCCTGCAGCGCCCCTCTAGTGTTAACCCCTTCCCTGCCAGTCACATTTACACAGTAATCATTGCAATTTTATAGCAACAATCGCTGTGTAAATGTGAATGGTTCCAAAAATGTGTCAAAAGTGTCTGAAGTGTCCGCCGCAATGTCGCAGTCACGAAAAAAAAAAAAATTGCAGATCGCCGCCATTACTAGTAAAAAAAAAAAAAAAAAATTAAAAAAAACAAAACCCTATTTTGTAGACGCTATAACTTTTGCGCAAACCGATCAATATACGCTTATTGCGATTTTTTTTTTTTTTTTTTACCAAAAATATGTAGAAGAATACGTATCGGCCTAAACTGAGGAAAAAAATAATTTTTTTTTTAAAAAAAAATATTTTTTTTTTTAAAAAAATGGGATATTTATTATAGCAAAAAGTAAAAAATATTGTGTTTTTTTTTTCAAAATTGTCGCTCTTCTTTTGTTTATAGCGCAAAAAATAAAAACCGCAGAGGTGGTCAAATACCACCAGAAGAAAGCTCTATTTGTGGGAAAAAAGGACGTCAATTTTGTTTGGGTGTAACGTCGCACGACTGCGCAATTGTTAAAGCGACGCAGTGCCGAATCGCAAAAAGTGCTCTGGTAAGGAAGGGTGTTTAAAAGCCCTGTACTGAAGTGGTTAATCTTCAACTGCCATGATGCTGCACATGTGACCAGTTATGACACCAGCAATTGGATGGTTTGACAGTTTGTTGAGAACACAGCCAATGTGACAGTTAGCATTTTCAGCATGTCGAGAATGTAACTGTTTTTTTTAAATATTAAATCAATGGGTTTACTTCCGGCTCACATCTCCTGTCTACTGCCAGTCACACAGATTTCTCTCTAAACAGACACAGAATTAAGAATGAACTCATTACATTTAAAAGAATTGTTACCTAATTGTGAATATTTAGTCATTAATAAGAAGAGGCTGTGTTTTGCTTTCGAAAAGAAATGAGAAGTGTTCGGACTTTGCAGACAATATTGGGATTAATTCACAAAGCTTCAACATCAAGCAGGCAGTGCCTTACTCCCTGTCATGTGACAGTTTGAAAAAAAAACAAGCTTGTAAGCCCCGCCCACTCTTGCCTTCAAAGGAGTGTATTGTCATGTGACTGCAGTTTGAAAAAAAAAAACTGCCCACTTTTGCCCTTATATGGTCAGCTGACTGCAGCTTGAGAAAAACAATTGCTAAGCAACGCCCACTATGACATCACAGTGGATGCAATGTCATATACTCCAGCGGCAGGAGGAGTCAGTGCCATTTGGACTGATCTGGTGTACAGGTAAGATGTGTCTCCCATCACTCCTAATTCTCCTATTTATTATGATCTCCTATTAGTCTCATCTGATGTAAAACAAAGTCCATCCATATCTATGATCATCCTAGATTATTATTAATGGAGTTTATTGATTTTTTTTTTTTTAATATAAGATAATTGATAGATGGATGATTGATGGATACTTAGGCTTCATGTACACGGAACGTTTTTACAACCTCTCCTGAATGATTTAACTTGAGAAATAGTAACCCACATTTAAAATTTCAGTTTTGCCGTGTTTACATGCCGCGTTTGCATTTAAAAAAAATAAATAAAAAAAATGTTTTTTTTTTAATAGCGAAAAAACGCTTATAAACGATACCGCGTTTAGCCGTGTTTAGAAGCGTTTTGGCGCTTGAAATGCCTCTAAACTCAACATCTGAACTCATTGTTTTGCTTTCCAAAAAAAGCCTCTAAACTCAACTGTCTAGAAACGACTATAAACGACCCTGTGTACATGTACACATAAGATAACATTGAATGAGTTCAGAGGCAGTTGAAAAAAGCGTCCAACTGCCTCTGAACATCCGTTTAGTAGCAGCAGTGTACATGGGGCATTAGATTGATAGTATATACAATGAGGGGAATTTACTAAGACTGGAGCAGTTGTTTACACCAAGCAATCATTTAATTTTTAAAGCTTAGCCAAACAAGCTGAAGCTGGATGCTGGTTGGCTAATCTGTAGAGCTGTTCCAGATTTTATCTACTCCAGTATTGGTGAATCCCTCCAATCAGTAGATGTGTTCAGTATGATGATACTCCCATTGACATTAGTTGTAGCTATTTTGTGTGACATATAAAGTGGTTGTAAAGCCTCTCATATACCCAGTAAAGTGACTGGTCTCAGGTGATACACAGAGAGGAAACACCTACATAAGTTGTATATATTTATCTGCAGTCCTCTCTTTCTACATCCAATCAAAGTGCAGATATTAGATAAAATCTGTCTTCATCTGTCAGTAGCACAGAGCAGGGGGTGGGGAGCTGCAGGTAGAGGTCTTGTACATTGTGTGAGAGCTGATTGAAGGAAAGGGACACCCCCCACCCCCCTGCTTCACTTAGCACACAGGAACCATGCAGAGGTGTGCTGTGAATACACAGGCTGTGTGCTGAGCTCTCCTCCCCTGTCACCATTTTATCTCTGGTGTCAGAAAACATGTCAGATATGACTCATACTGATAACAGAGGAACAAAGCACCAGAGAGAAATGACACCCAGAGCTTTGGAGAGAACCAAGTTAACACTAGAGAAATATGTGCCATGTTCACATTTCGTGGCTGAGCTTTACAACCACTTTAAGGAAATGAAAACTGTAAAGTGATAATTTTTTTCTTCTCTTTGTAGATTGTTGATTGTTTCTGAAATACTAATCATTTTTTTCTTCTCTTTGTAGATTGTTGATTGTTTCTGAAATACTTTCATAGTTTTTGGAGATTTTCATCCCAAGTGACTTCTGAATACTATTCCAGTTTTCAGGCTTATTGCTGAGAGCGATCATGGCTGTATACATGGTGTGGAAATTCTTATTTCCTCATACACTAATCACATGGATGCTGTTACTTACTATTATAGTAAGAGAAGTGAAGACCAGAGTTTGGAATTACTTTGTAAGTATCTCCTTTTATTTACTTTTGTATTGTGTGTAGCACTTCCTCCACAAGGGCTGCTGATTTTAACTGGTTCCAACCCAATAAGTACAGAGGCTGCTTGTCCACACAAGCTACACTCCATTCACACTGGCTCCAGTAAACAGTCTGGGGATGTCTTTTTAAAGTGTTTATAAAGGAAGGTTTTCTTTTTTACCTTAATGCATTCTGAACATTCAAAAACCTTTTGCATGTAGTCCCCCCTTATACCTACCTGAGCCCGATCTCGATCCAGCGTTGTGCACGAGAGTAGAGGCTTTCTCCGCTCTCTCTGTCCTCATTGGCTCAATCACAACCCGTGACGAGGGAACGGGGCCAAGTCCTACTGTCTGTGTTAATCGCAGACAGCGAGGCTTGGGAGCAAGCCTGTACAAGTGTCCCCATAGAAAGTGGCTTGTTATAGGAGCACTCGGCAGCGGGGAGGAGCCAGGAGAACAGGCAGGGGACCCAAGAAGAGGAAGATCGGGGCTGCTCTGTGCAAAATGATTGTACAGAGCAGGAAACAATGGCATGTTTTGTTGTAAGAATAAAAAATGTATGTTTAGAATCACTTTAGGCTCCTTTCACATGGGCACCTCTGTTTTGCGGGGTCCACTCACTCTGCTGATCCCCACTGAGCAGGCGGATGACAGATCCATCTCCGCTTACTGAGCAGAGTGAAGACGAGCACAGCCAATGTGACAGTTAGCATTTTCAGCATGTCGAGAATGTAACTGTTTTTTTAAACTATTAAATCAATGGGTTTACTTCTGGTTCACATCTCCTGTCTACTGCCAGTCACACAGATTTCTCTCTAAAAACAGACACAGAATTAAGAATGAACTCATTACATTTAAAAGAATTGTTACCTTATTGTGAATATTTTGTCATTAATAAGAGGCTGTGTTTTGCTTTCGAAAAGAAATGAGAAGTGTTCGGACTTTGCAGACAATATTGGGATTAATTCACAAAGCTTCAACATCAAGCAGGCAGTGCCTTACTCCCTGTCATGTGACAGTTTGAAAAAAAACAAGCTTGTAAGCCCCGCCCACTCTTGCCTTCAAATGAGTGTATTGTCATGTGACTGCAGTTTGAAAAAAAAAAAAACTGCCCATTTTTGCCCTTATATGGTCAGCTGACTGCAGCTTGAGAAAAACAATTGCTAAGCAACGCCCACTGTGACATCACAGTGGATGCAATGTCATATATTCCAGCGGTAGGAGGAGTCAGTGCCATTTGGACTGATCTGGTGTACAGGTAAGTTGTGTCTCCCATCACTCCTAATTCTCCTATTTATTATGATCTCCTATTAGTCTCATCTGATGTAAAACAAAGTCCATCCATATCTGTGATCATCCTAGATTATTATTAATGGAGTTTATTGATTTTTTTTTTTTTTTTTTTAATATAAGATAATTGATAGATGGATGATTGATGGATACTTAGGCTTCATGTACACGGGACGTTTTTACAACCTCTCCTGAACGATTTAACTTGACAAATAGTAACCCACGTTTAAAATTTCAGTTTTGCCGTGTTTACATGCCGCGTTTGCATTTAAAAAAAATAAATAAAAAAAATGTTTTTTTTTAATAGCGAAAAACGCCTATAAACGAAACCGCGTTTAGCCGTGTTTAGAAGTGTTTTGGCGCTTGAAATGCCTCTAAACTCAACATCTGAACTCATTGTTTTGCTTTCCAAAAAAAGCCTCTAAACTCAACTGCCTAGAAACAACTATAAACGACCCTGTGTACATGTACACATAAGATAACATTGAATGAGTTCAGAGGCAGTTGAAAAAAGCGTCCAACTGCCTCTGAACATCCGTTTAGTAGCAGCAGTGTACATGGGGCAATAGATTGATAGTATATACAATGAGGGGAATTTACTAAGACTGGAGCAGGTGTTTACACCAAGCAATTATTTAATTTTTAAAGCTCAGCCAAACAAGCTGAAGCTGGATGCTGGTTGGCTAATCTGTAGAGCTGTTCCAGATTTTGTCTGCTCCAGTATTGGTGAATCCCTCCAATCAGTAGATGTGTTCAGTATGATGATACTCCCATTGACATTAGTTGTAGCTATTTTGTGTGACATATAAAGTGGTTGTAAAGCCTCTCATATACCCAGTAAAGTGACTGGTCTCAGGTGATACACAGAGAGGAAACACCTACATAAGTTGTATATATTTATCTGCAGTCCTCTCTTCTCTACATCCATTCAAAGTGCAGATATTAGATAAAATCCCTCTTCATCTGTCAGTAGCACAGAGCAGGGGGTGGGGAGCTGCAGGTAGAGGTCTTGTACATTGTGTGAGAGCTGATTGAAGGAAAGGGACACCCCCCACCCCCCCCCCCCCCTGCTTCACTTAGCACACAGGAACCATGCAGAGCTGTGCTGTGAATACACAGGCTGTGTGCTGAGCTCTCCTCCCCTGTCACCATTTTATCTCTGGTGTCAGGAAAACATGTCAGATATGACTCATACTGATAACAGAGGAACAAAGCACCAGAGAGAAATGACACCCAGAGCTTTGGAGAGAACCAAGTTAACACTAGAGAAATATGTGCCGTGTTCACATTTCGTGGCTGAGCTTTACAACCACTTTAAGGAAATGAAAACTGTAAAGTGATAATTTTTTTCTTCTCTTTGTAGATTGTTGATTGTTTCTGAAATACTAATCATTTTTTTCTTCTCTTTGTAGATTGTTGATTGTTTCTGAAATACTTTCATAGTTTTTGGAGATTTTCATCCCAAGTGACTCCTGAATACTATTCCAGTTTTCAGGCTTATTGCTGAGAGCGATCATGGCTGTATACATGGTGTGGAAATTCTTATTTCCTCATACACTAATCACATGGATGCTGTTAGTTACTATTATAGTAAGAGAAGTGAAGACCAGAGTTTGGAATTACTTCGTAAGTATCTCCTTTTATTTACTTTTGTATTGTGTGTAGCACTTCCTCCACAAGGGCTGCTGATTTTAACTGGTTCCAACCCAATAAGTACAGAGGCTGCTTGTCCACACAAGCTACACTCCATTCACACTGGCTCCAGTAAACAGTCTGGGGATGTCTTTTTAAAGTGTTTATAAAGGAAGAAGGTTTTCTTTTTTACCTTAATGCATTCTGAACATTCAAAAACATTTTGCATGTAGTCCCCCCTTATACCTACCTGAGCCCGATCTCGATCCAGCGATGTGCACGAGAGTAGAGGCTTTCTCAGCTCTCTCTCTCCTCATTGGCTCAATCACAACCCGTGACGAGGGAACGGGGCCAAGTCCCACTGTCTGTGTTAAACGCAGACAGCGAGGCTTGGGAGCAAGCCTGTACAAGTGTCCCCATAGAAAGTGGCTTGTTATAGGAGCACTCGGCAGGGGGGAGGAGCCAGGAGAACAGGCAGGGGACCCAAGAAGAGGAAGATCGGGGCTGCTCTGTGCAAAATGATTGTACAGAGCAGGAAACAATGGCATGTTTTGTTATTGTAAGAATAAAAAATGTATGTTTAGAATCACTCTAGGCCCCTTTCACATGGGCACCTCTGTTTTGCGGGGTCCACTCACTCTGCTGATCCCCACTGAGCAGGCGGATGACAGATCCATCTCCGCTTACTGAGCAGAGTGAAGACGGACCCAGTCCCGCTCTCTTCTATGGGGATATCAGATGAAAACAAACCACCTGTCCGTTTTCATCCGATCATATCCGATCCGACAGACAGATGGAAAATAGGACCTCCATCCATCTGGACTTTGCGGACAGGATTGGATAAGGGCGAATGTCAGCGGAGATGTGTCTGCTGACTTCCGCCGCTCCATAGGGTTGAATAGAGGGTCCGATCGGGTCCATTTGAAAAACTGACAGACTGACCGGATCGGACAGCCCTTAAGGTTTAGGCTGGAACCCAATAAATATTCAGGCTGGTTGAATCTCCCACCCCAAGATCTGGAAGCTTCATTCAGAGACATGGGGGGAAACAAACTCCCAGCCTGTGAGACCCTGAACAGGCCAAACCAATCAATTACTGCCCCCCTGATTACAGAAGGAGCCAAAGCTACATTTGCCTACCACCCTACACTAGAAGGGTGCTACATACAGGACTACATACAACTGCGTTATTAATTTATTTAGTAAATAGCCAAGTTTTAAGTGGCGTTCCACTTTAAATTCTGTACTTTCACTTATCTTCTTTTTTTTTCTTTTTAGGGTCAAATATATGCGAAGGTGCAAATGAAAAAGGTGGAGATGGAGAGGAAGAAGCAGATTGAAGAGAACAGACAGAATAGGCTGGAGGATTGCACACAGAAGAGGATGGAGCAGGACAGAAAAAAGATGAAGAAAGATGAGAAGAAAAAGATGAAGCAGGAGGACAGAAAGAAAAAGAAGGAGGAGGAGATAAATAAAAAGATGGAAGAGGACAGAAAGAAGAAGCTGGAGGAGCGCCAGCAGAGGAAGGAGGAGCACAGAAATAAGAGGGTGGAGAAGAGCAGAAAGAACAGGGAGGAGGTGCAAAGAAAGTGCATGGAGGATTGCACAAAGTGGAAGGAGGAGAACAGAAAGAAGAGGGAGGAGCACAGAAAGAAGAAGAAGTGAGGAGTGAGGGAGGACAGATACATCGAAAAAGAGGGTTAAGACACAGGTCCCTACACTGGTGGCGGCTGCCACTCCAGTAACCTGATGGTCTTTTCACCAGCCCTCCATTTTAGTTTTTGGAGCTTCTGAATCACCAACTAGCAATGTAGCTGGACAAACAAGACAATTGGCTTTTTCCTAGAAGAAGACTCAACAAAAAGTTTGAGGAACCCTCCCAGGGACCAGATACGGCTGTACCAACACAAGTCCCTACACTGGTGGCGGCTGCCACTCCAGTAACCGGAGGGTCTTCCCATCAGCCCTCTATTTACCTTTCTGCAGCTTCTGCAGAAGCTTTAAGGTTTCGACAATACATCGCACAAACATAATCACCTGTAAAAAAGTACCTGAGATTTTGGTGGTAAACAGCCTGCTAGGCACGGGGGGAACCGAACCAAGTCCTCCAAAATCTGTCTCATATCCAAATGTTGCCAAGAGTGTAAATGCGGTTGGAGGAAGAAGGGGGTGAGGGTTGGGGGGAACCCCCACACCCCTTCCTTACCCCCAACCCCCCCTTCTTTCCTGCCTCTCTTCCTCTTCCATACTCCCCCTCCTCCCCCTTGTTATACCTTTCCCTTTAGAATTATATTTTTGATTAACCTTAAAGTTTAAGGTCTACATTTACACTCTTGGCAACTTTTGCATATGAGGTAGCTTTTGGAGGACTTGGTTCGGTTCCCCCCGGGCCTAGCAGGCTGTTTACCACCAACATCTCAGGCACTTTTTTTACAGGTGATTATGTTTGATTGATGTATTGTCGATCAACATTAAGTAATTGATTATGTTGTGAAATTTGGAGGCTGGTAGGCTTTTGAGGTGTGTGTTGGACCAGCAATGAGGGGAGGTTGGAGTCTTTCCAGCTTTCTTTAGGCTTTCTCTGCTGGAGAAATGAGAACTCTTCCCACCAGTGTGGTCCATTATGGAGAAGTCCAATGCCTCACTCACACGAGGTGTATGAATCTGTACCCTGTTTGGGGGCTGTGTTTACCCCAAAAAGGACATCCATGCGGGTGCAGGTGCACGGACGCACCCTGGGTGCATTCGGGGCTGTGCACCGGCACCCACACAGATGTCACATTGGGTACAGTCGCTGCACCCCAGTTGACAGCAATGGGACTGCCTACACGGGATGCTGGGAACACCTGTGCATCCCCATTCCTGTAAACATGACCCTCCCATGGGGTACGGCATCATACCCTCCATGTGAATAAGACCTAAGTATGAATGCATTAATTAGCTCCATTCTGTTGCTAATTTGGGGACCACTGCACTCTTTATTGTTATTTGGGTGTGTTTTATTATAGGAGTGTTATATATTGTAGATTAGGATAAGTTTGTATATGTTGTGGAGGTGTGTGTTATTCTTTGGGTGTGTTTTGGAGTGTTATATATATATAGATTGTAGTTTAGGTTAAGTTTGGATTTCTTCTGGAGGCGCTTTGAGTGGACATAACTGATGTACTCCGCTCAGCGGGGGTGGGCCTTAGAGAACAGAGGTCGCATATGGGCAGCACAGAGGCTTAGGGTTTAGCCTTGCAGCACTGGGGTCCATGGTTCAAATCCTGACCAGGACACTATCTGCATGGAGTTTGCATGTTCTCCCTGTGCTTGCGTGGGTTTCCTCCGGGTACTCCGGTTTCCTCCCACACTACAAAGACATGCTACCTTGCGTTGGTGGTGCAGTGGTGAGCATAGCTGCCTTTCAAGCAGCCGACCCGGGTTCGATTCCCGGCCAACGCCATTTTCAAGTACTTGGAGTCCTCAGAGAGAAAAGCTCTATACAAGTTCAAGGCTGAGTATATATTAGTGGTGGGATAAAGAATGAAGTGAATGTGGGGTAGGTTTGAGGAAGAAAATGTTCCCCCAGAAGCTATAGAAGGTGAACGCACCAACTAATAGAAGACACTTAGGCTGCGTTCCGGATTGCGGGGCGGATTACTGCGATTCCCGAATCGCCACAAAATGCGGGACGCGCTTGTGATCCCATTAATTTTAATGGCGCCCCAATCATAGGACGATTTTGCGCAATTGCCGCCCCAACAAATTGCACTATCAAAATCGCAGGAAACCTGTCGCCAAAAGCACTCCCGCGGTTTTGTTGCGATTTGTCGGTATTGAAAGTAAGAGGATTCCAAGCACATCCCTCGTTTTGCAGTGATTTGGGAATCCGGAACACCTAGATGTGAACAGAGCCTAAGTCCTCACTGTGTCCATTGTATGACAAGAACCTCCTGACCAGATGTCCCTCCAGCAGGAATTACACCAATACTCCCCCTAGCAGGAATATTACACCCATACTCCCCCAGCAGGAATATTACACCGATACTCACCCCCAGCAGGAATATTACACACATACTCTCCCCAGCAGGAATATTACACCCATACTCCCCCAAAAAAAAATTACAATAATTTTATTATTTTTTTAAAACTAATATTATTATTACTAACTGTTATTATTAACCACTTTCCCCGGGTGGAGGTCATATGACGTCGTGTAATTTAAGGGGAGAGATCGGGATGATGGGTGCAGATGCAGGCCTTATTCAGATATCTTTGTTTTAAGCCGGCGATTCCCTTGCAATTGGTGAGCCGGAGAACAGATTCAGTGGCAGCGGTTTACCATAGAGCTAGCTGTGGACCTAATGGCCCCCGACCATCTCTATGACCCTCGAGGCCGGAAAGCGGTGCCATGAAGTCACATCCCGCGCCGACAGATGTAAACTGTCTTTTTTTTCCTCGGAGGCCTGAGATCAATTTTTTTTTTTTAAATCTCAGGCTCTCCAGCCTAGAGGAGAGATGTAGGGGGAGACTTCTAGACCCCAGATCTCTCCATAAAGAGGACCTGTCATACCCTATTTCTATTGCAAGGGATGTTTACATTTCTTCTAATAGGAATACAAGTGAAAAAACAATAAAAAAACTTAAGGAAAAGTGTAAAAAAATAAAGATAAACAATAAAATTAAATAAAAAAATTGTTAAAGTGACCCCCACCCCCCCACGTTCGCATGCTGAAGTGAATGCATACGTAGGTCACACACGCATATGTAAACAGCATTCAAACCACACATGTGGGGTATCGCCGTGATTCTATCACCAGATCTCCTCTGTAACTTTAAACTGGCAACCTATACAAATCTTGAAAAGTGTCGCCTATGGAAATTTTTTTAAATACTGTCGTTTGTCGCCGTTCCATGAGTGTGTGCAATATTAAAGCGGGACATGTTAGGTATCTATTGACTCGGCGTAACATCATCTTTCACATTTTACAAAGAAAATTGGGGTAACGTTCGTGTTTTTTATTTTTATTCAGTAAAGTAGATTGTTTTCCAAAAAAATTTCATTTTTAAAGACCGCTGTGCAAATACAGTGTGACATAAAAATATTGCAACAATCGCCATTTTAAGTAAGGGGTTGGGACTTTAAATGAAACATGCACTTGAAAAATAGATAATTGTTTGTAACAGATTTATTCCATGTATTAATGATTAATAATAACAAGACACACACCACCGTGAGTCCAACAGTTCATTTCATAAAAATACATATAGAGTCAATATATATATATGTACACACACATAAATGCAGGGCACAATAGCACATGATCATTTGATGCAAGTAACTAAAAAACAGATAATAATATGATAATACGTGAAAATCTAGTCTGATATAGAATAGGCACATTGTTGCACAAATCTGGGTGTTTACTGTAAATAAAAGATGCATAGGTGTAGCATCTATAGCTCGACGCGTTTCGTGGTTGATGACCACTCATCAGGAGCAATTATGGCCAAAGCCTATAAAATATAAATATAAAAAATGGATCAGACTGATTACATAAGTAGAGCATTAAATTAGAATGAGGGAAGGTATGTAACCTACACCTGTACTTACACAGCTAACCATGGGTCTCAGGTATGGCAGGATCACCAACAGTGGACTGGACTCACGGTGGTGTGTGTCTTGTTATTATTAATCATTAATACATGGAATAAATCTGTTACGAACAATTATCTATTTTTCAAGTGCATGTTTCATTTAAAGTCCCAACCCCTTACTTAACTTCTTACCAGAATCAGGGATGGAGGTAACCTTGGCTTTTTGTCATAGACCTCATTTAAAGTCCCACAGCCCCCCCTTCTTTCATTGTTACATTGATACACACACCAATTCTGTGTTCCCAGATGCCATGCCTCTATATGTCGCCTCAGCTCCCATGCCGGTTTGACCCCAGTCCACTGTTGGTGATCCTGCCATACCTGAGACCCATGGTTAGCTGTGTAAGTACAGGTGTAGGTTACATACCTTCCCTCATTCTAATTTAATGCTCTACTTATGTAATCAGTCTGATCCATTTTTTATATTTATATTTTATAGGCTTTGGCCATAATTGCTCCTGATGAGTGGTCATCAACCACGAAACGCGTCGAGCTATAGATGCTACACCTATGCATTTTTTTATTTACAGTAAACACCCAGATTTGTGCAACAATGTGCCTATTCTATATCAGACTAGATTTTCACGTATTATCATATTATTATCTGTTTTTTAGTTACTTGCATCAAATGATCATGTGCTATTGTGCCCTGCATTTATGTGTGTGTACATATATATATTGACTCTATATGTATTTTTATGAAATGAACTGTTGGACTCACGGTGGTGTGTGTCTTGTTATTATTAATCATTAATACATGGAATAAATCTGTTACGAACAATTCTCTATTTTTCAAGTGCATGCAAGTCCATTACTGAGATAGCGAAATCGCATCTGGTACTTAGCATGTATCTAACTGGACGACACATCCAGGAGGGCGGACAAAAAAAGTGACTGCTTTATAAACCTCTCATCAGTCCAAAGCAAGAACTGACACAATGTATAATAATGGTGTAGTGAAAACAACAAAGGGTGGCCAACAGTAAAACAACCACATCAATCGTATTCTCATGCTATGATTAGTCCAGAATAAGACATAAAAGGTAGTCCTGTTTTTAAGGTATGTCTTCCCACTGAGATAATCTGGTCAGGTTTGCAAAGTCCTCAACAGGGTGCAGTGTATCGCTGGGGGTACTCAAGGTGTACGGTCAGCTTAATAAATTCTAAACAAAGAAAGGATGGGTACCCTTACCGGAACTGTTGGACTCACGGACCTCTCGGTGTGAGTCAGTAAGGCTTAGGCCGGGTACACCGGATGGGTAGTAGGTGTGTTGCAATCTGCCAGCTTGACTGGAGCGTTATCCAAGCAAAAGTGTGGTCGCTTACCTACAACTTGTTGGAAAAGCCAGGTGGCAAATGGAAAGCAACCAAACTTCTTGTAAGGGTCCTCATCCACAGCGGCTCAGGCAAGGAAAAAAGAAGAGAGAGAGGCAACTCCTCATAGTGTAAAACCCAATTTTTCAATTGGTGTTTAGTAGGTAAAAAAATTAAAAACACTTTTCTTTGCGCAAAAGAAGATAAAAAAAGTGGCTTAGGTAGACATCTAACCCAATGCTTTTGCTTTTTACTGTGTTGTTTTCACTATTGTAACATTTTTGCACATACCAGTGGAGAAACCCTACTGGCACCCCCATTCACGGGGACACTTATCAAAGAAACTCCTGGCTCACAGTACTACCCACAGGCTGTTTATTCCTGTGGGGTCTCATGTGAAAATCAGGGACATTTGTTTGATTATTCGAGCGCTGCACTTGTAATATTTTCTGTACAATTCACGTCTAATTGTTGTGCTAGCTGCTACACTATATTTAGGTTTGGCGCAATATTTTTCCACATAATTTTTGAGCAAGCAGATCCACCATTGCCAGCTCATTGTCAGCCGAATGACTGTCAGGGGTCACACTCATCGTCGCTGGTACAGTTACAGCAGAATCCCAGCATCATTAGGTGCACGGCCAGGCACCCTTCATTGGTTGCAGATTCTTCAAGAGCCTGTTCCGGGACATCCTATTCCCTTGAGCCATGGTATCATCAGGATTGGTGCATGCAGACACCTTTATCCCATCTCTTTACATTAAAGCCTCGAAAAGGAAACACTACGCACATGTCATTTTCTGTTGCTGGTCGCCATTGTACAGCAATCTTTCTGGGCCCTTGTTGAAGACAAAGAAACATCTACATCCCAAGGACTCCTCCACTCCCCCCCCCCCACCCCATCCCACCCCACTTAAAGTGGTTGTATACACAGAAATTCAACTAGCGCCTACAGGTTAGCCTAGATTAAGGCTTACCTGTAGGTACAAGAAATATCTCCTGAACCTGCACGGTTTAGGAGATATTTGAAAAGAACGTTTTACAACGTTGTCTACGGCACATGCGCGCCGTAGACAACGGTGCATTTACAGGGTTAATCCCCATCTTCAACTGCGGCTCACCGCAGTTGAAGTGTCCCGCGCATGCGCGGAGCGATGTCCTCGCCGCTCTGGCCAATCACAGCGCCGCAGCGGTGCTGTGATTGGCCGGAGCGGCGATACCCGGAAGGGTATCTGTTTAGATATGGATGCGGCCGGAGGGGGAGAAGAACACGGCGTCGGGGGCCCCGATCTAAGGTAAGTGATGCATAATGAGCTAGTATGCTAGTCATACTAGCTCATTATGACTTTGTCTTGCAGGTAGTTGTTAAAAAAAAAAAATGTTTAAATGGGTATACAACCACTTTAAAGGACTCTGTGCGCAATATCTGTACACATTAAGGGGAACTCTACTCAGAGATTAATTATTGCATTTCTTGTTGTAACTTGATGTTTTATAATTGTGCCACAAACTTGTTGGGCCTGTGGCAACAGGATTTGAATGGAGCAGTCTGACATAAAAGGTCATTCTCTTCCTCTTTATACCTGGGGTCACAGGCTCTTTCAGAACCTACTGTTACTACTGTTGGACTGATTGTGATTTTCTTTGCAATGCATGCCCTTTGCATATTTACCAAAAGTAAATTTAACACTGAAAGTCATTCTTGTCCTTTTCTGCTTCAAGAATTTTAAGTAAAATATTTGTTTACTTTGCTACAGTCTGGTGTCTGTGTAATTGCGTAATCACTATGAAATATGTCCAAACACAGGGATCAGTGGTGTCAGGAGGCTTGCAAGGTCAGGGCAACCTTTGGGGTCAGCCATCTTCCAGCGGCCCTCACGGGGGTGGCACTACAATTGTGTGCAAAACGCCCCATAGAGTTCTATGCATTGGCTCATGCTGTGCCAATAAATGACTATACACAGGATGCAACAGAAACATCAGCTTTGTTGTTTTTAATTGTGCATCTATTTCTGCATCAGAGCCTACAACATACACTATATTGTCAAAAGTATTGGTACACCTGCCTTTACACGCACATGAACTTTAATGGCATCCCAGTCTTAGTCTGTAGGGTGAGTTGGCCCACCCTTTACAGCTATAACAGCTTCAACTCTTCTGGGAAGGCTGTCCACAAGGTTTAGGAGTGTCTATGGGAATGTTTGATCATTCTTCCAGAAGCACATTTGTGAGGTCAGGCACTGATGTTAGACAAGAAGGCCTGGCTCACAGTCTCCGCTCTAATTCATCCCAAGGTGTTCTATCAAGTCGAGGTCAGGACTCCGTGCATGCAGGGCGCCGGACGCATGCATTCCAATCAAGGTTTTTTTTTTATAAAAAAATTTTTAACCACTTCCCATCGTATAGTAATATGATGGCCACAATCACCATCATATGATGTCCTCGGCTTCCCGGCGGTCTAGGGGCGCGCGCGCCCCCGCTGCGTCATTCGGGAGCCGGTGCACGGAGCTAGTGCGCGTGCCTGGCAGCCGCGATGTCCGCGGGGCACGGCGATTACTGGACGGAGCAGGAACATAGATCTGTGTGTGTAAACACACAGATCATATGTTCCTAGTATATAGGAACACCGGCCCGTCACCTCCCCCAGGCAGTCCCCTCCCCCCACAGTTAGAATCACTCCCTAGGTATCACATCTAACCCCCTGATCGCCCCCTAGTGTTAACCCCTTCCCTGCCAGTGATATTTATACAGTAATCCGTGCATATTTATATTGATCGCTGTATAATTGTCAATGGTCCCAAAATAGCGTCAAAGGTGTCCGATCTGTCCGCCGCAATGTCGCAGTCCTGATAAAAATCGCTGAACGCTGCCATTACTAGTAAAAAAAAAACAATAAAAATGCCATAAATCAATATCCTATTTTGTAGGCGCTATAACTTTTGAGCAAACCAGTAAATATATACGCTTGTTGAAAGAAAGCCATAAGAAGACTCGAGTCCGTCGGAAAGATTTGAAACATGTTCTATATCTAAAGTCCGTCTGATTTTCGACAGAAAAGGTCCGCTGAGGGTCCGATGAAGCCCACACACGGATAGCATGGATTCGTTCCGTCGGACCACTTCGGTCGAAAAGTCAGGTCGTGTGTACGCGGCATAAGCCTACAGTCTGAAGTCGCGAAGCGGACATCTTTTTACACCCACCCAAGTCTTGCATTTCACACTTATTTTTACCAGTAAACTCAGCTTATATTGTGAAATACAGGATTTTGAAATCCCTGACACTGTTTTGATGTTGGATTTTAAAAGCAGTGGCAAGCCTGCTGATCTCACAGGTTTGCTAATCTGACAGAACACCGCTGATTTTAAGATTCAACATCAAAACAGCTTGACGGATTTCAAAATTCTGTATTTTACGATATAAGCTCAGTTTACTGGTAAACTTATGTGCAAAATGCAAGACTCCGGTGGGTGTAAAAAGATGTCTGCTTCGCAACTTCAGACTGTAGGCTTAGTGTGGCTGGGTGCGGGTGTACCAAGATGGCCGCAACAGAATGTCACGCCGGTTGCAATTTTCTGATGGGTAGCGTTTTTTTGGTAGAACACTGAAACTACAGAGTCAGTATCGGAAAATGGGGCCGACTGCTTGCTTACTCCATGGCTGGTGGCTTCAGTGCTCACAGGAGTTACACATCCAAATGACAAACAGTCCCACTTGCAGCTACCAGTGTCACTAGGCAGAGGTACTGAAAAAGACTTCTCACACATTCTGACAGAAAGAAAGCCCTGGCTTGCATTGGGTGTGCCTGTGCATTAGGGTGTGCCCAGGCAAACCCGACACACCCTGCGCACGTCTATTGGTACCTCTTTAGTGCTAGCTGTCCCTGTGGCTACTGAGCCCAGTACCACATCTTCAGGCCCTGCCAGCCCTCATGGCTGCAGCTGCTTCTCTCCACTGCCCATGTTTCCACAGTTCTCTCATCTGGTTCTGCACCCATCTCAGACTGCAATCTCCCAGTCCTCTCAGCAGTGGTGGCCTGTCCATAAGGGGCGCCTGGGCACCGCCCCCTCTATCCTTGCCACCCCCTATATGAATAATGGATAGATTCATGCATAGCATTACCTATTCAGGCATGCGGCCCCTTTCAGGAAAGCAGGGAGGAAACAGAAGCTGCCGCCGTGGATAGCAGGGGAACAGGACGCCAGCGCTGAGCATGGGGGAAGCCACGATAGGGTAAGTGCGACCCACCACTGCCTCTCAGGCGTGCCTCCCAAGTCCTCTCTTCTGGTTCCTCACCCATCTCAGACTGCTCTCTATCAGTCCTCTGAGGCGTGTCTCCCCAGTCCTCTGAACTGTGCTTCACTCACCAGCCTTCCTGGCTGCGACCTGTTGTTCCTCCTTGGAGATTTGCCTGGCAGTGCTCACTCCCACTGTCCTCTCCTTGCTCCTCGTGGCCAGGACACCTCTGTGTGTTGTAGGAGGGTCCCATCCGCACCCAATCCCAGGCCCAAGGTCACCCCCACCCAGGGAGCTTCCTCCAAGGCCACCGACACCCTAGCACTCCATCTCCAACTTCCACCCGAACAACTCCTCCCTCAACTGGGCTGACCCTGGGTATTTAACCACTTAAAGTGGTGGGCCAGTGAAAAAAAAATGTAAAAGTCAGCAGCTACAAACACTGTAGCTGCTGACTTTTAATAAGCACTTACCTTTCTAGGGTGCCCGCGTTGTCGGCCGTCCGAGGCCGACCCGTCCCTCGGCTCTCACCAGAAGACAACGCGAGGAGGAGAAGACCAAAGATCACCGTGGAATAAGAAGAGGCAGATTAGGATGATCTGCCTAGCAACAGCCATTTCTGGTAAGTGAGAATTTATTTATTTTTTGGAGCCTTTTTATGCATTTTTTTTTTTTTTTAGGGTGAGCCTCTTTTTGAGATCTGTTGTTTACAAGTTAAAATCATTTTTTTTTTTGCTAGAAAATTACTTAGAACCCCCAAACATTATATATTTTTTTTCAGACACCCTAGAGAATAAAATGGCAGTCGTTGCAATACTTTATGTCACACCGTATTTGCGCAGCGGTCTTACAAGTGCAATGTTTTAGCAAAAAAATACACTTTTTTGAATTAAAAAACAAGACAACAGTAAAGTTAGCCCAATTTTGTCTATATTGTGAAAGATAATGTTTCGCAGACTAAATTGATACCCAACATGTCGCGCTTCAAAATTGCGCCCGCTTGTGGAATGGTGTCAAACTTTGACCCTTAAAAATCTCCATAGGCGACATTTAAAAATGTCTACAGGTTACCAGTTTTGAGTTACAGAGGAGTTCTAATGCTAGAATTATTGCTCTTGCTCTAACGATCGCGGCGGTACCTCACATGTGTGGTTTGAACACTGTTTACATATGGGGGAGCGACTTACATATGCTCGGTGGGACGGGACTGGGCGCTTTCTTTATTTTTACACTGTCCCTTTAAAAAAAAAAAATTTGTATCACTTTTATTCCTATTACAAGGGATGTAAACATCCCTTCATAATCAAAAAAAAAAGCACGACAGGACCTCTTTAATGTGAGATTTGGAGCCAGAAAGACCTCCGATCTCACATTTACACTTGTATGCAATATTAAAAAAAAAAAAAAATCAGCTGTTTTTTCAGAAAATACCGGGGTTATGTTAGCTATGCCATAACCCTGGTATTCTTCGTCAAAGTACCGATGTACAGCTACGGCGGTTTGCAGTAAGTGGTTAAGGAGGCCTCCCCCCTGTAATCCAGATCAGGGATTGGTCAGGGCTCCTCAGAATACACCAGGCAACTCCACCTCCCCTCTCCACCTCTCTTTCCGGAAAACACCAGAATGTTCTTGAAAGAAGTAGGAGGTCCTGGAGATGCTGCCTGTGAGTCACCCAGCACTACCCTGAGCCACTCCCAGCCCAGATAGATCAAAACAAACAGGCCTGGTGGCTGCCAGCCAGACCTGCCTAAATTTACCTACTCTGCCAAAAACCTATTTCCTGGACCTCACCATGTCAGCCTACTATGGGTCAGCTCCGCCCCCTCTCTGACCCCTCCAGGACCACCTCTTCCTTTTAGCCCATAAAGGGCGGCTGTCTGCCCACACCAGTGTTCTTTGCTGCTGGGATAATAAGTAGGGTTGCCACCTGTACGGGTTTCTCCCGGACACTCCGGTTTTTGAATGATGTGTACGGGTTTTCATCTACACCAGAACCGGACACATCATTCAGGTCGGACTGCACCGAGAATGATAAGTCTGCTCGGTGGATGATGTGTTCTCCCCTCCTCCGCTGTCTCACTCCTAGCTGTGCAGGGAGTGCAGGGGGATCCGGACTTCGGCCGGGGACTTAGCCTGGCCTTGCTACTCAGTACAGTGCACCCGCACTGCATGGGCGGATCCGGACTTCGGCCGGGGACTTAGCCTGGCCTTGCTACTCAGGACTACAGTGCACCCCACACTCGCACATTAGGACCTGCCACTGATTGTATGCAGGAGGGAGCTGCGGGCAAGCCCGGACAAGGGGGAGGCAGCTGAACATCACGCTGTGCCTCAGTCTCAGAAAGTGAAAAAGTCCACCCTTGCAGTGCTGGGGGGGGGGGGAAATAACCACTTTCACTTATATGTTACCATGCTCCAGCCAGCTGCACTGTTCTCCTCCACCACCCAAAGACTCAGCATCATTACATACCCTGTTTCCCCGAAAATAAGACCTAGCGTGATTGTCGGCAATGGGTGCAATATAAGCCCTACCCCCCAAATAAGCCCTAGTTAAAGTCCTTGTAGGTCTTATTTTCAGGGTAGGGCCTATTTTTGGGGAAACAGGGTAGGGCTTATTTGGGGGTAGGGCTTATATTTGCAGCCATCACCGACAATCACGCTAGGTCTTATTTTCGGGGAAACAGGGTACCATACAGGGACATTCACCCTGTATGGTACAATGAGGATGGTGGAGTGCGACCACAGTCACAACTTTCACAGAAACTGCAGGGGACCAGTCACAGATTGAGGGAATCAGATACACACAGTAAATTTCTTCCAATTTACTATGTTCCCAATCCCCTTATCTCCAACTCTTCTATCTTTATTGGCAGATGCTATCTGTCATAGAGTCCCTGTACAACAAGTGCTCCAGTGTCTAGGAGGGCCTTCGTGTACACTCCTTCCACCTGGATGGGTACAGTAGGGGGATGGACCAACTAGCTCCTCTGGGTAGGGCTGAGTTGATGCTGTCCTCTTCTTTGGACCTTCTTCTTCTCACTGGATTTGCGCTTGCTCCTTTCTTGAGCCTGGTATGCAATTTTCTCCCTCTTACTGGGAGTGTGAACCGTTGAGCATTGTTATCTCACTTTGAAGAGTTCACGCTTGGGGGTGCTGTGTCTCTCCGGAGGGGTCTTGCCCCCTTTCTCTGGAGTGTACCTTGGTTGAGGATCCCTGGGCCCCTTCTGAGGGGTTTGGTCTCCTCGCTTTCTCTTCCTGTTGTGCTTCTTGGAGCTCACTGAAGGTGATGGGCACCTAGGACAGCACACAGTTCTGCACTAAGAGTAGTCTGTGTGGGTGCGGGACTTTCCGCGCCCTTCTGCTCTTCCTTCTTTGGGGATAGAATGGCTTTCATAGGAGAACCTTCTCCCTTGCGCGGCAGCGCATGCAGCACTTGGTAGGCCTGACCATTCGGTGCCTGTATGCTTTGGCTCCTGAACTGCTCTGGAGTCTCTTCCTTCCATTCTATTAGGGCGTATGTGTACCCAGCATCATTTCTCATGTCCATTATCCATGACTTCTGGCATGGGGATAATGACATTATGAGCTGCTTGACTGCCTCTCTCTGCCACATCCCTGGCAGTTCAATAACTGCTGCTGCGGCTGGGTCAGCGGCCCATGTTGCGGACCACCGTCCCACTTCTATTGGGTCCATGCCGGCACCTTCTGGCGGCTTTTCCCGCTGACTCAGGATCCCGGATTACGAGCCCCCACGTGTAGCGCTACCCCCAGTTAAGAGAGCCGCTGGTTTGTTTTGGGTCCCTGAGTACAGCTCCACCAACCCCCGGCAATTTGGCTCTACCCGCTCTGGCACAGTTAGTAAAGGGGTATGTCCCTATGCACATAAAACTTAGCTTATACTCTAAGTGTAATTGGTATGAACTCACAAGCAGACTGCTGAAATAAGAATAACTGGCTTTACTTTTGTCAGTAAGGAAAAGAAATAGCAACATGCGTTTGAACATATGACTTACAATACTTTAGCAGGTCCCTGCAATATGCACTTTAACATGTACACACATATGTAACAACTGGCAGTGGGGAAAACGGAGCGCCCAGTGTGGCGACCGTCTGCTATGCACCCTGAGGTGCAATAAATCTATCTGCGCCTACCTAATGGACCAGGCCTGATCCCTAGCAATAGAGCTCAGTCCTTGTACTAGTACAGTGTTCTTCACCGGCAATGAATCTGTAGAGGTGGTGCACATGTAGCTTTAAATGGTGTCTTTGTAATCCACAAAAAGTAACATTGCTGCTCTGAGGTAAATTGCGCCTAGGCAGTTCAATAGGCATAAAACGTGTGTGTCAATGCAGGATGAGCCTCTCGGCTCTCTCACCAATCCTTGGGTACCGTCCTCAGCTCCGGTCCCTCCAATGGTGGCTCTGGTCTCTTCAATGGCGGCGTCCGGTCTCCTCAGTCACAGCCCTGAACTCCGGTCATCAGCTCCGTCCGACCGACAGTAAGGGGAAGTCTCCGCTCCGCTGCTGTGGACTCTGAGGAGTGAGAGTCTCACTCCATCGGCTTCAGGCCTTCAGCTCCGGTCCGCACAGGTGTCTCTGCTGGCTGTCTTCTCCGCGTCACAAGCTCTGTCAGCAGAGGCAGGCCAGTCCTGTCAGGCCTCAGAAGAGGAAGTGTCCCAAGAGGAAGAGGCGGTCTCCGCTCTTCCCTTTTATAATCTCCCCCAGCAGCCTCCCGGGCGGAAGCAAGCAGCCTGGGAACCGGAGAATCCACCCTCAGTCCCTTTCTCTGTCTCAAAAGTGAGCTATCATTGGTCTGTTTAGGCTCATGCTATTTCACCAAAGCCCCCCAACGAGATTGTTAAAAAATGTAAAAATAAATAAAATTGTAAAGAGATGTATAAATAAAAAAACTACTGACACCATCTACTGCCTGACTGACACCATCCATTGCCCAACACACCATGCACTGCTCTACTGACACCATCCACTGCCCTACTGACACCATCCACTGACCTACTGACACCGTCCCCTGCACGACTGACACCATCCCCTGCCCTACTGACACTGCCCCACTGACACCGTCCACTGCCCCACTGACACCGTCCACTGACCTACTGACACCATCCCCTGCCCTACTGACACCGTCCCCTGCACGACTGACACCATCCCCTGCCCTACTGACACTGTCCACTGACACTGTCCACTGCCCCACTGACACCGTCCACTGCTCTACTGACACCACCGCTGCCCTACTGACACCGTCCGCTGCCCCACTGACACCGTCCGCTGCTCTACTGGCACCATCCGCCTACCTACTGACACCATCCACTGCACTATTAACACCGTCCTCTGCTTTCCTGACACCATCGACTGCTCTACTAACACTGTCCACTTGTCCTACTGACTAACACTGTCCGTTTTTAATTTAGGCTAATTCATATTTTTACAGTGACATTTGTTTTATTAATTTAATCATATTTTATGGGTACAAGAATGCTTTTGTTTTATTTAATAATATCCCTTTCAGCCCCTCCCAATGCAAATTGGCAAATGCTCACCGTGGCGCACTTAGCGTGCTGCATTACTACTCTCCTTAAGGCACTCAAAGATGTCCTAGGTTTTTTACAATCCTATAGTGTATACTCCACAAGAAAGAAAATCATGCCGCTAAAGTGTTCGGGTTTGGCTTGAAGAAAAGGTGGCAACCCTAATAATAAGGTGCAGTATAAATGACTGTGTATTACTGGCAAAGGTCACTGGCAGTATAAATGACTGTACATACCTTCATTAGGCAGGTGCTGGCACTCTCTCCTTCTATGTTTTTGTGTGTTCAGGCAGTGGTTTGGCTCGCTGGGACTTGTAGTTCACCGCCCCCACATGTATTCCTTTCAGGAAGCTCAGAGTTGGGCAGGTGAGGTCAGAGGCAGCTTCCTCTCTGGGTTGCCTAGCAAACACCAGAATGCTCACTGCTGATTTGCAGTAGGCTCTGTCCTCTAGGGGCGGGCCAGGGCACTCTCTGAGCCCCTCTCTGTGCAGGAGGACTCATCGCTGCTCTAATCACAGCCTCCAGCTGATCAATCTGCTGCACTGCTCTGCTCTGGTAAGCCTCCTTCCAGGACTCTCATTGCTTACTGCTGTGTTACTTGTCTGTCAGAGTGTTTATATTATCCTGTGCCTTATAGGTCTGTGGAATTGTGCCTGCCTAGCTGCCTTAGCACTGAAGATTCGGATGGAGAACTTTATTTCAATTGTATTTATTTTATTTATTTATTTTTTGTTTTAAAGAAAAAAAAAAGTTTTTTATTTTATTTATTTATTTATAAAAGAAGAAAAAAAAAAAAGAGAGCACATCCTCTGTGTTTTACAGAGAGAAGGGCCCAGTGTGGGATAAACGCCCGCAAAGAGGTTCCAAATCAGCATTTCAGCTTCAATGGAGTAAAAAAGGGACTTGACATCACAAGTCGCAGAGTCGCATGCAGCTGTCGTCATGGCATATCAGATTTCCCTCGCCCGTACCTCACTTTATTCGCTCGTCTCGAGCCAAGAGAGGTCAAGATATCGGAAAGCCTCTAGAAAGAGAAAATCCGGGAGCAGACACAGAAGATCCTCTTCTTCGGATCGGTTGATCGGCGGCTCTCCCTGTCAGAGGGGGGGTCTGTGCTGATAATCAGCACATTGATTATCAGCACAGCCTCCTCAGATGTGCAAAAAAAGGATACCAATCAGTACCCAGCATTCACCCAATAAAAAAGCCTTCAAGTGCCCACCACAGTGCCCATCAGTGCCCACCACAGTGCCAATCAGTGCCCAGCAGTAACACCTGTCAGTAACACATCAGTATCTCATCATCAGTGCTGCCCATCAGTGCCACCTGTCAGTGCCAATCACAGCTAACTGTCAGTGCCCATCAGTGCCGTCTATCAGTGCTCATCAGTGCTGCATATCAGTGCCGAAAATTGGTGACCATCAGTGCCGCCTATCAGTGTTCATCAATTCTACATATCAGTGCCTCCTCATCAGTGCCCATCAGTGCCAACTCATCAGTGCTGCCTCATCAGTGCCGCCTCATTAGTGCCGTCAGTGAAGGGGAAAACTAAATTTTTATGACAAATTTAAAACTAAGAAAAACTTCTTTCTTTTCAAATATGTTGTTTTTTTTTGTTTTTTTTTATCAAGGTGATCAAATACCACCAAAAGAAAGCTCTATTTGTGGGAAGAAAATAATAAAAATTTCGTTTGGGTACAGTGTTATATGACCGCGCAATTGTCATTTAAAGTGTGACAGTGCTGAAAGCTGAAAATTGTACTGGGCAGGAAGGGGCGAAAGTGCCCGGTATTGAAGTGGTTAAAGGAGAATTGTACAGGAAAAAAAAAACAAGATTGGTTAAACCCACAAGTGCTTTTTTACCACTACTATTCCTTTATTTTGGCTTTTAAATGCAGCAATTTAGAAATCAGAAGTTTAGTGCTGGAAAACATTTTTTAGTGTCTTTAGTGTTTGGTCTGATCTTTAGGCCCGTTTCACACTGGCGGACCGTTTAGGTCCGCCTGTCAGTTTTGACGGCGGACCTGAACGTGCGCTCCATGCTAGTCTATGGAGCGACGGATGTCAGCGGTGACATGTCCGCTGACATCCGACCCGGTCCGATCTGCCAAAAGCAGACGGATTACCCTACGTCGGGATCCGTCGCTGGCGGATCTAATCGGGTGAGATCTGATGAAAACGAACACGCTGTCCGTTTTCAGTCCCTATTATTATTATTATTATTATTACTCCTACCACCTATTAAATATCTATCAGTATACGCATCATCATTATCATCTCTTCCTATTATTTTATATAATTTTTTATTGCCTCTCCTATTATTTTATTTATTATTACACCTCCTATTATTTTATCTAATTTATTATTACCCCCTCCCAGTGGCAGTTGGTGCTGAAAATTTTTGGGGGGGCGCGCAAACAAACAATTCCAGCCTCACTGTGCCATCAATTGCTGCCACTGTGCCCATCAATTGCGCGCCACTGTGCCATCAAATGCAGCCACGGTGCACATCTGTTTCTCCGACTGCTCTACTCTTTGCATGAGTCAGCCTCACTCTTCCTTCTTACCCCAGACCCTTTCTGTCCAGGGGAAGCGGAATTTGCTAGCAAGCTGACTATTGCTATCGAATTTGGTTCCCCCTCCCAATATAGCTTCCACAGCATTTCAAGGGTTAAAAACACTTGTATATGGTTTCCCTGACTGCTCTACTCTTTGTATAAATCATCCTTAAGGCCCGTACACACGTTCGGACTTTTTGACAACCAACATGCAAATTAGCTGGTTTGGACCAACATCCGACCGTGTGTACGCTCCATCGGACCAACTTTTTCCAGGTTGCATCGGACTTTTGTTGGCTGTGCGAACGGACCAACTTTCTGCCAACAAAAGTCCGAAGGACCAAAGTCCGACCGTGTGTACACAAAACCAACTGACTTTTGTCCAAAGTGCAAACACGCATGCTCGGGAGGAAGGACCAGCATGAAGAGGTCGGTCTTGTAAACCTAGCGTTCGTTAACTAGATAGCACATTCGTGATGTGTGAAATTCCGAATTTGCTAAATGCAGTGCACATTCTTTGTATTTTTAATGTTTTTAGATTGCATCGTATTTGTTGGTGATACCTACAAAGAACGAACATACATATTTTACATTGGATTTGTGTTCTAATGATTATCAATAACAAACGTTAAACATATTTTGAACATATTATTTATTGTTAATTCACAACATAAAAAAAATTAAGTAAATTAATATAGACATATTTTCTGTCCACCAAATTTGAAATAAAAAATTAAAAATATAAACAGAAAATAGTACACCCAAAACCAACAAACAAATATAGCCTATTAAATTATACTTTAAACCACAAAAAATATGCAAAATTAGTAGCCCCTAAACTCCCCAGACCACTGGCCTTGTTGGGTATCCTGCGGCTGATTTTGCCACTGACCACCATGCTGCTGAGGTGGCTGTGCTTGCTGAGGTGGGTAGGGTTGCTGAGGTGGGTAGGGTTGCTGAGGTGGGTAGGGTTGCTGAGGTGGGTAGGGTTGCTGTGGAGGAGGTAAAGTTGGGTGTTCCAAATCGCAGACGTGCGAGTTTGAGGTGAGCTCTCGTTTCCTGGCCTTGCTGAATAGCTGTATGATGATCCCTTCACATAGCTCCCTTTGGTCTGGGTCGATTTCTCTCAGCTTATTGGCTGTAAAACAGCCAAACCCTTCAGCACTATCGGGTGCTGTCGTTATGACTGATGTAGCCCTAGCCAGGAAGTCAGCTGTGGCCTCATCCAGGTGTTGGCTCTTCCTGGCTCTTTTCTTGGGAGGGCGCAGGAGAGGGATTCTGCACACTGTGCTTGGTTGGCTGCTGGGCCCAGCCTCGTCTTGGCTCAGAAGTTCCTCCTTTGTGAAAAAACAACATGATTTTAATTTGTGGTCATCAATCACAAACCTTTCATATCTTTACTTTTCTAATTTTGAATGTGTCCAATTATTAAAGACTATCAATTTGACTCCATCATTTCTCATTCTTGTTGCAAAACTTTATGGCCACTACTTGTCCATTGATATGTAACTTTTTTTGGAAACACAACTAATTATTAGGCATACTAGCATCTAATTAGCAACATATCTAAGATATATAGATAGATAGATAGATAGATAGATAGATAGATAGATAGATAGATAGAGAGAGAGAGAGAGAGAGAGAGAGAGAGAGATGGCAAGATTTTAAACAATGCTATACCTGGGTCAAGCTGAGCTCCTCCTCTTCTTCATCCTGTGTAAGCTCCTGCTCAGTATCGCTGACGTCAGCTGATGCTGATGGTAAAGTTGACAGGGATTTTCTTGGGACCGTTTGGTCTTTTAAAAAAGCAAGGCTGTTGAAGTACCATAACTTTGGAACATACACCTCTTCAGTTCCTGCTCCAGAACGCTTGGATTCCTCAATTCTCTTGAGTTCCCTTTTGTGGACACTTCTGAGGGCACCAATTTTGTTTTTGACCATAGTGTCGGTTGCTCGGGGGTATACGGTTTTCGCCAACTCCACAAGTTGTAGCCATGCTGCCATCCTTTTATTTTTGTCAGAGTAGTCTTTATTTTTTACTTGCCAGAGACAGGTGAGCTCCCTATACTTCTCAATAAATTGAGCAATAAATTCTGGTGAATTCAATTTTGATTTCATCGTTTGGATTGCTGCAAAACAGTAAAAAACAAACCATAATGGGTGGCGTATAGTTCAGAAGCTGCTCACAATATGGGCATTTATTTAAGCCAGGGGTGCCCAACCTTTTAAAGAGCGAGGACCATCGAAGCAACTTGGTAACTGGTCATGGGCCAAAATAATTGTAATGGACAGATGACAGGTTTGGATCTACCCCACATATGGCGAATGGATATGGACACAGCCCATGCTACTCTATGGGCCCTCCAATTCAATCTGTCAGGAGGGGACGTTTCCCCTTATTTTTTTGGCGTATCTGATTGAAGGTAAGCAGGGGTAAAGGGACATAGAGGGTGCATGGAGGGTCCGATTGGGTCCTAAGGCTGCTTTCACTATGATGTGCCACGTGCACCTGTGACTTACCTGCAGATTATCTGTACTTTATAGTGCAGCAAAGCCACATGTAATTACTAGACTTGTTCCAAAAAAAAAAAAAAAGTTTGTGTACATTGTTATCTTCAAAATAGCTAATTTCGGTAGGTTGTATTCGTTAATGAAAGTTACTACGTTTTTAAAAAACTAGTTAGTAATAGTATACAATATTCGTTAGACAGAATCTCAAATCCTATCGAATTCATTTGTTATAAACGATAGAATTTATTTCGTATATTTGGAAATGCCTTCATTTTAGTTAGACATTCTGATGCATTCATTTGTCGGAAAGCTGCCAAATTCGTCCGAACTTCCATTCGTTCCGAAACGAATTGTACAAGCCTAGTATTAACCAAACTCTATACAGCTCAGTGCAGGTAACCTGCAGGTGTGTGTTTCAAGGTGGGTGTTTGCGCATGTTTACTATATTTAACAACAGTCCGAGTACTAAATTACATCTTCAAAGCAAAAAAACAATCATTTGAAAGTACCATCGGTAAAGAGAAATTAATAAAATGTACCTTTCGTCCGTGTCTACCTTCGTACTGCGTCGGCTTGCGTCGTTTAGCGTCGGCTTGCGTTCGTCTCCCGCCAGAACGGTACATTGCACCACACGTTCGTGCTTTATACACGGCGTATGCGTGACCCTCCGCCCTCCAAGCGTCATGACGTCAAGCCTTGACCATACACATTCAGCAAAGCATCGTTATTACTAATTAACATTAGTGTCCCATCGACGTTAATTTTTTGCTTTCTTCATGTCCCGAATATATTCATTCATAAATATTTAGCTTCTTTCATTTACATGCAAAGACTTCGTAAAAAGAGAAAAGACTCCGTAAAAAGAGAATTTCAGTGCGTCAACATTTATATCGTGTATGTAGTGTATTCCTTCGTATCTTCCGTTCGTACATTTCTATAGGCCGCGCGTTAAGCATGGATATACCATTACGCGTGCGCGAACCACCGCTTGCGTCGCCCGCCCCCGACGTTCCTTTTCTCGGCTATTCCCCGCCCCTTATCCCCTCGTTGCGTAGTCGGAGAAAATATGGCGGAAGAACAACATGCGAGGAGGAGGTTTAAGGCCACAAACATGGCCTTTGAGGAAATGGTGGAGATGGTGCAGATTCTGGTCAAGGACGACTATGATGGCAAGCATGGGCCATACCTGCACCCCAACATGGTGAAGGACAGAATCCTCACCAAAGTAGTGAGAAGGCTGGAGGAGAAGTTCGGGGTCCATCGGTCCAAAGACCAGCTTCGCAAACGATGGTCGGACATCAAGACCAGGGAGCCGGACCAGTATCTGAAAATTAAAAAGGCGCTGAAAAATAGTAAGTACCTGGCGTACATAAGTCTATTGCCGTTCGTATGTGTGTGTCATCGTTCGTACGGTGGCTGTTTTGTAAATGCGTGGCTGTTTTAGAAAATGCGATGTTTTGATATTTAATACGTGATTGTTGATGAATATGTGCACTGACAGTATATTTTTGATTTAATTCCATGTTATTTTTTTCAGCTTTGCATTTTTTGTGTATATTTAGTAATGTTATTTCGGGATGTTCCGAATGTCAAATGTTGAGAGTTGAGAATGGACGTATTTACGAAAAGAAACATTCGTAAATACGTCCATTCTGAACTCTCAACAGTTGATAATTCAGAACATCCAGAACCAACGATACTTGGAAACTGTCGTTATTTGTGAATGTTCCGAATGTCAAATGTTGAGAGTTGAGAATGGACGTATTTACGAAAAGAAACATTCGTAAATACGTCCATTCTGAACTCTCAACAGTTGATAATTCAGAACATCCAGAACCAACGATACTTGGAAACTGTCGTTATTTGTGAATGTTCCGAATGTCAAATGTTGAGAGTTGAGAATGGACGTATTTACGAAAAGAAACATTCGTAAATACGTCCATTCTGAACTCTCAACAGTTGATAATTCAGAACATCCAGAACCAACGATACTTGGAAACTGTCGTTATTTGTGAATGTTCCGAATGTCAAATGTTGAGAGTTGAGAATGGACGTATTTACGAATGTTTCTTTTCGTAAATACGTCCATTCTCAACTCTCAACATTTGACATTCGGAACATTCACAAATAACGACAGTTTCCAAGTATCGTTGGTTCTGGATGTTCTGAATTATCAACTGTTGAGAGTTCAGAATGGACGTATTTACGAATGTTTCTTTTCGTAAATACGTCCATTCTCAACTCTCAACATTTCATAATTCAGAACCAACGATACTTGTAAACTGTCGTTATTTCTGGATGTTCCGAATGTCAAATGTTGAGAGTTCAGAATGGGAATGTTTCTTTTCGTAAATACGTCCATTCTTCAGAATGGTCAAAATATAGTAAATTGGAATGTAAGGAGAGGGCATTCAACAGCTTTTTACACAGCTGGATTCAGGAGCACTAGTGTGCGACATCAGAGAATTTTGGTCAAGAAAGGTTAATTCTTTATGTTTTATTAAAAGGGAAATTTCATCATGTCTTGAACTTTGATCTCTTGATATAAACAGACAATTGTACACCACCGCAAAGCAATGTTTACCGTCTGTGCGCTAAAAGTATACCTTTTGTTTGATTCTCATAGGGGAGCAAAGACTCAGGCACCCAAATCGCAGGGACGCCCCAGCTCAGCCAGACCCCCACCCTCACCGGGGCCACCACCCTCACCGGGCCAAACATCGGCGCCAGGACCCCCACCCTCGCCAGGACCCCCACCCACGCCAGGACACCCATCCTCGCCAGGACCCCCACCCTCGCCAGGACACCCATCCTCGCCAGGACCCCCATCCTCGCCAGGACACCCATCCTCGCCAGGACACCCATCCTCGCCAGGACCCCCACCCTCGCCAGGACACCCATCCTCGCCAGGACCCCCACCCTCGCCAGGACACCCATCCTCGCCAGGACACCCATCCTCGCCAGGACCCCCACCCTCACCGGCCTGTTTGGGGAATTTCTCCCAGCGATGTGGAGGATGTTGTGGAAGAGGAGGTGGAGGAAGTGACAGAGATGTCACCAGGTGAGTGTCTGACACCACTGTTTCACCACTGTTGCACATAATCTATGTCTGGCCACACCTTTATTAATACATTATTTTTTCTTACTTTTTTTAGATGATGTGCTGGTTTTGGAGCAACCGTTCACTCAGGACAGTGCGCAGAGGCTCATCGGGCAAATAATGGGGTGGAACGGGGAAATAGATGCCATGCGCAATCGACTGAACATCATGCAGCAGCAAATGAAAGATATGATTGATATTTTGGCCAGAATAAATTAAATTAAAAAAATTAAAGTTTTCAATCATATCTAGTTCCTCATTTGCTGCTGCATGATGTTGACTCGATTGCGCATCATCATCCTTGCAAAGTTGATTTGTTTTTATTGTTTTTATATTTTTAAAAAACTTGATTATAAAAAACAAAAATAATATTTTTGATGTTCAAAAAAAAAAAATAATCAAAAAATAACAAAAATATATATTTTTCATGTTGAAAAAAAATAATCAAAAAATACCAAAAATATATATTTTTCATGTTAAAAAAAAAAAAAAATAATCAAAAAATACCAAAAATATATATTTTTCATGTTAAAAAAAAATAATCAAAAAAAACCAAAAATATATATTTTTCATGTTTAAAAAAAATAATCAAAAAAAAAAAAAAAATATATATTTTTCATGTTAAAAAAAAATAATCAAAAAATAACCAAAAAAAAAGAAAAAAAAAAGGCACATGTGAATGTGCACAGAATAAAAAAAGTTGAAACAAAACCAATGTGTGCCTTCTTATTTCAATGCTCAATATCAGTATATTTGTTACGTGGTTGTAGTTGCATTGACCATGTACTCAAAAATGTGTGTAGGTGAAATACAGCACAATCTACAAGTTAGCTGGAATTGAGATGGATACCTCATGTTGCACATCAGGTTGGTTCAAACTAGTGGCAAAAAGGACAAAGATCATGGCTAGTTGCAAACATATAAGAAACAGACAACAGTCATTCAAATTAAAGAATATTTTATTTTTTTATTACAATTGTAACTAATTCTCCAAAACATTTTGCTGCCAAGGCACTGCCCCTCGACCAATAAAATAGTCTGTGTATTGTTGGCGGACAACACGCCCATTCTGGACGCCAAAACCAGCAGGTGCACTTTCAAGTGCTGGCATCAAGGACTCTTCAGCTGGTTCACCCGTTGCCCCTAAGCCAATGTAGGTGGAAGCATTCCTCCGTAGAAAGTTGTGCAGGATGCAGCAGCATAATACCACATGATTTAATTTATATTCAGCCAAATTTATGGCTGTTAAAAAGATCCGGAATCGGCTGGACATGATGCCAAAGGCATTTTCGACTACCCTTCGGGCACGAGAGAGCCTGTAATTAAAAATCCGTTGCTCTGGGGTCAGATTCCGCATTGGGAAGGGCTTTAGAATATGTGGCCCCAAAGAAAAAGCATCATCTGCGACAAAAACAAAATTGAGGCCCTCCACATTGTCCTCAGCACGTGGCAAATTTAAAGTTCCTCTCTGCAGCCGGTCATAAAATTCGGTGTTCATCATAACTCCTCCATCTGAGTGACGACCATTAATACCAACGTCGACATATAAAAACTCATATTTGGCTGACACCACAGCAAGGAGGACAATGCTAGAAAAACCTTTATAATTAAAAAAATAGGATCCAGAATTTGGTGGTGGCACTATCCTCACATGTTTGCCATCTATGGCACCTCCGCAGTTGGGGAAATCCCATAAATGGGCAAACTGCGCAGCAACATCCTGCCATTCCTGGCTGTTTTTCGGAAACTGTGGAGTCAAACAAATAAAGCAAAAATTAATACCGGAGTACATTAAATTGCAAACATATTTGACACAAACATTGTGGGCCAAAATAATATTCTAACATGTAAAAGTGCATTTCAAGAACAAAATAAAAAGGTACAATTATATGGTCCCTCACCCCCTCTGGTGGCACATTAAAAAAAGCTTAGGAAGGGGGAGTTGAATGAGTATCTGTTTTGGACAAGTAAACCTCAACACTTCCAGGAGAACTAAAGGCATTAAAATTTAAGTTTAATTTGGGTAAGCCATCCATCTTGACAAGATTATCAGGCCAGTGGACAGCAGTGGCGGTGCGTGCATAGAGGGCGCAGGAGCGCCGCCCCCCCTCTCCTGCACCGCTCTATCACCAATAGATAGATTAATGCATTGCATGAATCTAGCTATTGTCACCGCTGCCGCCCCCCCTATTCAGGTGTCCGGCCCCTTGTCGGGCGCCGGGCATGTGAATTACAGCGGGGGGGGGTGTTTCTGGAAGCGCCCTTTTAGAGCTGTAAAGCTCAAATAGGGGACCTTATTAGAGCGGTGTGCTCTAATAGGCTTCCAGAAGTGTAAACAGCGGGCGCAATGCTTTGCGTTCGCTGCTTACACAGTATTGTGTTAGCGAAGCGAATACATCGCTTCCCTAACACAGACCCGCCTCTCAGCCAATCAGGTTGCCGGTCTGTGTTACCGGTCCCCTGATTGGCTGAAGTCACAGGCGCTGTGAAGACAGGAGCATGGGAGAAGATGAGGAGACACCGCTCGCCACCTGACAAGGTAAGTGCCATTGGCAGCATTTAATGGGCACAGTGACAGCGTTAGATGGGCATAGTGGCAGTGTTAGATGGGCACAGTGGCAGCGTTTGATGGCACAGTGAGGCTGTTTGTTTTGCGCCCCCCCAAAAAATTGGAGCACCAGCTGCCACTGGTGGACAGGTAAGAAGTGGAATAAAACAAAAATATGAATGCACATTGACAAAATCTATACACATTTTGACATACATCGTACTAAATAATAAAAAGGATAATTAATTATGAGTATTTGTTAAGATGAACTTAAAAAGCAAGGAAGTTGGCACAGCACAGGGATGTTGGGAGCTATTCATAATGAGAAAAAAAACATGATGAAAGTCTAATTTGTCGATTTTAAAGCTAATCAGGCAGGCCATTACACTACATTTAGGCCACAATCTTAAGTCAAAAAATAAGGTACACAGTATATGTGTTTTGCCAAATCTGCAGATGGAGTAGTTGTGTTGGTTGACTCTGCATTTTCTAATATTTTATTACATTTTCTTTCAATTTTTTTGGAGGTTGGGGGGGTGTGGGGGGAGGGGGGGGAGTGTTTCAAACTAAATAAGAGACTCTTTTTAAGGGCAGGAATAATATTGGGACACATTTTAGGCGGTGTTTAGGGTAACGAAGGAAGCATAATAAATACAGTGTTAAGTACTAGACTACGTGTGGATGGGCCCAGTGTAGCATGCTGTGGAGGTTAGGGGAGGAAAATATGCATGTAGGCCACGAAAAAGGTTAAGGCATGCATGAGGACAAAGAGGACATTCAATCACACCATATTCCTAAAATGTGGAGGATGGAATGGCCAAAAACTATAAAATGCATTACTAAACATGACAGTGATATTAAAGCAAAAATACTTACACGAATATAGTCCTTCTGCAATACTTGAATGATAGCACAACATGTGTCAGGGATAATGACTCCCAGAGCCTGGGGAGAGATACCTGTTGTGAATTTTATATCCTGGAGACTCCTCCCTGTTGCCAAATACCGCAAAGTGGCTATGAGCCTTTGCTCTGCTGGTATTGCAGCCCGCATGCATGTGTCCTGCTTCGAAATATAGGGGGACAGCAAGGACAATAACTGCTGAAAGCAGGAGTCCGTCATTTTCAGATAATTGCGGAAATCATCCGGATTGTTCTCCTGTAGCTCACGCAGTAATGGCATATGGCTGAATTGGTCACGATTAAGTAGCCAAGTTTTGGTCCAAACACTTCTTATCCCAGTATTGCGCCTATTTCTCGACTGGGCTCGAGTCACAGCAATGACTCCAAGCCCATAAACAGCACGCTCTCTCCTAGGATCGCGCAACATGGCTGGCCAAAACGGTCGGAAAGTAACACGGACCGAAAATCGCGAATCACCACTGACCAAACGTCTGCTAGCTCGAAGTTAGCAGACGGAGCCCGAAGGGTGACGCGAGAGAATTGAACGTCCTCTTTTGAAGCGTCGTCAGTACGTTGAAACGTCATTACGTTCGTGTTGGTTGTCTCAAAAGTCCGACCGTGTGTATGCAGTACCAACTTGAGGGCCAACGCCCTTTGGACAAAAGTCCAAGGGAAAGTTGGTCCACGGTCCGACCGTGTGTATGGGGCTTTACTCTTCTTTCTTACCCCAGACCTATTCTGTCCAGGGGAAGCGGAATTTGATAGCAAGCTGACTATTACTATTGAATTTGGTTCCCCCACCCAATATAGCTTCCACAGCATTTCCAGGGTTAAAAACACTTGTATATGGCTTCTCTGACTGCTCTACTCTTTGCATGAGTCAGCCTCACTCTTCCTTCTTACCCCAGACCCTTTCTGTTCAGGGGAAGCGGAATTTGATAGCAAGCTGACTATTGCTATCGAATTTGGTTCCCCCTCCCAATATAGCTTCCACAGCATTTCAAGGGTTAAAAACACTTGTATATGGTTTCCCTGACTGCTCTACTCTTTGTATAAATCATTCTCACTCTTCTTTCTTAACCCCAGACCCTTTCTGCCCAAGGGAAGCGCAATTTGATAGCAAGCTGACTGTGTTAAATTTGGTGTTATCGCTCTCACTCTCTCATACTGGTCACTGGAAGTTCAACATGGCGACTCATGGCAAAGAACTCTCTGAGGATCTGAAAAAAGAATTGTTGCTCTACATAAAGATGGCCTACGCTATAAGAAGATTTGTAGTCTGATTGGTAGATACTCTATACTGGCGCTCCTAGAATACCTAACCCCCTTGCGCCAATGGTGTTAACCAGTGTGTGGATAGATGTATGTGTGATGAACACCACCTATAAAAATCCCTAAACCTAAATAAACGTATAGCAGCCACTTTAAAAATGTGTAACCATAAAAAATGTGATTATAATCAAACTAGTAATGACAAGTAAAAAATATAATCAAATGGCGCTTGAAAAACAAAAAAAAAAAAAAAAATTTATAACAACTACCAGAAAAAATATATAAATAAAAAATGTGCAAAACACCACGTGAAATAGTGTCCGTGAAATGATACAAAAAACAATCTTCATTAATATTTGTGTAAAATTCAAAAAAAATGTGATTCAATCTTCCAAAGAAAAATAAGTCCACCAGAAAAATCCTCAATAGAATAATCAAATGGATCTTCCACCACACCAACTCGTGTTCCCTCTCCCAATGAGACCGCACTCACCGGATGGTATTGCCTCGCACTCTCGTGGTTGGCAAATATAGCGATTACCCCACCTGGGTTACTTGTGCGATCACTCCAAACTTGCAAACTCCATATGTGAAAACAAATAAAAAATGTGCCTCCACATAGCGTGATACTGTGATAAAACTTATTTATTAAAATTCAACCTCACTCACACTTCAATGTTTCAACTTACAAAAACACAAATGTAAAACAGCCGAATTCAGCACACAATCCACTGCAACTTTTAGATGACAGATGAGCTGACAGAGCGCACATATGGTCACCAAGGGGTGAAACAACTGGGTTCAAAAAAACTGGGTAACAAGTGATCTCACCACCCCTCGCAGCTCTACTCCTGGTGTGGGTTCTTTCTCCAGGAGTCACTTCAGTGAGGTTGCCGGGTAGTGATCTCGAACAATAGTGATAGTGGAGGAGACCACACACAAATTCAAACGAATAAACACAAAGATTGAAATGTTTTGAGTATCTCAGTGTCCGTGTAGCTACGCCCTTGACATGTTTCGTCGGTATGACTTCTTCAAAAAGGGGAGTTGGCCACACGGACACCGAACACTTACCTAAATGATGATGAACACGATCACAAGATCGCAGTGGACCAATGGCTTGTAAGACCTCAGGTGCGGGTGATTCTCCAATCATGCCCCGTTAATCGTCCCATAGGACCAGCTGAGTCCCATTTCTCCATATCCCAGGTCCTAAGGAGCTACTTCCGGGTCACACTGCTATGTGTGCACCCGTAATGTACCATTGTACATGTATTAGCCATAAACTGTGGCATCTATCTTAAATTCCCCTCTATATTCCTCTCCAGAATGTGCGCATGCAGTATGTGCACACGCAGCATACTTTAGGTACTTTTAGGTCCTGGAGTTATTTCCGGGTGACACCGCTATGTGTCCACCCGTGCTATGGCGCCGCGCATGCGTATGCGCATGCGCCGTAGCCTATGAATCGAGTGCGCGCGCATATCCTGCGCGCGACTCCCTATCTCCTGCCCGCGCATGCGCAATGGAGGGACGCCAGCGCGCACAGGTTCAGGCGCATCTCACATTGTGCCCTGAGTACGCGCGCCTCTCTAACTCCCGCCCGCGCATGCGCAGTAAGGAGACGCTGGCGAGCAGCGATGCGCGCGCATCTTCAATGGGCCAGATGTCTCTCCCTGCATGTCACCCGGACATAGCGGTGATTAATCCGCCAATCACCTCTGTGCAGGCTGAATAATACATATATTAGGTCCTATCTCTCCATCCACCCTACATTGCATCTGAGTCTGTTTAAAAGTGACTCCCCATTGTGATTTTAATGCGCTCAGTCACTTCATCCATTTACAATAACTGCATGAACGAACATGGCACAGCAATAATCACTTATTTACAGCATTCTTCCATAACTCATATGTGTCAATTATAAACATATAAAAAAAGTCTGCATTGAATTTATCCAAAACATCCTAATTAAAATGTGTTAACCACAAACATATAAAAATGGGGAATCTGCATCAGAAAGTCTCAAGTAACACACACATATATTTCCTGCTCTCAGTGCAGATATTATCTACATGGTACAACAGTAAATGTGTGACCCCTACAGTGACCCGAATATTAAAGACCCGGATTGGGCATGCAACCTCTGTCCAATCGTAGGGGAAAAAACAGGAGGTATAGATAAATATATATCAATCTCTGACCCAGAGAAAGATGGTTACTAGACATCACTATTTGGAAGTCAAAAATGCAGGAGCATGCGGCTAGAACATCATACTCCTGTGTACATATATACATGGATGTAATAAAAAAATAATAAAATAGGCGTAGGAATTACCATCTAACACCTACTATAAATAAATAAAAGATAAAAAGATGTATTTAAGAACTATATAAAGTCAAAGAGTCTATGATACATGCGGTCTATTTATTAACCCGATCATGTACCGACTAATTGATTATAATCAGTTAAGAACATACAATGGTGGATCAAACATCTGACAGCGAGGGAAATCGGAAAAAGCGATTCCTTATGAATGATCAAACAAAGTTGACCACCTCTCGCATTAACAGTAACCCTATCATAATTGGCTGACCTTTTAAATTCAAGCACCGACTTCAGAAATTGTTAATGAAGCAATTGAGGTCCACCTCAATATTCAACCCCCTAGGGCTCATACATTTCATGGAGAAAATCCAGCGGGTCTCCCTCTGTGATAAATCTCTCACCCTATTGGAGCCCCTCCAAGATGGTTTTACTGTGTCTATTCCACAGAATTGAATCAGAGATGGATCCCGGTTGTGCTTCTCTCTAAAATGCAAAGACACACTGTGGTAGCGGAACCCTTTTCTGATGTTCGCTAAATGTTCCGCTATCCGTATCCTGAGAAGCCTTTTGGTCCTACCGACATAAAAAAGTCCACACGGACACCACATGAGATAAACAACATGCGTGGTGTTGCATGTGATAAACTCATTAATGTCGAAGGACTCACCATCTCTGTTGGAAAAATTGAGTTTCCCTCTGTTGCTGATATTCACGGTCCTACAGCAAATACACTTTCTGCAGGCATAGAATCCCTTGAGGTCAATTTTTGGACCTTGTTTATCTGGGGGATCCAAAATTTTCTTAACAATTTGGTCACCAAAACTCGGGGCACGCCTGTAAATGAACCTGGGATGTTCATGTAATAACCCTCCTAAATGCCTATCCTGGCGCAAAATGTGCCAATATCTTTTATAAATGCCCTCTACTTCCTTATACTGTGCATGAAAATTAGAAATAAACCCTAATTGGTGTTGGTTCGTGTCACCTACATTATTCACCACACTAGGATCTTTCTTTTTTAGGCACTCCTCTCTAGGTATCTCTGACACTTCCTGGATGATTAGTTTCAAGGACTCTTCTTCATAACCCTTTTGTACAAATTTGCTCTTCAATATCTCTGCTTGGTCATAATAGTCTATGATGTTACTACAATTCCGCCTTACTCTTAAAATTTGGCCCTTGGGGATGTTCCTGATCCAGGATGGGTGATGGCCACTTCTGATGGACAGGTAGCTGTTCCGATCTGTCGGTTTAAAGTAAACCTTTGTGTTCAGCTCATCCTTGTCTTTGAAGATAACTAGATCTAAAAAGTTGATGGTGTAATCATCCACATGATGGTCCAATTGGATGTTGTTATTATTACGATTCAACCCCTCCAAAAACTCCAAAACGGATTCATGGGATCCCTCCCAGATGAAAATTAAATCATCTATGTACCGTTTGTAAAATTTTAATTGAGGGAGTTGATCTCTGAACACATACCTGTCCTCCCATTCAGCCATAAACAAGTTGGCTAGGCTGGGAGCAAATTTCGCTCCCATTGCCACGCCAACCTGTTGAGCATAGAAGTGACCATTCCACCAGAAGTAATTATGGGTCATGCAAAAATCGAGCACATGACCCAAAAACCTCTTCTGAACAAATGGGATATCATCCCTCTTGCTGAGGGCCCAATTCAATGCCAGTGCAGCATCTTCATGCTGAATGACAGTGTATAAAGAGCGTACATCGGCTGTTACTAGATATGTATCAGCCGTAGTACTGATTTTGATGTCCTTCAGCAGAGATAGGAGATCCGAAGTATCCTTCAGATAAGCTCGTGTACTCTTAACACTGGGTTGCAAGAACTTGTCCAAATATTCACCCAATCTCGCCGTAACGGAACCTATACCGTTCACGATCGGTCGAGGCGGTGGTACTTGGCTATTCTTATGGATTTTGGGCAGAGTGTATATTACAGGTATTCTTGATGTACTAGGTACAAGGTACCTTTTTTCCTTAAGATTTAGAGCTTTAGTAGCATAACCCCATTCAACCAAATGATCTAGCTGAGTCCTGTAAGGATCAGTGGGGTCTGCCATCAATTTGCGGTAAGTGTTGGTGTCTCCCACTAAATTGTCAAGCTGTTCAATGTAGAAGGATCTGTCCATCAGTACAACTCCCCCACCCTTATCCGCTGGACGGACAATGATGTCCTTGCGTTTTTCCAGGGATTTAATCCCGTCCTTAATATAACCAGGATTGATGTTTTTCTTTGGAACCAGGGCTTCGATATCTTTCAACACCAAATTTTTAAAAACCTCAATGTAGTGGTTGCTCGGGTTAAGGGGATTAAAAATGGACTTATTTCTAAGTCCACTGTCAATCATTTCAGATCTATATGTAGTAGTGGAGCGGTTGATTGCCGGTTGGCTTAGAAAGTACTTTTTCATATTCAAAGTTCTTACGAACTTGTGAGTATCGATATAAACATCGAATTTATTCAAGCCTTTTTTAGGGGCACATTTCAGACCCAGGTTGAGAATATTAGTCTCATTTGGATCAAGTGTTACTTTACTTAAATTATAGATCCCCTGGTCTAGTTGTCCCTTGCTCGTTTTCTTGAGCTGTTTCCTTCGGCCAGCCCTACATCCCCTGAACCTTTTTCGGTTGTTGAGTTTCCATGTTGTAAGGGTGGGGGTTTGTCCCCTCCCTTCTGTTTCTGCATTTGGGGGTTCTTTTTTGGTGTCCCTCCCCTTCCTCCACGTCCCCTCTGTCCTAAAAAAGGTGGGGGTGGGGGGTGTTGGTTCCAATAGTTGTTACAATGTGGATCTTCCGATCCCCTCCAATACCCATTGTCATTAGTGTTGTTCCTAGATTCAAAGTAATTATTGGGGGCATAGTGATGTTACCACTGAGGTTGATAATAACCCGGGTAGTGGACATTCCGTTGGGGCGTATGATCCCTATTCCATCTAGGAGAATGGAATTGGCGGATAGGACTTTCCCTATAGGTTTGTGGGGATGAATATTGTTGATATGGGTGATAACCATTCTCCGAAAGGTGAGGTCTATTAGGTGGTTGAGGATGATCAATTCGATTATTCCTGTCCTTTTGGTTAAAATCCCCCTGAAAGGGTGCAGGATGGGTGATCTTTCCATGACGGTTTCCTCCTGGACCACTCTGGTTAGTAATTTTTCCTCCTTCCCTCACCAAATTTTTTGCCGGTCTATTTTTGGATTGGTCATTTTTTTGGGTGCTTGGACCTCCCATGTTTATAATCTCCCTAGGTGCCTCATCATCCCCTATACATTGTCCTTGCCATGCATAGATTTTGTGGGAATGAAAATCATTTACATCCCTGATGTATTTTTTTACTTTCTTTTTTTGGGTATCTTGATCCACCTTATCTAGTTTTTTCTTCATGTTCACATTAAAATCCTTAACTTGATTTGACTCGTTGACAGGTTCTAAAATAGATTGTAAAGCACTAATTTTTTGTTTAATAATGTCTAGCTTAATGCGTTTACGTTTTAAAACTAACGACTGTAATTCCTTTCCAGCTTTATTAAAAAATTCCAGCCATTCATCCATGTACTTCTGGTCAGTAAGACCATCCTGAGGGGAGACCTCCCATCTCAGACTCCTAAAAATTAAACCCTCCCTTTCATAATGCTCAAAAGTAAAGATGTCCCACCATGTTTTCAGTTGTTTTTCTAAAAGATTTTCTAGGGTTTTTAAAGAACCTGAAATATCTTCCTCATAGTCACCCATGACTTGATTGGTGGAAAAGATGCTCTCTGGGTTCATTTGTCGGCTAGACAAATAATTTATAGCTTCCATGGCCGCACTGGGTAGAAAATATGTATGTAGTCTGATTGGTAGATACTCTATACTGGCGCTCCTAGAATACCTAACCCCCTTGCGCCAATGGTGTTAACCAGTGTGTGGATAGATGTATGTGTGATGAACACCACCTATAAAAATCCCTAAACCTAAATAAACGTGTAGCAGCCACTTTAAAAATGTGTAACCATAAAAAATGTGATTATAATCAAACTAGTAATGACAAGTAAAAAATATATAATCAAATGGCTCCTTAGGACCTGGGATATGGAGAAATGGGACTCAGCTGGTCCTATGGGACGATTAACGGGGCATGATTGGAGAATCACCCGCACCTGAGGTCTTACAAGCCATTGGTCCACTGCGATCTTGTGATCGTGTTCATCATCATTTAGGTAAGTGTTCGGTGTCCGTGTGGCCAACTCCCCTTTTTGAAGAAGTCATACCGACGAAACATGTCAAGGGCGTAGCTACACGGACACTGAGATACTTTAAACATTTCAATCTTTGTGTTTATTCGTTTGAATTTGTGTGTGGTCTCCTCCACTATCACTATTGTTCGAGATCACTACCCGGCAACCTCACTGAAGTGACTCCTGGAGAAAGAACCCACACCAGGAGTAGAGCTGCGAGGGGTGGTGAGATCACTTGTTACCCAGTTTTTTGAACCCAGTTGTTTCACCCCTTGGTGACCATATGTGCGCTCTGTCAGCTCATCTGTCATCTAAAAGTTGCAGTGGATTGTGTGCTGAATTCGGCTGTTTTACATTTGTGTTTTTGTAAGTTGAAACATTGAAGTGTGAGTGAGGTTGAATTTTAATAAATAAGTTTTATCACAGTATCACGCTATGTGGAGGCACATTTTTTATTTGTTTTCACATATGGAGTTTGCAAGTTTGGAGTGATCGCACAAGTAACCCAGGTGGGGTAATCGCTATATTTGCCAAACACGAGAGTGCGAGGCAATACCATCCGGTGAGTGCGGTCTCATTGGGAGAGGGAACACGAGTTGGTGTGGTGGAAGATCCATTTGATTATTCTATTGAGGATTTTTCTGGTGGACTTATTTTTCTTTGGAAGATTGAATCACATTTTTTTTGAATTTTACACAAATATTAATGAAGATTGTTTTTTGTATCATTTCACGGACACTATTTCACGTGGTGTTTTGCACATTTTTTATTTATATATTTTTTCTGGTAGTTGTTATAAATTTTTTTTTTTTTTTTTTTTGTTTTTCAAGCGCCATTTGATTATATATTTTTTACTTGTCATTACTAGTTTGATTATAATCACATTTTTTATGGCTATAAGAAGATTGCCAAGAAGTGCTGCCAGCATTGCTGCAAAGGTTGTAGGGGTGGTGGGTCAGCCTGTAAGTTCTCAGACCATACGCCGCACACGCCGGTGTCCCCGTCCTCCGGGGGAGAGAAGGGTGTCCCCGTCCTCCGGGGGAGAGAAGGGTGTCCCCGTCCTCCGGGGGAGAGAAGGGTGTCCCCGCCCTCCGGGGGAGAGAAGGGTGTCCCGGTCCTCCGGGGGAGAGAAGGGTGTCCCGGTCCTCCGGGGGAGAGAAGGGTGTCCCGGTCCTCCGGGGGAGAGAAGGGTGTCCCGGTCCTCCGGGGGAGAGAAGGGTGTCCCCGCCCTCCGGGGGAGAGAAGGGTGTCCCCGTCCTCCGGGGGAGAGAAGGGTGTCCCCGTCCTCCGGGGGAGAGAAGGGTGTCCCCGTCCTCCGGGGGAGAGAAGGGTGTCCCCGTCCTCCGGGGGAGAGAAGGGTGTCCCCGTCCTCCGGGGGAGAGAAGGGTGTCCCCGTCCTCCGGGGGAGTGAAGGGTGTCCCTGTCCTCCGGGGGGGCCATCCTTCTCCTTCAAACAGCCAGGGGCCCACTCCTTCTCTGCCTACCATCCATGTGCCCTCTCCTTCTCTGGCCACCCACTGTCCCTCTTCACTAAATGGCCACCCAGGGGCCCTCTCCTCCTCCAAACACCCAGGTGCCCTCTCCTTCTCCCTAAGACACCAGTGACCCCAAAGCGGGTCACAAATGTGCTCTGCCCTCCGGGAACCCGGTACCCACCGTCCTGGGATGCCATGATGATGGTGTATAAGTCTCAAATGTGAGGGCTACAGGTAAACTCACACTCAGCTTCTTTGGCCCCTGATTGGAGGAAAAGCAGCAGAGGCGATCCGGCCCCCAGCACTTGACAGAAATCAAAGACCAGTGGCGGCCCGTGCCATTGTGGGAGGACAGGCGCCGCCCCCCCCCCCCCCTCACCTCTGCCGCCCTCCCTATTCATGTGCCTGGCCCCTTTCAGGACGCCGGACACATGAAATACTATGGTGGGGGATAGGCAGGGGGGTGTATTTTATAGCATGTAATTAGAGCCAGAGGCTCTAATAGGCTTCAAAATAGGGTGCAATCCCGCTACACACGCTTGACACCATCTGAACCAAATATGTTTATCTTGGTCTCATCAGACCTCAGGACATGGTTCCAGTAATATATGTTCTTAGTCTGCTTGTCTTCAGCAAACTGTTTGTGGGCTTTCTTGTGCATCATCTTTAGAAGAGGCGTATGGTCTAAGCACTTACAGGCTGACCCCCCACCCCTTTAACCTCTACAGCAATGCTGGCAGCACCCATATGTCTATTTCCCAAAGACAACCTCTGGATATGATGCTGAGCACGTGCACTCAACTTCTTTGGTGGATCATGGTGAGGCCTGTTCTGAGTGGAACCCGTCCTGTTAAACCGCTGTATGGTCGTGGCCACCGTGCTGCAGCTCAGTTTCAGGATCTTGGCAATCTTCTTATAGCCTCGGCCATCTTTATGTAGAGCAACAATTTTTTTTTTTCAGATCCTCAGAGAGTTCTTTGCCATGAGGCGCCATGTTGTACTTCCAGTGACCAGTATGAGAGAGTGAGAGCGATGACACCAAATGTAACACAGTCAGCTTGCTGTCAGAATCCGCTTCCCCTGGACAGAAAGGGTCTGGGGTAAGAAAGAAGAGTGAGAATGATTTATACAAAGAGTAGAGCAGTCAGGGAAACCATATACAAGTGTTTTTAACCCTTGAAATGCTGTGGAAGCTATATTGGGAGGGGGAACCAAATTCGATAGCAATAGTCAGCTTGCTATCAAATTCCGCTTCCCCTGAACAGAAAGGGTCTGGGGTAAGAAGGAAGAGTGAGGCTGACTCATGCAAAGAGTAGAGCAGTCAGAGAAGCCATATACAAGTGTTTTTAACCCTGGAAATGCTGTGGAAGCTATATTGGGTGGGGGAACCAAATTCAATAGTAATAGTCAGCTTGCTATCAAATTCCGCTTCCCCTGGACAGAATAGGTCTGGGGTAAGAAAGAAGAGTGAGGATGATTTATACAAAGAGTAGAGCAGTCAGAGAAACCATATCCAAGTGTTTTTAACCCTTGAAATGCTGTGGAAGCTATATTGGGAGGGGGAACCAAATTCGATAGTAATAGCTTGCTATCAAATTCCGCTTCCCCTGGACAGAAAGGGTCTGGGGTAAGAAGGAAGAGTGAGACTGACTCATGCAAAGAGTAGAGCAGTCGGAGAAACAGATGTGCACCGTGGCTGCGTTTGATGGCACAGTGGCGGCAATTGATGGCACAGTGGCGGCAATTGATGGCACAGTGAGGCTGGAATTGATGATCTTTTTTTTTTTTCTGAATTTTTCAGTTTGTTTGCGCGCCCCCCCCAAAAAAATTGCAACAACTGCCACTGGGAGGGGGTAATAATAAATTTGATAAAATAATAGGAGGTGTAATAATAATGTAAAATAAGAGAAGGGTTAACAATAAATATTAAATAATAGGAGGTGTAATAATAAATAAAATAATAGGAGGGGCAATAAAAAATGATATAAAATAATAGGAAGAGATGATAATGATGATGTGTATACTGATAGATATTTAATAGGTGGTAGGAGTAATAATAGGGACTGCCAGGAGAATTTCCAGTGTCTAAAAATAATAGAATATCAATAAATAATAGGATATCAATAAATAATATTAAATATTAGGAGGGGATACAAATGATGAAGACGTAGGAGGGGTAAAAATAAATTAGACACGATAATATGAAGGGATAATAATGATGACGTGTGTATACTTATATATATATCTATATATAGATATATATAGACATAGACACATATAGATTTATATATATATATATATATATATGGTACAATATCATTACTCCTTCCATATATATATATAAAAATCTATATGTTTCTATGTCTATATATATATCTATATCTATATCTATATATATATATATATATATATATATATATATATTATATGTATATATATATATATATGGAAGGAGTAATAATATTGTACTATATATATATATATATATATATATATATATATATATATATAGTACAATATTATTACTCCTTCCATATATATATATATATATATGTGTGTGTAGATGGACGCGCACGGGGGGCGGGGACGGTAGAAGTGTGATTTGTATTCGGGGTAGAGGAGGAGGAGGAGGAGGAGCAGGAGCAGTGTAGAGGACTGGACAGGCGGAGTTCCGATCTGAGCCGAGAGCCAGGGGGAACAGATTTCGACGGGGAACCATTCTTGGCACAACAACGGAAATACAACTCCCAACATGCCGTGCGGCCCCGCCTTTTCCACGCCTCTCCTGTCATTTGGAGGGGAATTCGGAGTGTACACTACAGAAGGGAAGAGAGGATGAGTGCCCGGCGGAGGTGACAATTCTTTATTACTTACTAAGAGTGGAGCGGCTGTGCATGGCAGGTTAGGTTTAGCTTGTTCAGTAAAGCTTAAAGTGAAAGCTACAAGTTGATTGGTCGCTGTGTACAGCCTCTCCAGGTGTGTGTGTTGTGTTCTCTAGTACGATACACTGGACATGTGCAGCACTCATGGAGCTTTATGGGGCAATTTTTGATTAGCTCATGTAATATATATATATATATGCTGATGGTAAACAAGTATATTGCGCCCAAACTTGAAGTCCCACCACTGCGCCTCTAGAATAAATGAATAGTCCCTGATAGTGTGTATACATGCGCACACACTGGCCACTTTATTAGGTACATCTGTTCAATTTCTTGGTAACACAAGTTGCTAATCAGCCAATCACATGGCAGTAACTCAATGCATTTAGGCATGTAGACGTGGTGAAGACGACTTGCTGAAGCAAACATCAGAATGGGGAAGAAAGGGTATTTAGGTGACTTTGAACATGGCATGGTTGTTGGTACCAGGCAGGCAGGTCTGAGTATTTCAAAAAAAATTGCTGATCTACTGGGATTTTCACACACAACCATCTCTCGGGTTTACAGAGAATGGTCCAAAGAAGAGAAAATATCTAGTGAGCAGCGGTTGTGTGTGTGTGGGGGGGGAATGCCTTAATGTTAGAGGAGAGTGGGCAAACTGGTCCGAGATGATAGAAAGGCGACAGTCACTCAAATAACCACTGGTTACAACCAAGGTATGCAGAGTACCATTTCTGAATGCACAAGACATCGAACCAGATGGGCTACAGCAGCAGAAGACCACACCGGGTGCCACCCCTGTCAGAACAGAATTTAACAATAGAAGATTGAAAAAACGTTGCCTAGTCTGATGATTCTCGATTTCAGCTGCGACATTCAGATGGTAGGGTCAGAATTTGGCGCAAATAACATGAAAGCATGGATCCATCCTGCTGTCGGAGGGGGAGGGGGGGGGTGCAGAGAGTGTGACTAACACTAATCACTCACCAGCTCTCTGCTCACAGAGCTCTAAAAACCGCGTGGCCAGCGGTCTTTGATCGCGCGGGACAGATGCAGCATTCTGGGGGTTAAGGATGAGCTCAGGCGTGTTCGCATGGTCCACGTGCAGAGCCCGCCAGGAAGTCAGCGCAGCGCTAATGACAGGCAGTGAGACATTGCCCCGATGAGCGGCTGCAGAGATCGGGCAATCTCTCACTGCCTGTGATTAGCGCAGCGCTGTGCCGACTTCCTGGCGGGCTCTGCACGTGGACCATGCGAACACGCCTGAGCTTATCCCATGTGTTCGCACAGCCCACGTGCATAGCCCGCCAGGAAGTCAGAACTGCGCTAATCACAGGCAGTGAGAGATTGCCCGATCTCCGCAGCCGCTCATCGGGGCAATCTCTCACTGCCTGTCATTAGCGCAGCGCCGTGCGGGCTCTGCACGTGGACCATGCGAACACGCCTGAGCTCATCCCATGTGTTCGCACAGCCCACGTGCAGAGCCCGCCAGGAAGTCAGAACTGCGCTAATCACAGGCAGTGAGACATTTTCCCAATCTGCGGCTGCAGAGATCGGGAAATGTCACACCTGTGATTAGCGCAGTGTTGACTTCCTGGCGGGCTCTGCACGTGGGCTGTGCGAACACGCCTGAGCTCATCCTTACTGGGGGTGTTCTGGAGGGGGGGAGGAGGAGAGGTGTTCTAGAAGAGTAGCGAAGGGTATTTCTAGAGGAGGGGGAGGTGTTTTAATGTATTCTAGAGAGGGAAAGCAGTTGGAAAGGTGTTCTAGAAAAGGAATGGCATTCAAGGAAGGAGAGCACTTCTGGAGGAAGAGAGGTGCTCTAGAGAGGCAGATCTAGAGTAGGAGAGGTGCTCTAGAGAGGCAGATCTAGAGTAGGAGAGGTGCTCTAGAGAGGCAGATCTAGAGTAGGAGAGGTGCTCTAGAGAGGCAGATCTAGAGTAGGAGAGGTGCTCTAGAGAGGCAGATCTAGAGTAGGAGAGGTGCTCTAGAGAGGCAGATCTAGAGTAGGAGAGGTGCTCTAGAGAGGCAGATCTAGAGTAGGAGAGGCGCTCTAGAGAGGCAGATCTAGAGTAGGAGAGGTGTTCTAGAGAGGCAGATCTAGAGTAGGAGAGGCGTTCTAGAGCAACCTTTTTCAACCGTGGTGCCTTGGCAAAATGCCTAAAAAATTGCCCCCAAACTGCGTACAAGGCAGCGGGTGGATGAAGCCTGCCTTTTAGTTACAAAAAGCCACAGGTTTTCTTTGTGCATCATTGTAACCTTCTAGCCACCGGCGTGCTAACAACCAATTATGTCATCAGTTGATCAGGAGGACGTCGGGCTCCTCCTTGTTTGTTTCTCCCCTGCCCCTCTCCATCAGCTTTGGGGTCACATTAGCTGACTGATGAAGAGAAGATGAAAAAGAAAAGAAACTCTGGAATACTACCAATGTGCAAAGGTGTATTTGCTTTGGAAGAATAAATCACCTCCAGCGGTGGGTGTCCTACATTTGTTGATGTTGCTACATTATGGGGCGGACTGTATGTCCGTATTTCATCCATCTGTTTTCGGATGAAATACGGACATACATGCATCCCTATGGGATAGCGGGTGTCAGCGGATGAACATCCGCTGACACCCGATATTGTCCGTCTCCGCTGTGGTCCGATTCTGCAGACGGAGGAAAACCCTATTTTTCCATCTGCCTGCAGAGCGGATCGGATGAACATGGACAGACGGTCCGTGTTCATCCGATTCCCCCATAGAGGAGAGCGGAGATCTGACAGGGTAGTCCCTGCACAGTGTGCATGGACCGCTGGCTCAGCGGAGCGATCCCTGCTGAGCAGCGGATATTTACGGGGCGGATCATTATGGATCCGTCCCGTGTGAAAGAGCCCTTAGAATCGCTTTTTACTATTTAGGATGGACGCCTCAAAACTGTCCATAATTGTAAAGGGTGCCTTGACTGAAAAAAGGTTGAGAAACACTGTTCTAGAGGAGTAGAGGTTTAGAGAAGAAAAGCACTTTTAGAAAAGAACATAAATTCAAAGGAGGAGATGTGTTGTGTAGGAGGTGTTCTAGAGGGGGAGAGGTGTTGTGTAGGAGGTTTTCTTTAGGGGGAGAGGTGTTCTAGAGGGGGAGAGGTGTTGTGTAGGAGGTGTTCTAGAGGGGGAGAGGTGTTGTGTAGGAGGTGTTCTAGAGGGGGAGAGGTGTTGTGTAGGAGGTGTTTTAGAGGGGGGGGAGGTGTTGTGTAGGAGGTGTTTTAGAGGGGGGGGGAGGTGTTGTGTAGGAGGTGTTTTAGAGGGGGGGGGGGGGGGTGTTGTGTAGGAGGTGTTTTAGAGGGGGGGAGGTGTTGTGTAGGAGGTGTTTTAGAGGGGGGGAGGTGTTGTGTAGGAGGTGTTTTAGAGGGGGGGGAGGTGTTGTGTAGGAGGTGTTTTAGAGGGGGGGGGAGGTGTTGTGTAGGAGGTGTTTTAGAGGGGGGGGAGGTGTTGTGTAGGAGGTGTTTTAGAGGGGGGGGAGGTGTTGTGTAGGAGGTGTTTTAGAGGGGGGGGGGGGGTGTTGTGTAGGAGGTGTTTTAGAGGGGGGGGGTGTTGTGTAGGAGGTGTTTTAGAGGGGGGGGAGGTGTTGTGTAGGAGGTGTTTTAGAGGGGGGGAGGTGTTGTGTAGGAGGTGTTTTAGAGGGGGGGGAGGTGTTGTGTAGGAGGTGTTTTAGAGGGGGGGGGAGGTGTTGTGTAGGAGGTGTTTTAGAGGGGGGGGGGGGGTGTTGTGTAGGAGGTGTTTTAGAGGGGGGGGAGGTGTTGTGTAGGAGGTGTTTTAGAGGGGGGGGGGGGTGTTGTGTAGGAGGTGTTTTAGAGGGGGGGGGGGTGTTGTGTAGGAGGTGTTTTAGAGGGGGGGGGGGGGGGTGTTGTGTAGGAGGTGTTTTAGAGGGGGGGGAGGTGTTGTGTAGGAGGTGTTTTAGAGGGGGGGGGGGTGTTGTGTAGGAGGTGTTTTAGAGGGGGGGGGGGGGTGTTGTGTAGGAGGTGTTTTAGAGGGGGGGGAGGTGTTGTGTAGGAGGTGTTTTAGAGGGGGGGGGTGTTGTGTAGGAGGTGTTTTAGAGGGGGGGGGGTGTTGTGTAGGAGGTGTTTTAGAGGGGGGGGGGGGAGGTGTTGTGTAGGAGGTGTTTTAGAGGGGGGGAGGTGTTGTGTAGGAGGTGTTTTAGAGGGGGGGGAGGTGTTGTGTAGGAGGTGTTTTAGAGGGGGGGGAGGTGTTGTGTAGGAGGTGTTTTAGAGGGGGGGGAGGTGTTGTGTAGGAGGTGTTTTAGAGGGGGGGGGAGGTGTTGTGTAGGAGGTGTTTTAGAGGGGGGGGAGGTGTTGTGTAGGAGGTGTTTTAGAGGGGGGGGGGGCGGGGGGGGGGGGTCGGGGGGGGGGGGTGTTGTGTAGGAGGTGTTTTAGAGGGGGGGGGGGGTGTTGTGTAGGAGGTGTTCTAGGGCAGAAGAGCTTTTCTAAAGGAGGTGTAGAGCAGATCTCGAGGAGGAGAGTTGTTCTGGGGGGTTTGCGGTTCTAAACGAGAAGTGTTGTTGACGAGCAGAGCAGTTCTAGAGGTGTTTTAGAGGAGGAGAAGTGTTCTAGAGAAGGAAAGCAGTTTTAGAGAAGGAGAGGTGTGGAGGAGGAGAAGTTTTCCTAGAGGAGATGAGTAATACTAGAGGATGGGAGGTGTTTTAGAGGAGGAGAGGCATTCTAGAGAAGGAGAGCAGATGTACAGTAGGAGAGGTGTTATAGAGGAGAAGGGTTCTAGAGCAGGGTATTCTAACTGGTGGCCCTCCAGCTGTTGCAGAACTACAATTCCCATGAGGCATTGCAAGGCTGACAGTTACAAGCATGACTCCCATAGGCAGAGGCATAATGGGACTTGTAGTTCTGCAACAGCTGGAGGGCCGCCAGTTTGAGACCCCTGTTCTAGAGGATCAGAAGATACTCTAGGGGGGTTTAATAAATCAATCTCAATGTATCTGTTCCCATAAGTATTGGCTTGTATAAATATGTACAGTATGTATATATCCGTTAAGTTATATCTGACTCTCTGTGATTTTATGGACCATGTCTGATATTCTTGAAAGTCTTTGCCATAGAATTTTCTTGGCAATTTATTTTTACGAGGCAAGTCGCCAGGTCTTTTCTCAACCCTCCCCAACTGCTCAGCCCGGGGGTAGCATACAGAATGCGATAACACATGTGCATACTAAGACCAGTTTAGACATTATCCAATTAACCTACCTGCATGTCTTTGGGAGTAAACCAGACTATCCAGAGGAAACCCAGGCACAGGGGGAATGTGCAGACTCCATGCACATGATGTCCTGGACAAGAACCGAGGACCCCGGTGCTGCAAGGCATATCTTCTAATCTCTCTGTGCTGGCCAAGTTGTATTTACACATGCTTATTCAGTAAGGCCCTTCGAAGGCCAGTGATGTTCAATGTGTAGTAACTCAGAACAATCAATATTCATCTTTCACTGGTCTTCTGCTGACCATGCATGTATCGATCGTTCACACACTCAACTGTCTGGTCCAAAGACATCTAGAATGCGCAAACCGCCATTTCCATCAGATTATTAGATGTTTGGCGAGTTTTAGGCTGTAGTACACCTCGCTGCACTATCATTGCTCTATAAGTTGTCCTAATGAGTAAGTCCGATCCCTCAGTACTGTACACTGTGAACACTCTGTACACGTGAATGCAAAAAATAAGATACTGTTTGGATGATCATTTCCGATTCAACATTTCTCTTTACCATTTCTTGTAGAAAATTAGATTTGATGCAAACATCATCAAGCAGTTCGAGACATACGGAGATGACAGGAGAAAGTGTACAACTCCAGGTAACTCTTCATATGAGATTTCCTATGACGGTGTGCTGTGTTTTGTGGAACATAATTCTGGGCTGTGGCAGTTTTTGGCACACAAGAGTTTAGTATGGAAATGATTGCAGCAGTTAATAATGGGTTATTACCAGTGGCTGAAATGTAGGTTTTGGCCCCAATTTACATGAGAAATCCAATCGGGTCCGGCTGTCCGTTTTTAAGCTGGACCCGATTGGACCTTCCATTCTCCTCTATGGAGCGTCAAATGTAAATGAACTTGTGTCCATGTAAACTCAGCTACCTCCATGTCTGGTCTGACCAGCAAAAAAAAAACAAAGGGGATCTGTTCCCTACTGTCTGGCCAGATCGGGCAGTCAGGTGTAAATGGACAGCTGGTCTGTTTATACCTGGCTACCCATAGAGCAGAGCAGGCTCTGTTCGTGTCCGCTCTGCATAAGCGAAGCGGGCATGGACCCGTCATTGGGACGCTCAGCTCACCAAGTGATCAGCGGACGGACCCTCTGCTGAGCAAAACCGGATCTGGCCTGTGTGAAAGGGGCTTTTGTCATAGGTGTTACTAATTGACTATAGGGGGGATTTACTAAAACTGGAGAGAGTGCAGAATCTGGTGCAGCTCTGTATAGAAACCAATCAGCTTCCAGGTTTTAGCCTAGGTTCACACTGAGGGCGGGTTTGAACTTTCAGCTGAACTCGCACGATTTCAAACCGGCATTTCAGTCCTACTTCCGGGGCAATTGGACAGACAACTGTGCGGGTACATGCACAGATGTCTATTGAAATCGCCCCTGAAGTCGCCAAAAGTAGTACAGAAACTACTTTTGGGAATCTGTGCGGGTGCCGCAAAGTCGGCGTCGCAACAATTCAGACTTTGCCATAGTTCTATCGTAAAATACCTCCCATCGGATAATGCCACCGGCGGGTCTGAGCAGGCACAGTACGCAACGTCACTCCAGCTGATATGTTGATCTGTTGAGGGAAAATGTAGTTGTCAGATTGTGCCTCGCTGTTGCAGGGTGGGTTTTGGGTGTGTTGCAACCCGCCTTTAGACACAGGCAAAACCCGCCATTCAACAAACTAAACCGCCCTGCACCACACACAAAAACATCCACTTCAGCACACGGAAAGCCCGCCCCGCAACAGCGAGGCGGAATCTGCCAAGTACGTTCTCCCTCCGCTGTTTGCAGAGCGTGGGATAATGCCTTTGACGATCTGTGCATGCACTTTGTTGACGTCACGCCAGCTGATCAGCATATCAGCTGGAGTGACGTTTGGTACTGTGCATGCGTGGACCCATTGGGCTGTATTTTTTGACGGGAGTATTCGACAGAACACTGGCAATAGGATCCGATTTGGAATGCGATTTAACTTGTTAAATCGCATGCCAAATCAGCCCAGTGTGAACGTGGGCTTATTGTCAAAGCTTAATTGAGCAAGCTGAAGTTAAAAGCTGATTGGCTGCCATGCACAACTGCACCAGATTCTCTGTGCTCCTGTTTTAGTAAATCTCCCCCCTTGGGCCGGCACACAGGCAGGTCTCTCATTAAAGCGGTAATAAACCCAGAAAACAAAATTTATATTGCAGCTTAAAAATTCTTAGATGTGATGGCTGCTTTCTTTTTCTTATTTTAAATCTTTTTTTTTTCCCTGTTAACTTTCACCTGGCGATCAAGCCCGTATGTGTGATATTCTCGGGAGGTTCTGGGGCCAGCACATCGCTGGATTCCATGTCAGTATAGTTCCACTTTAACAAACCAAGCTGTCTAGAAAAAGTGACAGAGTTGAGATAAAACTATTTTTTACACTAACAGACGTGCTTACAATGGTCAGCTTTTATTCATTTATGTAAAATTTTTATCATAGAAGGGACAGATGGGATTTCTAAAACTGCATCGAACAATACCTTCTCCCCAGATTGACAATGCTACTGTCCAAAGGTGTCTCTGCTTCTCTTCAATCCACAAAGGAGACACCCTAAGACAAGATGTGTACTACTGACTGGATTACCAGATGATAATTACCTTTTGGAATAAAGGTTTTTTCATAAATAAATAAAAACTGACCATTGTAAGCACCCCTGTCCATTTTAAATGCTTTGTCTCAACCCTCTAACTGCTACTATTTCTGGAAACCGCTTTACTGGCCCGATCGTCAGGTGAAAAAAAAGAAATAAAAGAAAACAAATGCTGCCTCCACGTTTAACCACTTCAGCCCCCGTAGGATTTGCCCCCATAATGACCAGGCCATTTTCTGCAATACGGTCATGCGATGCTGTACCCAAATAAAATTGACATCCCTTTTTTTAGAATAGAGGGGATTATGCCCCTCAGATATCTCCATTAACCCCGATGGAGGGCTTCTCATGGTTCCCACCGGGAGAAGAGATGGGATTCATGGGAAGCTGGGGGAGAGAAGAAGACATGATATGTGGCAACCTTGCACCAAAGGGAACACTATTACCGTTAGTAGAACTGATACGGAAGTACGGAACTATACAAATGGCCGAATGGAGATATCACCAACTGGGGTGCTTCTACAACAAAAAAAAGGCTATGCTGAGAACCCTTGACTCACTCACCATATTTGAATCTAAGTGCGTAAAGATGACGACGCATAAACATCTGTTGTCACAAATGTACAAGTTAGTCCTCGGTACTAGCAAGAGCTCAACACCCTACTATATTAGAGAGTGGGAAGGGGAGTTAAAATATAAATTCTCCGCAACGCAAATCAAAGAGCTAATCGAGTCTACATATGGTACATCGAGAAGTGCTCAAATTCAAGAAATGTCATACAAATTTCTAACCAGATGGTACCTGACACCTGCGAAACTAGCCCAGATGTATCAGAATGTGGATGGAAGGTGTTGGAGAGGATGTGGGCAGAGGGGCACCCTTCTTCATATATGGTGGTCATGCCCCATGATTAGAGGGTTTTGGCGAGAGATTGCACCATGGATTAGGAGGCTGTCAAGGGGGAAGATGGAGTTGACGCCATTAAATTTCCTGTTCCATGGGTCAATGAAATCACGTAGAGAATATACGAACAGTATAAATGCCGCAAAACTATTGATACCTAGATTATGGAAACAGACTAAGTGTCCAAACCTGCTTGACTGGAAGAAGGAAGTGAACGTGATAAAAGAGGCTGAAAGATGGATCCATATAATCCATAACAGAAAGGAAAAGTTTACGCAAATATGGACAGAATGGGAAACCTGCTCATTGGAAATTGAATAAATAAGAAATATGCCCAAAGAAGGATGAGGTGGGAGAGAATTGGCATGTAATGCATTCTTGTTTTATTTAAATTCAGAAAACTCCAAATTTTTTTTTTTTTTTCTTTTTTCCCTTTGTCTCTCTCTATATACTTTTATTCTCCCCCTTTCCCCACCTCCCCCCTAGATTTTTTATCGACCCCTTTTCCGCCCTCCCCCCACCCACCCCAATACCCTCAAAATCGCACCCTCAGGCCCACTGTGGGCGAACCCCACCCCTTACCAACACACACATATAAGGCACATAGGAATGGGAAATTAGAAAATATAGATTTAGAGAATATTGGGGGGGGGGGGAGGGAGAAGAGAGAAAGAGGGGAATTTAAAAGGGAATAAAATGGCCGATAGAGGCCTCAGACATTAAATTTAACAATTAATAACACTCAACGTTTCAATTTCAACAACTCGCCCTATATAATGGGAGGGGGAAGACTAACAGTGGAGATAGAGAGAGGGGAAAGAGAAGGGGGGGGGAGTGGGGGGGGGGGGGGGGAGGGTCTGGGGGGGGGGGAGGGGAGCTCCCTTTTTTTTTTTTTTTTTTTTTTTTTTTTTTTTTTTTATTTTTGGCTATGTGTGGGTTGCTGGGGAAAAAGGGGGAGGGAAGAACCTGGAAGGTAGATAAAGATGTTTATATGTAGAAGTATTTATACTTATGACAAAAAATGTGATGTTAATTGTAAATATCAAGAAAACTAATAAAGATTTGATAATAAAAAAAAAAAAGAATAGAGCTTTTGTGCGGTTTTTATTTTTTGCGCTATAAACAAAAGAGCGACAATTTTGAAAAAAAAGCAATATTTGGTTTGCGCAAAAGTTATAGAGTCTACTAAATAGGGGCTATATTTATGGCATTATTATTAATTTTTTTTTTTTTGTTACTAGTAATGGCGAACTGCGACAGATCGGACACCTTTGACACATTTTTGGGACCATTGACATTTATACAGCGATCAGTACTATAAAAATGCACTCATTACTGTGTAAATGTCACTGGCAGGGAAGGGGTTAAATGTGTTCCCTCGTGATTGTTTCTAACTGTATAGGGATGTGACTGACTAGAGGAGGAGCCAGATCGCTGTTCCTAGCTAGTAGGAACAGACGATCTGTCTCTCCTCTCCTGACAAAATGGAGATTTGTGTGTTTACACACACATGTAGCCGGCGGACATCGCGCATCGGGTCCCCTGCCGCACAGCGGGCACGCGCGTACCTGCTATAGCTTTAAAGGGCCGTTGTACAGCTACGGCGATTTGCCCTGGAGAGGCAACCTGCCGCAGTATAACGATGTCGGCTACTGGCTAAGGATGGTCAAGCTGCAATATATAGTTGGGTCCATATATATTTGGACACAGGCACGTTTTTTTTTTTTTTTTTTTTTTTTTTTTTTTTTACAAAGCATGATATCGTATATTGAGAGAAATACAGAGTAAAGGAAACATAATTACAGTAAATTATGTTGATGTATACAGTGGTGATCGCAGTTTTAGTTTTTTTCAGGTATTTACCAAAACATATTCAAACTATAGTTCTATAATGGATATGGGCCGAAAGTGCACACTCTCAGGTTTAATTTGAGGGTATGTACATCCAGATCGGAGGAAGGGTTTAGGAATTGCAGCTTTTAAGAATAGACACCCCCCCCCTTTTTTTCAAGGGACCAAAAGTAATTGGACAATTTAACCATCTCAATACAGTGCATTTTCACCCCCTTCCTGCCCAAGCCATTTTTCAGCTTTCAGCGCTGTCACACTTTGAATGACAATTGCGCGGTCATACAACACTGTACCCAAATGAAATTGTTATCATTTTGTTCCCACAAATAGAGCTTTCTTTTGGTGGTATTTAATCACCTCTGCGGTTTTTATTTTTTGCGCTATAAACAAAAGAAGAGGGACAAGTTTAAAAAAAATATAAATATTTTTAACTTTCTGCTATACTAAATATCCCCAAAAAATATATCTAAAATTTTTTTTTTTTCTCAGTTTAGGCCGATACGTATTCTACATATTTTTGGTAAAAAAATTGCAATAAGCGTATATTGATTGATTTGCACAAAAGTTATAGCGTCTACAAAATAGACGATAGATTTATAGCATTTTTTTTTTTTTTTTTAACTAGTAATGGCGATCTGCGATTATCATCGTGACTGTGATATTGCGGCGGACATATCGGACACTTTTGACAAATTTTTGGGACCATTCACATTTATACAGCGATCCGTGCTATAAAAATGCATTGATTACTGTGTAAATGTGACTGGCAGGGAAGGGGTTAACCACTTGGGGGCGATGAAGGGGTAAATATGTTCCCTGGGAGTGAACTGTAGGGGGAGGGGATTGACAAGGGGAGGAGACTGATCAGTGTTTCTCTGTATTGAGAACACACCATCGGTCTCCTCTCTGACAGGATGTGGATCTGTGTGTTTACATACACAGATCCACAGTCCTGCTGTGTTACCGGGCAATCGCGGGTGCCCGGCGGACATCATGGCCGCTGGGCACGCGCATCGTGTGCCCAGTGACACGGCGGGCGCGGGTGCCCCCTGGAGGGCCGGGAAGGGGAGGGTGTCATATGACTCCCTCCCTGAGAGCTGCGCCGCCTGGCCGTCAATTGACAGCCGGCGGTCGCAAAGCAGTTAATCAAAAGCTGTTTCATGGCCAGGTGTGGGCTGCACCTTCATTGCCAATAAAGGATTCTCAACAAAATATAAAAAATGAACATTTTATTTATGATTAAATTCATTTTTCCAATTACTTTTGAGCCCCTGAAAATGGGGGGGGGGGGGGGGGGGGACTGTGTATAAAAATGGTTGCAGTTCCTATAATTTGTACTTGATACTGTATTTATGTTCAACCTCTTGAATTAAAGCTGAAAGTCCGCACTTCAAATTAATTTGGATTGTTTGGTTTTAATTTTATTCTAGTAGCATACAGAGCCAAAACTATGAAAAATGGTGCCTGTGTCCAAATAAATATGGACCTAATTGTATTACATTTTAGTTTTTGTGTTTATAACCACTTTTAGATGAGTGCACCACAGGAACTGGTGTTTGTGTTTTGGCATGACTTTCAGCATGATATGGTGCATCACTAGTGAGGAGAAGGGCTGCTCATCAAGTTGCTTTTAAAGCCTAAGTGCAGTAAAACAAAAAAAAAAAATCAGAGCAAGGTCAGTAGGATGCATCCCTTGTGCTTTGGTCACCTTTGTTAGCTGAAATCCTCTTCTAATTGACGCCCAGCCTTCCCTCCCATGCCATGCCATTGTAATCTTGGTGTAGTGAGGATTAATAAAACCAAAGGAGCAGTCACAGGCAATCCACAGTGCCCAACTATGGCACCCTCCCTGCCCCCTTCCTCCATTCATAGAAGCCATAATTATGATCGCATATAGGCCACTCAGTGTACTCTTGACAAAATTCCTTTATTGGCTACACATAAAAAAACACTATCCAAAATGCAACATGTTTCGGCTCACACAGCTTTCCTCATGAGGAAGGCTGTATGAGCCGAAACACGTTGCATTTTGGATACTGTGGCCTATTATGTGTAGCCAATAAAGAAATTTTGAAAAAAAAATAAAAAAAAATTACACAGAGTGGCCGGCTACATATGCTATGGATTTCATGTCTTGGGAGTAGAACACCCTAGTCGGAGCACCTGAGTCTCCAGCTTCTGAATTTGACCACAGCGGTCGAGCTTGGGTAAGGTCCTCTATATATATTTATGGTATGTACATATGTTTATAAATGGGCAGAAAGGATAATCTGGCAGAATGATTTCTACAGCTGCAGTGCATGCCACACCACATTTTATTGTTCCACAATTTACAAGTTTGGTTGCAGGTCTTTCAATAACTTGGTGGACCAAACTGAACCCCAGCTTGGGCCATTAGTTCTATCTCGTTATATAGGCCAGCTGAAAGGTCTGGTCTCAATAAAGGTTAGTAACCACTCATATTGCAAAAATGATATGTGATCATTTTTAAATGCAATACCAGATTGGTATTGCATTTAAAAATGATCACATAGTTTGTTTTACTGGAGAACCAATACTGCTTTTTGTTTTGTACAATTTTATTGAAAATAATTGACATTTCTAATTCATTTTACAACAGCAGGAGCTTGAAACGCTGAAGCAGGTCCATTCATCTATCAAAGCATTGAACCATATGACTGTGACATTATATAAGGTAAATATGTAATATTGAGCTGCCTGAAAACCAAATTACAGCTGCTCCTTAATTGTGTATGTCACTGCGAACCTTCGGACTGACAGTGATTCCAGATCCAGACTTAAATCAATATTTGTAGATCTAGGCATGAGCAAACTGAAGATTGCTTGGTGAATTCTAAGTGCACAGACTATGGACATTACAGTATTTGCATATTCTTAAAAAAAAAAACCTGATTCATTCATCCACACATTTAATGTGGATAGGGGAATCGCTGCTACTGCTTTATTGTATTCTGCAGGGAGACATCCCTGCCATCAGAATACACGAATCAGTGCTGCCGGCTGTAGCCTGTGGCATTGATCATGTGGGAAAAAACAGACAGGCTGGTTGTACAAAATTTGATTGGTAGATTCAATTCTGTACAACCAGCCTGCCCATACATGGATCGAATATCGTCAGGTCCCTGCTGAACTGGCCGAATTTCAATACATCTATGGCTGCCTTTAGGGCAAATTGTAAAACATCAAATCGCAGAGCAGCCAGAGCAATTTAATGCTCCTGCCGCTATGCTTTGCTGGCTGGCTAGGGGGCAGTGTGGTGCATGATTCAGCTCACCGCACGGCTCTTTTTTTATTTTTTTGAACAAACTTTGTAAACTGTAAAAAAAAAAAAAAAAACACTGGTGCGATGAGCTGCCAAACATTGCAGTGCGATTGGGGCCGGTGCGCTGCGATAAAATGCACCATGCATTTAGGCCAGCGCTATGCTGTGGGTTTCCCCGCATCCAATTCACATAGCAGGAGAATATGACTGGCTCTCTATGGAGCCAGTTCACATGTCTCCGGGGCGGCTTCAGAGCGCACTGCATAGAAACGCTGTGCGTCTTTTCCTCCATTTCAGGGCTGATTTCAGGTAAAGATTCTGCCCTGATTCGTCCCTGAAATGGAGAACAGGGACGGACAGCGTTGCTGTGCGATCCACAGCCTGGTTTAGGTGTGAACCGAGCCTCACATTATAGACACTGAAGTCGTCAGTTGGTTTGTAACAGCTTAGAGACACCTGCTGGTTGTTTGCATTAGAGGGTTGGCAGGCTGCTCACCCTCACCCTCCAAACTCCTCCCCGCTACATACTGCCTTCTAATGCTGGCCATACACGGGTCGAATTTCGAAAGAACTTTCTTTTTCTAAGAAGTTTCGTACGAATTTCACACAATTAGTGGGCTGCAGCAATGGCCGATTTTTGTTCGGCCATCGATTTTTATTAATCGGACATGTTGGAAATTTTTCTAAAAAAATTAACGATTTTCGAATCCATGATGGGAGAATCGTGCGAGAAATGTAATCGAAAAAGAAATGTGCAAGAAAAGAAAATTCCCGGAAAGAAAAGAAGATTCCCAGACATTAAAAAATTATTTTCTGTAGGAACATGAGGTGAAATTGAAGGTTTGGTTGGCCGAATTTCGAAACCATTGGTGGCGCCATTAGATCACAAAATGCACACATTTTCTGATTTTCAAAAGAAAGTTCTTTCGAAATTCTACCCGTGTATGGCCAGCATAAGACTCTTCTTTAGCATTTTTTGTTCTATTCCCCAACCTTTGCGACTTGGGAACAGTACACTTTTGATACTAGAAAATAAGAGGGAAGAAAAGTTGTGATTTCAGTGCCTCTCTTGTGAGCTTTTAAAGATTAATTTTATCAAACGCCTGGTGCTACAGAGGTGAATGGGGATTATATAAATAAATATAGCCTGCTACAGGATGATATTTAGAGTTCTTGTGAGAACATGTCTTCTCATCTGGATATTCTACTAGGTTATCTCCTTCTGGACTACAGAACCCGCTCCATAAAATAAGGGAGAGGGTGTTTTTTGTAGTCCAGCAGGAGGACACTCAGAGCTGACAACTGCTTGGGATTTCAGTGCAGCAGAGGCAGTGTTGGGAGCTTAACCACTTCAATACAGGGCATTTTCACCCCCTTCCTGCCCAGGCCAGTTTTCAGCGTTGTAACACTTTGAATGACAATTACACGTTCATGCAACACTGTAACCATTTTTTCCCCCACAAATGGAGCTTTTTTTTTTTTTTTTTGTGGTATTTGATCACATCTGCGGTTTTAATTTTTTGTGCTATAAACAAAAAAAGAGTGAAAATTTTGAAAAAAACACTATTTTTAACCTATTTTTAACCTTTTAATGAATATCCCAAATAAAAAAAAAAAACACATTTTTTCCTTAGTTTAGGCTCATATTTTTGGTAAAATTGCAATAAGCGTATTGGTTTGCACAAAAGTTCTAGGGGATAGATTTATGCATATTTATTTTTTACTAGTAATGTAAAGTTTCATTGTAAGGTTGAATAAAGACGTCCAGTTGGTTTGTCTACAATTGTCCCCATCCCTGTACATTGTACACTCACATCAGTCCCTACCCTACAAAATAGGGGATAGATTTATGGCTTTTTTTTTTTTTTTTTTTTTTTTACTGCTAGGCGAGAGAACCACTTTTTTACTAGTAATGGCGGTGATCAGTGATCTTTATCATGATTGCGACATTGCGGCGAACAGATCGGACACTTTTGACACTATATTTTGGGACCAGTGACACTTAGACCCCTTTCACACCACACCGCCCATAGCGTCGGCGGTAAAACGCCACTATCGGACTTGCGGCGCATTTCGGCTGCTAGCGGGGTGCTTTTACCCCCCGCTGGCGGCCATGAAAGGGTTAAAACTCCCACAGCGCTGCCCCATTGATTTCAATGGGGAGCAGCGGTGGAGGAGCGGTGAGTTCACCGCTCCTTCACCGCTCCGAAGAAGCTCCAAAGAAGCTGCTGGCAGGACTTTTTGTGACGCCCTGCCAGCACACTGCTGCAGTGTAAAAGCCCTTGGGCTTTCACACTGCAGACAATGAAGCAGCAGTTTGAGGGTGGATTGCAGGCACTACTTCTAACTCTATAGCGCCTGCAATACGCCCTTGGTGTGAAAGGTGTCTTATACAGTGATCAGTGCTATAAATATGCACTGATTACTATATAAATGTCACTGTCAGGGAAGGAGTTAACATCAAGGGGTTAAATGTGTTACCTAGGGAGTGAGTCTAACTGTAGGGGGAGGGGACTAATTAGGGGAGGAGACCGATAGGTGTTCCTATATACTAGAAACACACAATCTGTCTCCTCTCACCTGACAGGACATGTATCTGTGTGTTTATGCACACAGATCCACATTCCTGTTCTGTCACATCGTGGCCACTGGGCATGCGCATCGGCTCCCGAGTGATGCGGCGGGCGTCCCCTATACCACTGGGAAGCCGAGGATGTCATATGACACCCACCCAGGGTGGGATATCCAACCTGCGGACATCATATGACTATAAGCGGGTAGGGAAGTGGTTAAACAGGAAGTCAGGAGCTCACTGGATTTCTGGCGGATCAACAGGTATTTTTCTGTACTGAGACAAAGCATTGGAAATTATGCGTGCATTGCAAAGATGTACTGATTTTTTTTTTGATTTTTTTTATTGATTTTTTTTTTTATTTTTTTATGTTGCCCAGACATGCACTGAAAGCAGAAGCAGAAGCGGAGTCAGCAGACATATAAAATTAGCAAATATGTCTGTGCCTCTTAAAGATGATTTTTTTTATTTTTTTTATTTAACAGACATGATTTGCATCAAGTTCATCTCGTACATGTAAAAACTTTGACATATCTTTACTTCCCTTTAAATATATGCAGTCATTTTCTGTCATGGGCAGCAAAAGGAAAATACTACAGTTAACATGAATCGCTGAACTAAGTATAATACAGTACTGCATTATCTGAAAGTAAAACTCTTTTTTCGATTAAGTGGCATTAATCTGCTGCCCCCTGTGGACAAATCTAAGCTTTGAGACTGAATCTGGTTAATTGGTTCCTTCTTGTTGAATGTCCTCGCTGGCTGAAACTGTAGCAGTGTGTGGGTGAATTATCCCGATTTCACCCTATGGAATCTCCTTCTAGGTCTAAATAGCTTGATGCACTTTAAATAAGTAGGATTGCCTTATGGGCTTAATTTGTTTAGGGTCTCAGTCGGCTGACCTTCCTAACTTAGTTATATTTTTTTCTTGCTATCATAATCTACTTTATGGTAAATGGGATTATATTTTCTGGACCCATGGTGTTCTTAGTGGATAGGTGGTATTAAGCTGTTCTATTTCTAAAAGCATGTTTTTACAGTGATATTAAAGACATTATTTATATATATATTTTTTCTTTTAAATAACAAACATGTTATACTTACCTGCTCTGTGTAATGGTTTTGCACAGAGAAACCCCGATCCTCCCCTTCTTGGGTCCCCTGCTGGCGCGCCTGTCTGCTCCCCTCCTGCTGAGTGCCCCCCATTGCAAGCAGCTTGCTATGGGGGCACCGGATCAGGCTTGCTTCTGAGCCGCCGCTCTGCGTGTCCATTCACATACAGAGCTGCAGCTTGGCACCACACCCTCTCTCTTCTTATTGGCTCACTAGCTGTGATTGACAGCAGCGGGAGCCAATGAAGAGCATTCATGTACTTTTTTGCAAAAATATCATCGCTTTCCATTAATTCTACAGACACTTACTTGTGTATCCATGTTTCCATACATTTCCATTAGTAATGTTGTCTTCCTGATCAGACTGTAGGTCATGACACAGGAAGGAGTTGACCAGCTGACCTCATTAGCGCACACCCTGCATCACCCATACTCTCATTCCCAGCTGCTCGTTTTTTTAATGAAATGCAATCAATCAGTGATCACCCTTCTCACTAAATACACAATCAGATTGTATAGTGTATGGCCATCTTTATACAAGTACATAGGAGGGAGCGGACAGAAACACTCAGCTGTCAAGCCCCGTTCACATCTCTGCATAGCGGGAACTCTCATTCCCACATGCGTCTTTTTATTTTTGTTTGCGAGGTGTTTTGGAGAATTTTTACTCATCACACATAGGGCAGCTCATCCACCTGAGTGGACCGCCCTACACACAGCAATCGCCCAAAGAAGCTTCAGAACTTAATTTTATTTTTTTACAGTGGAGCTTGGTGCGTTTTTTTTACTGCGATTTTTGGTGCAGCGCATTTCTGAAATGCAAGGAAACACGCAGATGTGAATGGAGCCTCATTGTTCTTGTGTTATCGCACCAATTTCACTTTCAGGCCCCATTCACCTCTAGCATAGTGGGAGCAAACGTTTTTATGGCTCGTTTTTCCTGTGACACGCATAGGGCAGCTTGTCGATTTTTAATTGGCTGCACTACATGTGGTTAATGGGACATTTTGGCGTTTTATTGGTTGCGTGTTTTTTTTTACTGTGCGTTTTGCAGCATTTGCCCCTCGTTTTTTCCATTGGCAAAATGTGTGTTTGCTTCTGTGTTTGGTGTGCTGTTAACAATTAATGGCACTGAAAGCGCAACTAGTAATATTAGGTGTATAAAGTTTGCCATACACTGTACAATCTCCTTTTAGATTTACCAAATGTATATAATGGGAGGTAACACCTATCTAGTCAATCGTGTTGTATCCAATCAGGCAGGCTTTTACACTACATAGTTGATGGTAGATCTAAAGGAGATTGTACAATCCAATCGTATAGTGTATGGTGAGATTTACAGAACCCAGGAGACCCTTCTCCTGTTTTCAGTACTACAACTCTATCCACATAGACTTATCTCATCTGTCATCTCCTGCACACTTCAAAATGCCAAATGAAGGAGCTATACAAGATTAAACTTACAGGCTAAGTAATTCCAGCTCCCCTATGTACCAGTATAGCATTAATGTAATTAGAAATATCAATGCTTTCTATTGATTCTACAGACACTTACTTCACTGTCCTCATGGATGTTTGTACAATCAGATTGTATAGTGTATGGCCATGTTTATACACCTAAAATTACTAGTTGCGCTTTCAGTGCCATTAATTGTTAACGGCACACCAAACACAGAAGCAAACACACATTTTGCTATGTGAAAAAAACGAGGGGCAAATGCTGCAAAACGCACAGTAAAAAAACACGCAACCCACAAAACGCCAAAATGTCCCATTAACCACATGTAGTGCAGCCAATTGAAATCAACAGGCTGCCCAATGCATGTCACCGGAAAAACGAGCCATAAAATGTGCGCTCCCACTATGCTAGATGTGAATGGGGCCTGAAAGTGAAATTGGTGCGATAACACAAGAACAATGAGGCTCCATTCACATCTGTGTGTTTAAAAAGTGTCCCATGTGTCTGCCATAATGTCGCAGTCCCGATAAAAAACGCACCAAGCTCCGCTCTAAAAAAAAGTTCTGAAGCTTCTTTGGGGCGATTGCTGTGTGTAGGGCGGCCCATTCAGGTGGATGAGCTGCCCTAATTTTGTGATGAGTGAAAATGCTCCAAAACGGCTCCCACCCCCTCGCTAAAAAAAATTATAAACGCATGTGGGAATGCGAGTTCCCGCCATGCAGAGATGTTAACAGGGCTTGACAGTGTTTCTGTCCACTCCCTCCTATGTACTTGTATAAAGATGGCCATACAATCTGATTTGTATATTGTGTATTTAGTGAGAAGGGTGATCACTGATTGATTGCACCTCATTTAAAAAATGTGCAGCTGGGAATGGGAGAATGGATGATGCAGGGTGTGTGCTAATGAGGTCAGCTGGTCAACTCCTTCCTGTGTCATGACCTAAAGTCTGATCAGGAAGACGACATTACTAATGGAATTGTCTGGAAACATGGATGAGGACAAGCAAAGTAAGTGTCTGCAGAATTAATGGAAAGTAGAGCTGCATTCTGGCCAAAATGAGAATCACAATTTTTTTGCTATTTCACGGCATAAAATATTTCACATTATACAAACAAAATTGGGCTAACTTTACTGGTTAGTTTTTATTTTTGTATTTTTATTTTTTATTTTTTCCCCCAAAAAACTGCATTTGAACGACTGCTGCGCAAATACAGTGTGACATAAAATATTGCATTAACCACCATTTTATTTTCTAGGGTCTCTACTAAAAATATATATACCGTATATACTCGAATATAAGCCGAGGCACCTAATTTTACCACAAAAACCTGGGGAAACTTATTGACTCGAGTATAAGCCTAGGGTGAGAAATGCGCAGCTACTGAAAGTGGAAAAGAGGGTCAACAATGCCTTTGCAGCCTCACTGTGCCCATTTGCAGCATAGGTCCCCCGAACTTCAAACTCTGTAGTTAAGGGTCCCTAGACCCAAAATTTGGGGTCTCTGGACCCAAAGGGTTCCGAAATGACATTGCTGCAGATGGACACAGTTGACCGACTTTGGGGCCCCATATCTCGGGGTCACTTGGTGCTAGGAACCCCAAATTTGGCGTGCACACCCAGTGGAACTAGCACTACAACATACCCAAATGGGGTTCCTACCACCAAGTGGCCCTGAGATACGGGGCCCCAAAGTCGGTTCGGAAAATGTCAAGCACTTTTTTGCAGCAGAGAATGACATTTTCCGAACTGACTTTGGGGCTTATACTCAAGTATAAGCCGAAGGGGGCATTTTCAGCACAAATCGAGTATATATGGTATATGCATATTCTATGCAGAGAATTCTCTCTGCTAACACCCACTGCAGTCAAAAGAAAGAGGAAAAAAAAAACGGGCAGTCTGTCTGCCAAGAATCGCAACATTCTTTAACAGTGGAACTTAAGTATAAACATTGTAACAATTTGTCCTTTAGATCAAAGGAATACACTTTGGTGTGAAAATGAGGAAAGTTTAACCACTTAAACACTAAACCCTTTTTCTGACATTTGTTGGTTTCAAGTTAAAATCATTTTTTTTGCTAGAAAATTACTTAGAACCTCCAAACTATATATATATATATATATATATATATATATATATAATAATTTTATATATATATATATATATATAGTAGACCCTAGAGAATAAAATGGTGGTTATATCAATATTTTATGCCCCACTGTATTTGTGCAGCAGTCGTTCAAATGCAATTTTTGGGGAAAAAAATTACACTTTAATGAATTTAAAAACAAAAAAATAACCAATTTTTTTTTGTATAATGTGAAAGCTTTTACGCCGTGAGAATCGCAATCTTTTTATTCTAAGCAAATAAATTGTGATTCTCATTTTGGCCAGAATCGTGCAGCTGTACTATATTGGTAAATAGGGGAGCTGGAATTTAGAAAAAAAAAAGTGAACAAAGGTGAACTTAGCTTTTTGGCTTACATTCATCCTGGAGTTGGGCTTTAAATCTAAGAATTATTTTACTCAGCCTGCATGGAAATGTGGCGAAAAATATAAATAAAGGCATGTTAAAAAAAAAAAAAAGTGAATTAATTTACTGAAAATGATCGCTTCATGTATTAACCCCATACTATTACAGCTGATTCAGTACTGATCTGTGAACTTTTGGTTAGTGTCTGAAAGTGTTTAAACCTCCATCAGTTTTTAGCTGTCTATGTCCCCACTGGGTAGGTCATCCTCTCTCTATTTGTCCAGATGACGATTTACCGGGTCAGAAAGTGATGGGAAATCTGAAATGTTACCTTTATCACCAAATAATGAATAGAAGAGAGATCTAATGGGGATGACAGTTCTCAAGGAAAAGATTTCCAGTTACTTTCTATTGTGATTCCAGGACAGGAAGTGATGAGAAATCTCCCCACTACATAGACTATTCCCTACCTTATTCAAGTCTAATGATAATGTTTAGGCTTTAGATCTACTTTCATGTGCATTGCTATGAATTTTCAGAGTTTATTTGGTAGTTTATGGACCCATTCAATTAACTTTAATAGGGAAACAAAGGACCTCACAGCAGAAATACAGAATTCAAGATAGTTTCACAAAGCAATGCATTAACAAGCTTGTGCCCTATAAAAAAAACAACTTTATTTCTCATTTATGCATTTGTTCGAAAATTTACTCATATATACAGCAATACTTCCAGCGTGACCTTTTGTCCCCTGAGGAAAATATCATTGTATAGATTTTTCAGAGTGGGCAGTAGTTACTTGTCTGACCACAAGAGGGTGCACTTTCTCTTCATTCCTCTGAATAGTAGAACGGATTTTTGGATCTTTTAGAAACTTCTTAGCGGTTCCCGCACTCCCGTAGAGGGAGACATGGACAGCTTTTTATTTTTTCTTGGGTCCACTTTATTTTCCTACAGATAAAATGCATGAGTACAGGTTATTCTGGTTATAATACATTCCACCTGTGCAATTACACTGTCAAGACTGTCATAGATTGATCAAAGGTAAAGGCTGCATTTTTCCTCTTTGTAAGTCCATAATCTTTAGTAGCTTATGAACAAAGCGTGCCGAACGTGCACTTATTTGGCCAGAAAATATACTGAACATGCTGGGGCATTGCAAGCAAAGAAAAGCTGCGCAAATATAGAGCAGCAAAAAATAAAATATGAGATTAAATTGACAAATAACACTGCAGACATTTTTCTGTAAGTGCTCCGTTACCACATCTGGTGTGTTTGGCATCAGGTTTCTTCTTGTGTTTAACCACTAGAGTACCAGCCTGTGATACCCCTTCATTGCCAGGCCATTTTTCAGTGCTATGATAGCTTGACCTTTTTGGTGGCATTTAACCACTTGCCTACCAGGCACGAACACCCCCTTCCTGACCAAGCCAGTTTTCAGCTTTCAGCGCTGTCGCATTTTGAATGACAATTGCGCGGTCATGCAGCGCTGTACCCAAATACAATTTTTATAATTTTTTTCCCCCAAATAGAGCTTTATTTTGGTGGTATTTGATCACCTCTGCGGTTTTTATTTATTGCGCTATAAACAAAATAAAAGGGACAAGTTTGAAAAAACATAATATTTTTTACTTATAATTATAATAAATATTTTTTATTTTTTTTAACAAATTTTTTCCTCAGTTTAGGCCGATACGTATTCTTCTACATATTTTTGGTAAAAAAAAATCGCAATAAGCGTATATTGATTGGTTTGCGCAAAAGTTATAGCGTCTACAAAATAGGGGATAGATTTATGACATTTTTTTTTTATTATTTTTTTTTTTACTAGTAATGGCGGCGATCTGCGATTTTTTATCGTGACTGCGACATTGCGGCGGACATATCGGACACTTTTGACACATTTTTGGGACCATTCACATTTATACAGCAATCCGTGCTATAAAAATGCATTGATTACTGTATAAATGTGGCTGGCAGGGAAGGGGTTAACACTAGGGGGCGCTGCAGGGGTTAATATGTTCCCTATATTAGTGATTCTAACTGTGGGGGGAGGGGACTGACTGGGGGAGGGGACTGATCGGTGTCCCTATGTACAAGGGTCACACCATCGGTCTCCATTCCAGTGACAGGACGTGGTTTTGTGTGTTTACACACACAGATCCACGTCCTGCTCAGTTACTGGGCAATCGTGGGTGCCGGGCGGACATCGCGGCCGCTGGGCACGCGCATCGGGTCCCCAGCGACGCGGCGGGCACGCGCGCGCGCCCCCTAGTGGCCAAAATGGTAGCGCCGTCATATGACGGCGACCCGCCACAAGAGCCGCACCGCTCCACCGTCTTTTGACAGTGGGCGGTCGGCAAAAAGTTAAAGTGATTGTAAAATGTATATTTTTTTTTTTTAACCGCTTCAGTCCAAGAAGATTTGGCTGCTGAATGACCAGGCCATTTTTTGCGATTCGCCACTTCGTCGCTTTAACTGACAATTGCGCTGTCGTGCGACGCTGTACATAAATTTTTTTTCCCCACAAATAGAGCTCTCTTTTGTGGTATTTTTTTTTTTAAAACAAAGTTTTTTACTGTGCACAATTGCATATCAAACATACAGTGTGGCCAACGGGCTAACAATCAGGTGGTAAGTTATTACATACATCATATAGCAATAAAGGATACCCATCCACCATCTCAGTCTTGTGCATTCCCCGTCATCAGCAGGTAGTGCTCCCATTTTTTTTTTTTTTTTTATTAAATTATTCCCTCCCCCCTCATTTAACTTTCCCTCCCCCCAACTCGTCTGCTCAGTACTGCTTGGGTAAAATATTGTGTAATCGCTACCGCCCTGTCTGCTTCCCCCTCTCTAATAGTAGTATTCTCATCTCACTCCATTACACCACCTCTCCATCATTCTCCTCCTCTATCGTACTCTGCGAGTCCGTCCACCTGAACCAAACCTTTCTGAACTTCTTGGGTGATCCCCTGGCTTCATACGTCATTTTGTAAAGAAACATATCTGCATTAATTATTGCCTTCCACATCCCTAAGGTCAGTTGTTCCTCATATATCCACCTTCTAGCAATCAATTTTCGCACTCCAAAAAATAGGATCCTGAGGAATATCTTTGTATAGTGGTTAATTTCTTCTTCCTGTTCAAACACACCCAGGAGACATCTCAGGGGCGAGCATATGTTGGGTAAATTGAACTTCTCTGATATAAAGGCTGTTACCTGGGACCATAACCCCCTTATTCGGTCACATTCCCATACCATATGCATGAAAGTGCCCTCTGTCCTCTTACACTTGTGACAAGTTGCGTCTTCCCTCTTTTTCATTCTATAAAGTCTCGTCGGGGTGTAATATTGTTGATGTAAGTACCGGAACTGAATCATTTTGTCCGTGGAGGAGATAACCGACACTAAATATGTGCCCAGCACCTCCGTCCACATTTCATCAGACAGCTCCGGGATCATCTCCCTCCACCTCTCCCTGGATTTATCCGTTGAGTATTTAACCCCAGGTCCAACAGCACTATAATACCTAGATATTCTCTTTGTGGGGTCTGGGTCTATCAAGACCCTTTCCAGCCCCGTGTTCTCAACTACCATCTCTTCTCCCCCAAACTGCGCATGCGCGGCATGGGCAAGCTGAGCATATCTATAATTCCAGTTCCTGGGAATCTCAAACCTTTCCCTCAACTGTTCGAAAGTACACAGTCTGTCTTCCTGGCAAATCTGGTGTAGATATTTCACACCACACTTAGCCCAGGTCTTATGTCCATCCTGTAGCTTCTGGAATTCCCCCAGCGTCTTGTTGTACCATAGTGGGTTATTCGGGGACCTCCAGAGGGGTCCATCCTTCCTCCATTTTGAACAGATATGAAAGACCTTCCCCGGGAGTGCCATCACTGACCCCATCCTTCTCCCTGGTGCTTCCTTTCTGTAGAGGAGACTCTGTAGCGTCTCCTGTGAGGTGGCAACCGCCGCCTCCAGGAGGGCTGTGGCATTAGGTGTCTGTGGGAAGAGCCTCCAATGCAGGAAGGAGAGTTGAGCAGCCATAAAGTATGCTCTGAGGTCAGGAAGTGCCAGACCTCCCAAAGTAATTGGGAGTTTAAGCACCGCCAGGGACACCCTGGGAGCCTTCGATCCCCATAAAAAGTTTACGATAATAGAGTCGATGTTCTTAAATACTCCCAGAGTCACAAAAACCGGTGAGTTTGAAAGGACATAAAGAAATTTGGGCAAAAAAATCATTTTGAAAAGGTTAACCCTTCCGAGAAGCGTCAGGGGTAGATTACGCCACCTCTGTACCTTTTCCCGAAAATTTGTCACTACCGGTGTAAGGTTTGTTTCCAGAAATCCAGAGATGGGTAGTTTAACCTCAATCCCCAAATAGCGGAATGAGGTGGACAGAGGGATGGGACTGTCCCGTGGGACCACCACATCCTCGTCCACAGGGAAAAGAGAGGACTTAGTCCAATTAATCCTAAAGCCCGAATAGTCCCCCAAATTTCTGGATCAGACTGAAGGCCTCTGTCAGTGAGGGTCCCGGATCTTGCAGATAGAGCAGCATATCATCCGCATAGAGCGAGACGCGCTCTTCAAACTCCCCTAGCCTAAAACCCGTCAATCCCTGCGAGCTGCGTATTCTAGCTGCCAGGGGCTCAATGGCCAGAGCAAACAGGAGGGGCGACAAAGGGCACCCCTGCCTGGTCCCTCTATAGATGGGAAAGGAATCTGAGATGATTCCATTGACCCTCAGTCTGACCAGCGGTTCGGTATATAGTAGTTTGACCCAGGACACAAAGACCGGCCCAAATCCGTATGTCTCCAGAAGAAGGAATAGATACTCCCACTCCACGGAGTCAAAGGCCTTCTTTGTATCCAGGGAGGCCACCACCCTGGTTCCACAGTTATCATGTACCGTTTGTAGATTCACAAACAGTCTTCTAATATTCATCTGTGCACACCTCCCTTGAATAAACCCTGTTTGGTCTGCGTCTACCAGCTTTGTGATAACCCCCTGCAGTCTACTCGCAAGCATTTTAGCTAGTATTTTTGTGTCAACATTCATCAGGGAGATTGGACGGTAGGAATCGCACTGTTTAGGGTCCTTTCCCCCCTTAGGGATCAGAACCACCAGTGCCTCTCGCATAGATGGTGGTAGCCTACCCTCCAATCTCGCCGCGTTGAACACCCTAAGCAGTAGTTTTGCCATTCCCCCTTGTATGTATTATACCACTCAGCGGGCAGTCCGTCTAGCCCGGGGGACTTCCTAGGGGGAAAAAGACGCTATGGCTTCCTCCACCTCTTCTCCAGTAAAACCCTCCTCCAGATTCTCTCTGTCCTCCGCCGTCAGGCTGGGAAGGTCTATTTCTCTCACATATTCCGTCAGGCCTTCCATTCCCGTTGGAACACAAGACCTGTATAGCTCCCGGTAGAATTGAGCGAAGGTTTGGAGTATTCCAGCTGAGTCCTCTACTTCGACATTACTGTCAGAGTATACCGACTTAATATATATCGGTTCATATTCCGGTCGCGCCAAGTATGCCAGTAGCCTGCCATTCTTGTCACCGAATTCAAAAATCCTTCTACGTTGTGCAAGATTGAGTTTAGTAGTGCGATCAGTAAGGACCATCTTGTATTCCCTGGTTCTAGTGTTTAAAGTCAGCAGTCGCTCTCTAGTGGGGTCCCTAATATATTCTGCTTCTGCCACCGTCACTTCCTTCTCTTTCTCCAGTACTGTGGAAGCCAACTGCTTCTTGAAACCCTGTACCTCAGTGATGAACACCCCTCGCAGCGTGGCCTTAAAAGCCTCCCATTGGAGGAGTGCAGATCCCGAGTCACGGTTTTCAGTCCAGTAATTTTTAATTCCCTCAGTGCATTTAATAATTATATAATCCTCTTGTAGCCAACTAGCCTCCATTCTCCAATGCCTCAGCCCTGGTTTCGGTCCTAGGTTTAGTTCCAACAGCATGGGAGAATGGTCAGATAGTGCTCTCGGCAGGTAAGAAACCCCCTTCACCATTTCCATTCCCCCTCCCTCAGTCAGGATAGTGTCTATTCTGGAGAGCGTCTTGTGCGTTTCCGAGTAGCAGGAGTAAACCTTATCATGAGGATGATAGAAGCGCCAGACGTCTTGAAACCCATATGCAGACATCCATCCTGCGAGGGAGGTCTGCCCACCCGTTTTTGTTCCTAGCCTATCCAGTTCAGGGTTAGAAACCGAGTTGAAATCCCCCAGTATATAGATCTTCCCCTCCGCAATCTCATATGTCACCCTTAGCATATCATCAACATGAGCCAGAGAGAACGGAGGGGGTACATATAGGTTAACAAACGTAAGAAATCTACCCATCACCTTTATTACTATCACCACAAACATCCCCATAATCCGTACGCACAGCATGTAGCAGGATAGGCATGGTTTTTGTGATCAGGGGAGACCCCCCGCATGATATGCCCCAGCAATATGTGCACGTTTTAGGGAGAGAACCCTGGAGCCCTGGAGATGCGTTTCCTGCAGAAGTATGATGTGTGGCTTGTATTTCTTAATGTAATCAAAAATCAATGAGCGTTTAAATTTTGAGTTAAGGCCTCGAACATTCCAGGCCACCACTTTCAAACTAACTTCCATGTTGTCTTAATGTATGCAAAAAAGGGGGCCTAGGGGGTGGCGCATCCCAGTCCAACAAGAGGGCTCCAGAGCTCTCCCCCGACCTGTGTATCACAGAAATTGCAGCAGTAAAATATAACGTCAGTGTCCAGTATGAGCAGAGAACATTTCTCCCCCCACCCCGCACCCAGCCCCAACATGCCAGGCACTTTGTTCCCCAAACCTCTAATAAAGGTCTGAGATGCTTTTGGTGGTATTTGATCACCTCTGCGGCTTTTATTTTTTGCGCTATAAACAAAAAAAGAGCAACAATTTTGAAAATAACACAATGGGGGTTATTTATGAAAGGCAAATCTACTTTGCACTACAAGTGCACTGCAAGTGCAAAGTGCACTTGGAATTGCAGTCGTTGTAAATCTGATGGAAAGCTCTGCTGATTTTATCATCCAATCATATACAAGCTAAAATGCTGTTTATTTTCCTTGCATGTCCCCCTCGGATCTACAGCGACTGCACTTCAAGTGCACTTGTAGTGCAAAGTGGATTTGCCTTTAGTAAATAACCCCAAATATTTTGTACATTTTGCTATAATAAATATCCCAATTTTTTTTTTTTTTTTTTTTTTTAAAAAGCTAATTTTTTCTCAGTTTAGGCAGATATGTATTCTTCTACATATTTTTGGTAAAAAAATCGCAATAAGCATATATTGATTGGTTTGCGCAAAAGTTATAGCGTCTACAAAATAGCGGATATATTTATAACATTTTTATTATTTTTTTTTATTTATTTTTTTACTAGTGATGGCGGCAATCTGCGATTTTTATCTGGACTGCGACATTATGGCGGACACATCGGACACTTTTGACACATTTTTGGGACCATTGTCATTTATACAGCGATCAGTGCTATAAAAATGCACTGATTACTGTAAAAATATAACTGGCAGGGAAGGGGTTAACACTAAGGGGCGATCAAGGGGTTAACTGTGTTCCCTCAGTGTGTTTCTAAATGTAGGGGGAGGGGACTGACCTTGAGGAAATGACAGCTCGTGGTTACTTGCTATTAGGAACACACGATCTGTCACTCCTCACAGAACAGAACAGGGACTTGTGTGTTTTTTATACATACGTCCCTGTTCTGCCTCTCGTGCCCATGATTGCTCGTGGCCAGCGGTCATCGCGACCATCGGCCATGAGCATTGGCACCCTCGCAGTGCATCGTGTGCGTGCCTGCTATCCCGATCCGAGCCAACCTATAGCTACGACAGTTTGCGGGTTCGTGCAGACCTGCCCCAGTATGACAGTGGCTGGTCGGCAAGCGGTTAAAATAACACATATGTACCTGACGTGCACAGAGCAGCCCCAATCCTCCTCTTCTGGGGTTTACCGCCAGCGCCCCTGGCTCCTCCTCTTCTCGGTGTGCCATTATAGGAAGCCACTTCCTTTTGGGGGCATACTTGAGAGCTTGGTTCTGATCTGCGTTCATAGACACACACAGTGCGGCTCCGCCCTACCCCCTCGCCTCAGGATTTGACTGACAGCAACGGGAGCCAATGGGAGCAGGGAGAAAGGAGAGAACCGCTACTGGTGGATACATCGCTGGTTCAAATGAGGGCTTGGGTAAGTATAAGGGGGTGATACTTTTACCTAAATATTTTTTAACTTAATGCAGAGAATGCATTAGGGTAAAACAATGTTTAAGCTGTAGAACCACTTTAGTAACTGGGATTTTTTATTTTTACTATATAGGAAAAGACCACAACATTTAGAAAAAAAGTGTTTCTGTTATAAAACATTTAAATATTCCAGGACAGAACAAAGAGTCCAAAAATAACCAATTTTTGTAAAGTAGAAACCCCAAGATGATTGTATTCTTGCTACAATTTTTTGGAAATGAAGAAACATGTTGGCGTTGAGGTGGTTAGGGTGCACTTAGCCTTTAAAAGTCAACTGCTGAAGCTTTACACTCTAACCCACCCCCCAAACAATCCCACAATCATTGGTGGTCAGTGGCCCTTTAACCACCTCACTACCTATGTACATGTGTGTGTGTGTGTGTGTGTGTGTGTGTGTGTGTGTATATATATATATATATATATATATATATATATATATATATATATATATATTATAATATGCGCTTCGTAATGAGGTGGTTATACCTGGATCATGGCCTGATACCATTCATTTCGGCTGACGGTTAATTTTAAAGGGTAACTCCACTTTTGTGGGAAAATAGCAAGTAAAAAAAAAAAAATATATAGCATATACAATTGCAACTCAAGTCATTTTGTATAAAAAAAAAAAATAGTAAATGCACAAAGTCGTGCTTAGGTAAGAGTTAATTTACATGACTGTTACCCCTGCAGGGGTATAGGGAGCTGGTGAGTGGGGAGCCTTGAGGGGCACTCAAGTCACCTGGAGAGCCCACAAGCACGAAAGTCACGTATTTTCTTTCTGTTTTTTTTTTTTTTTTCATTTTCTTCACTTTTTGATTTGGTATTGCTGTTTTTTTTTTTTTTCTGTGAATGTTCTGGTTTTTACTACTTTTGACCACAATTTAATATTCACTAAGTACTGATTATGTGAATTTATGCACTTTTAGTTATAGGTGTACCCAGATGAGTCTGGGGGTAATATTCAGTTAGATTAATTGATTGTGTTTTATAGTCTGGCACCTATACATGTTTTATAGCAATTTTTTACCACTAAGACAGGGCTTGACAAATTTGCTTGGAATCTAGGAGCCAGCTAAAAAAGTTAGGAGCCAGTTTTTTTTTTTTTTTTAACTTCTTGAGATCCGCGCTGTAGCCGTCGTTCTGCTTTGCCGGGACCACGTCCTATGACGTTGTCCCCTGTACGAGCGGCCTGCGCGCGCCCCCTGCTCTGTGATCAGCGAGTCTGTGAGACTCGCTGGATCACCAATCCGAGTAAGGGGTCGATCCCGACCCCTTACCACGTGATCAGCTGTCAGCCAATGACAGCTGATAGCGTGACGTCAACACAGCCGGTAATCGGCTATTTTTTTTTCCTCGCCCTGACAGCGCGAGGAGAAAAAAAGACGATCAATAACGACCGACAATGGTTAATTTTTATATTGAAAAAAAAAAAAGCTATCTTAAAATGTACACAGACTACAACCAAAGCATACATACACATATTACTAATTTTATATATATATATATATATTAAATATGTGTGTGTATTTTGGTTATATTCGCCTGTGTAAGTGGAGGCAGCAGGCAGGGCTCCATTAGCATTGCTGGATGTCATACCAACGGCCACCACTAGATGGCGCCAAGATCTTAGAAGGAAGCATAGGCTTGCAGAAGGCCGCAAAGCCGCGGCCTCGATTACCGGCCGGCGCGGCCCGACGCAATCGCGGGCCGAGGAGGGGGGTCCGCACCGAGACAGGATACCCCAGATGGGCTGCCCCGGGCGCCAGGTCACTAATTCTAGTCGCCATGGCGCCCTGGCGCCTGGGGATTGTCGAGCTCTGCACTAAGACATCACTGGGAGGGATTGTGTGGGTTAACTGGACTATATCACACACTGTCTGCTACCCCACACATGCCCCTGGGGCATTAAGCCCTCAAGATATAGGTCCAATTAAACACTTTGACCCGTAGGCCTGGGGCAACGTATATGCTGCAGAACCTACTACTTCATACTACTATGCTATACATTTGTAATTGAATGTTATTAAAAAATTATCTAAAGGGATGCAGACACTGCATTTTTTCTCATTAGAGCCTGCAGCTGATTTAATAATCATGAAACCACTCCCATTAGATACACTTTCCACATGGACACAGACAAACACACAGGGATTTCTTTGGAATAACAAAAGGGAGGCATCTGCAACAAAATTTGTTTGCTAAAATCCTTCAATCATCCAGAGGGGAATATTTTGGAGTTACTCTTTAACCACTTAAGGACCGCCCACCACATATATACTGCGGCAGGGTGGCTCTATTGCGCTAAACGATGTACCTGTACGTTAATTCGTGCACGAGATACTGGGGAGCCGATGGGTGGGTCTGGCCGGCCGCGATGTCCGCCGGCCACCCACGATCGCTCCACAGGGGGGCAGAATGGGGATCTGCCCGTTCTGACAGGGGAGTACAGTGTGATCATCTGTTCCTAGTGATCAGGAACAGCGATCTCTCTCTGTACTTCAAGTCAGTCCGCTCCCCCACAGTTAGGAACACCTCCCTAGGACACACTTAACTCTTTGATTGCCTCCTAGTGTTAACCCCTTCCTTGCCAGGGTCATTTATAAAGTGATCAATGGATATTTTTAGCTCTGATCGCTGTAATAATGTCACTGTTTCAAAAAGTGTCAAATGTGTCCGATCTGTTTGCCGCAACGCCGCAGTCTGGCTAAAAATCGCTGATCGCTGCCATTTTTTTTTTATATATTTTTATTTTTTTTTGGGGGGGGGGGGGGGTATGTATTATTGTAGAAAGTAAAAAATATTTTTTTTTCAAATTTGTTAGTCTTTCTTTGTTTACAGCGCAAAAACTAAAACCCATAGAGGAGATCAAATATCACCAAAAGAAAGCTCTATTTGTGGGGGAAAAAAAGGACATAAACTTTATTTTGGGTACTGCGTTGCACACCTGCACAATTGTCCGCTAAAGTAACGCAGTGCCGTATCGCAAAAAATGGCCTGGTAATGAAAGGGGGAAAAAGTAAAGCGATTAAAGTAAAAGTGAACAAGCAGCTATACAGCATCTCGATCACTTTTATAGGTGGGGGAAGGGGGTTCCTCCACCTCTCGCCGCGGCCTTTCCCAGGCTCTCCCTTCCCACCAGGGAGCCCGGAGCTGATCCAAATTGTCGCATTGGATGCAGTGGGAAGGATGGAATTAACAGAAGTGCCTTTCTCTCTTCTGTGATGTCATAAACCGGAAGCGACAAGAATTTTGTCACTTCTGCTTCAGTTTGTTTACAGGCCGTTATCGGCTTGGTCACATGGCCTCCTAAAAAAAAAAAAAAAAAAAAAAATAAGACTTTAATTTTGCTTTAAACTTATGGAATGGTGTTTATGGACTGCATAGAATATTTTTAGGTGAACTAACCCTTTAAGCCATTTATAGGCTTGTGTAAACTGAATGGCTATCATGGAGGACAATGGATCCCCAAATTAAATATGTAATCTCCCACTTATCCACCATACGCATTTCCTGCTATTTTTTTATAATTGGGGCTCCAACCAACCCAATAGTGTTTAGTAACTTAAGGCATGCAATCATAAAGAACTTCTCAGTAGAATGACGGCTTTAAACCTATTTCTGATGAATAACTATGTCAATAGATAAGTTAATTAATGTGTTTTACCAATATTTGTTTTTTCATGTAAAATATAAAATGTATATCTGTGATAGTCTTTTATTCCACTATATTGCCATGTTTTTTTATACTGAAATTCTATGTATTTATATTGCAGACATTGGAAGTGGTTGTTCAAAGCAGTAATGACCTCCAAGGTTAGTATTACTTTTTAGTGTGTGTTGTGTTTTTTTTTTTTTAATGTATTTCATTGCAGAAAATTCTGTTTATTAAAAAGATCCCTCTTGCTGAATGAAGCGGAATTTCACTCTCTCAATCAACACTGACTATTTTTAATCCTTATGCTGCTGGCATTAATAAATAGATAGGAAAGTATCACACTAGGAAATGCAGAGGACCGCGCTGCACATTCCTGTGCCATTCACATGCTGTTCAGTGCAGTGCAATTTTAGTCTATTCGTTATGCATGGGCTCAAATTGCACTGCACCACACCATAAGTAATCATTTTGAATCCTCACTGCATCCGGATCACATGGTGATTTTGTGCCATGAGATCTGGTGCAGGCAAACGCACTGCATTTGCAACATGTGCTTCGGGTATCAATATGACGTTTTTGTTGCAGCGAATGCCTAAATTTGTAAGCCAATTGCACAAGCAGTAAATTACCTTACTGGGGGTGTTCCTTACACCAACAGCTCCAGGTTGCCAGATTGCATTGAATTTTACAGAAAATGAATGCTGCAGATTGAAAATGAAAGGTAATTATTTTTAAAGTGGTACTAAAGGCTTGAATGTTTTTTTCTAAAATAGTAAAAGAGGTTTATACTTGCCTGCTTTGTGCAATATTACCTCTTCTTCTGGAGTGCCCATTCTAGCACTCTCCACTCCTCCATTTCTCCATCTACCCCCATAGCAAGCTGTTTTTCTATGGGAGCACACGTGTGGGTGTGCTAATGAGTCAGGCTGTGTGCGTCCATAGACACACACGTGTTGCTCGGCCTTGCCCCCTACTAACTATTCACAGGATTTGACTGGCAGCAGCAACACTGCTGCCTCTGTGCCTGTGAGAGCGGGGAGAGAGACCAGATCTGTTGCAGATGTTGCCCCCCCCCCCCCAACCTCCAGTGAAAGGGCACAATTTCTCCAAATGACACCAACAATTGGGCCCAATGACACCAATGATGGGGTACAACTCTTTTCATTGACACCAATGATGGGGCACAGTTCCTCCCACTGACACCAAGAACTGGGACAAATGATGGGGCACAATTTCTTCCACTGACACCAAAGATGGGGCACAATTCCCCCACTGATACCAACTACGGGGCACAATTCCTCTCAATGACACCAACAATTAGGCCAATGACACCAATGATGGGGCATGAATCCTCCCAATGACACCAGTGATGGGGTACAATCCCTTCCACTAAAACCAATGATGGAGCACAATTCCTCCCACTGACACCAAAGATGAGACCTTTTCTGATCCCAATGGCCACAGTCCGGCCCCCCTAAAGTCTGAAGAACAGTAAGCTGGCCCTTTGTTTAGATAGATTGGAGACCCCTGCCATATTGCATTGAATTCTACAGCAACTGCAGATTGAAAAGCAAAGGTAATTTATATTAACATTCAATTACAACATGGATTGTGTAGCAGTTGTATATGCTTTTTTTTTTTTTTTTTTTTTTTTTTTTTATATTTGCTGTATTTTTTTTTTTCCATGAACGTGGAATTACCCTTTAAAAAGTCTACACACCCCTGTTAAAATGTCAGGTTTCTGTGATGTCACAAAAAAATGAGACAAAGATAAATCATTTCAGAACTTTTTCCAGGTTTCTTTAATGAAAAAAATGAGACAAAGATAAATCATTTCAAACTTTTTCCATCTTTAATGTGACCCATAAACTGTAAAACTCAATTGAAAAACAAACTGAAATCTTTTAGGGAGGGGAAGTAAAAATAAAAAAAAATAAAATAATGTGGTTGCATAAGTGTGCACACCCTCTTTATAACTTTGTAGCTGTGTTCAGAATTAAGCAATCACACTAAAACTGATGTTAAATAGGAGTCAGTACACACCTGCTATCATTTAAAGTGCCCCTGATTAACCCCAAATAAAGTTCAGCTGTTCTAGTAGGTCTTTCCTGACATTTTCTTAGTCGCATCCTACAGCAAAAGCCATGGTCCGCAGAGAGCTTCCAAAGCATCAGAGGGATCTCAGTGTTAAAAGGTATCAGTCAGGAGAAGGGTACAAAAGAATTTCCAAGGCATCAGATATGCTGAGGAACACAGTGAAGACCGTCATCATCAAGTGGAGAAAATTATGGCACAACAGTGACATTACTAAGAACTGGACGTCCCTCCAAAATTGATGAAAAGACGAGAAGAAAACTGGCCAGGGAGGCTGCCAAGAGGCCTACAGCAACATTAAAGGAGCTGCAGGAATATCTGGCAAGTACTGCTGTGTGGTACATGTGACATTAATCACCCATATTCTTCATATGTCTGGGCTATGGGGTAGAGTGGCAAGATGGGAGCCTTTTCTTAAGAAGAAAAAAATCCAAGCCCGGTTACATTTTGCAAAAACACATCTGAAGTCTCCCAAAAGCATGTGGGAAAAATGTGTTATGGTCTGATGAAAACCAAGGTTGAACTTTTTGGCCATAATTCCAAAAGATATGTTTGGCGCAAAAACAACACTGCACATCACCAAAAGAACACCATACCCACTGTGAAGCATGGTGGTGGCAGCATCATGCTTTGGGGCTGTTTTTCTTCAGCTGGAACAGGGGCCTTAGTCAAGGTAGAGGGAATTATGAACAGTTCCAAATATCAGTCAATATTGGCACAAAACCTTCAGGCTTCTGCTAGAAAGCTGAACATGAAGAGAAACTTCATCTTTCATCATGACAACGACCCAAAGCATACATCCAAATCAACAAAGGAATGGCTTCACCAGAAGAAGATTAAAGTTTTGGAATGGCCCAGCCAGAGCCCAGACCTGAATCCCATTGAAAATCTGTGGGGTGATCTGAAGAGGGCTGTGCACAGGAGATGCCCTCGCAATCTGACAGATTTGGAGTGTTTTTGCAAAGAAGAGTGGGCAAATATTGCCAAGTCAAGATGTGCCATGCTGATAGACTCATACCCAAAAAAGACTGAGTGCTGTAATAAAATCAAAAGGTGCTTCAACAAAGTATTAGTTTAAGGGTGTGCACACTTATGCAACCATATTATTTTATTTTTTTATTTTTACTTCCCTCCACCTAAAAGATTTCAGTTTGTTGTTCAACTGAGTTGTACAGTTTATAGGTCACATTAAAGGTGGAAAAAGTTCTGAAATGATTTATCTTTGTCTCATTTTTTTTACATCACAGAAACCTGACATTTTAACAGGGGTGTGTAGACTTTTTATAACTTCCAATAAATTGCTATAGTATTATACGATCGAAAATTCGGCCAGCAAAAGACCGATGAGAGCCTTTAATCAGAAAGTGCGACAGTGTGTATGCTCCATCGGACTTTTGCTGGCACAATTCCAGCCATCAAAAGATTGAGAACATGTTATCAATTTTTTGGTTGTAA
>CM053027.1:555792424-555829760 GCA_028564925.1 Lithobates sylvaticus
TGAGCCCTCTGATACTTTTATGAGGCTTCCCTGTGTTCCAGAAACGCTGGCGGGAGATCAAGACAGATTCTTGGATGCCTTTCAGAAAGGAGAAAAGTGCAGCTAATCAGTTCTAAGTCTCTGACCCTAAAAGAATACGTTGCTACAGCAATAAGAAGATACCGAACCTCCTAGTGGTTCTCAATGACAACCCTAATCAAAAGAAGCTGATGGAATAACGTGAGCAAGGAAAAAAAAGGTCACCCTTGTGCAGGGTAGAAGATTGTCACCAAAGTTTTCGGCAAAGTATCAATATGATGTCTGGCCTCCAAGTGGCCACATAATGATGTTTTCAGAGTTTTTATGTAGCAGCGGCTCTCTGATGTATGTTGTTGGACCAATGCCATCAACGCTGATAGGCTGTTTATAGCAGTTTTATACTGCTTGTGTTTTGTCAAGATGCCATTTACAGTTTATTATTTGTCGCTAAAGCCCGATGGAAATATTTTTATACTGTAGATCAAAAGAAGGTCTCAGTCCACTGATGTTTAAAATGATGGCTGTAGTAAGAATGAATAAGTGTAAAGCCTCAGAGCAGTGTCTGAACAAGGGCAGGGGCTGAATTCAAATGAAATAACATTTGGCGTGTTTGTTTGTTATGTTACTTTATTGTTTAGTTTGGCATAGAGTTGGGAAGGATACATTTACCTTTGGGGTGTGTGCCCCCAATGGGGAGATTTCCCTCACTTCCTGCCAAGAAAGCAAGTGGGAAATCTCTCCAGTAGGTGAAGACTGGAACATAACACTTTTTTCACTAAAATTGGGAAGGGTCAGAACCTCTGTCAGGTTGTTATTACTATGGCTATCTTTCCCAATGACATCCTTTCCTCTGTAGCGGCCATGACCCTCAATGGGGCGGCCTTGACTTTTGGGCTTACTGGTTACCTCCGTTTGGCTTGTTCTTCCATGTCCAGGGGTTCCCAGGGTTAGTACCCAACAACTTCGGACGCTGACACCATAAAAGTCCTTTTAGAAGGTTTTTATTTGCAGGGGTAACATCCAACAAACACAGCCTCATATGGGAACAGAGGGCAAGGGTGCAGAAACTCAGGCACACTGAACTGCTGACAAGCGAAAAGTCTTAACACAAACCCAGAAAGTAGCCACTCACAGCTGGGCGCTTGAAAGCTGAACAAATCTCTAGCCAGAGATTATGGCAGTCAGCAATTTGATCCGGAAACTTGCAAAGTCTCTGACATTGAATAAAGTCTCAACCGAGAATGAAATAGGAACCTTTTCTCAGTACCTGAAATGGTTTCTGTCTCCTTGGCAGTACTGTGAAACTGTGGATTCTTTAGTATCCTTGACAACCCAGCAACCAGGCACTTCTTGGGATGCCCGCTTGTTGGCCCTCCTCCGAAGAGTCCTCCCCGGTCGCTTACACAAGCTGCGATGCCCCTCCAAGTTGAGAGCGCACCCGGACACCTTAAATCCTCCCTTAGTTACCGCGCCTTGGACCAGCCGGTTCCGAGACTTGGGAACAGATGGATCCTTGGCCCCAGACCAAGCGGGTCTGTGGGGCTAATCAGAATGACCATGTTGCGGGATGGCAAATGCTCCCGGGCCCAGGACCCCTAGCGGGGCTACCCCGGTCCAGATTCAGGAACAGGCAGCTAAGGCCGAACCCCGAACACGTGACTTCAACACCTTAGGTACCCTTCCCCAGACTCCTCAGCGGGGCCAGATGCACCCACTGATTGGCTCCTGGGAATGCTGATACTCAAAACGTCCAACCAGGCCTGGTTCTGAATAATCAAAGGAGGAACAGCGCCAAGTTGTAATAGTGTATATCTATCCCAATCTATAAGCTTGTGTATATATATATATATATATATATATATATATATATATATATATATATATATATATATATATATATATATATATATATATATATATATATATATATATATATATATATATCTAGTAAATCTATACACCAACAACAATATGAGATAATACACATATATAGGAAGTGTTAAAGTTCATATGGTGATGATCCTGGTCAAAACACTATATATAAAGTCCTGTAATGGCAAAAATGTCACAGATGAGTCGTGGAAATGCACTGCAAAGATGAATCGCTTTAAAAACAAATCCCCTGGCCGATCGGATACTGGAGCCCGTCCTCCTTAGTCTTATCGTGGTGACGTCACTGCGTGCCTTCCCAGACCAGTTTCGACACAGATGTCGTCTTCAATGGGGAAGTATCCGACCGGCCGGCGGATTTGTTTTTAAAGCGGTCCAAACGGAGATTGATTGTAAGTGTTTACTATTTTGTTTTAATAACTTTCTGAAACGGAATTATACTATGGGCGGCTATTCTCTCCTTTCCTAAATGTGTTGCCACTGAGTTAAGAGAGGTTTAAAGGCATCTACACTCTACATTGGTTGTGTTGTGGATCGGGAGGAGGAGATCCAGGGATATCCCTAGCACTCTGCAGATCGCTGTATTTCTGTGATGAGAATATGACACCACTTGTTTATCACTGCTGGAGGCTATAATCCAAGAAAGAGGAAATCAGCTTGCTGACTGCTTTCAATACAGAGCTTTATATGCTCTACCATCTGGTAAGCGCATATATACCTTTGGTGGAGGGTCCGTTTGCACAAATTGCATATACAAGTCACTGTGGTGCAGGATTTTAAATCAGATCTGGATGCATGCAGGGTCACCATTCATCTATGCAGTGCATTTTCACGACTCATCTGTGACATTTTTGCCATTACAGGACTTTATATATAGTGTTTTGACCAGTATCATCACCATATGAACTTTAACACTTCCTATATATGTGTATTATCTCATATTGCTGTTGGTGTATAGATTTACTATATATATATATATATATATATATATATACATACATACACACAAGCGTATAGATTGGGATAGATATACACTATTACAACTTGGCGCTGTTCCTTCTTTGATTATTATTGTTCCAGTGTGTGTATCCCACCTTGAGCAGCAGCCTTCTCTTTAATTTTTTAATTGTTTGATTAGCTATAAGCGCGGTTTTATTCTTTCCATAAGGCCTGGTTCTGAGCCTGCACTTAAGTGTACCCATGACCAGGCAGAACCCTAGTACAGCCCAGCCAAACTGATGCCAAAGTTAACCTACACAATTAACCCTCAGAACCCCATTACTGTTCTGAGTAAAAAAAAAAACGAAATTTCACACATAGTAAAAGTGTCGCCGCTACACCCATTTTTTGTCCTGCTGTTACAGAGACAAAAAGTGGGCTGAAATCTCCCCAGTGGGAGACATGGACAGTAATTAAAAGATGGCCGGGGGCCATTATCAAAAGGATAATGCACAAGGCTTATGCACCCTCTTTTTATTTATTCCTTTTTTGACTGCTAGGATACCCCTATCCTTGAGGGCAGCAAGGCCCGAGACATTATTTATCCTGAACTATAGATCACCTGATCAACACACTTGTGTGCAAGAGTATTTGTTTGCTGCTTTAGCTAACACTACCTCCCCTCTCCATGCCTAGCAATTCATTTGTCCTTTCACAGTTCCACGGAGCTGTGTCCCATGGACATACCTGAGGCGCCGATATGTACATGCTTAGACGGTGTTGTCAGAGCTCTCTGGCTATGTCTCACAGGGGCCGGTCTTCCTCATGTTGCCTCCTTCCCTATATCCCTATATCACTATATCCCACAGAAGAACCCACTGGAACTGCTAAAACTGGAAGCTGCTGGCTTGCTGACCCGGCCCTTCTCTTATCGAGCTACTGGAAGGTCTTAGTGCCTTAATGTTTTAGACAGTCTGTGTTGATTAACCTTACTGCTGATTTCTTCCAGGATATTAGAGTTATGGATGTTTGTTCCATACTACTGTTGTGCTCAATCTCCATGTCATACAATGAAAGTTGATTTTACTGTTAACAATGTTACATGCATCCTGGCCATTCACACCTGCACACGGTTAAATGGGTGAACTGGGCCGGATGCGGATGGCTTGCCCTTACCCTCTTTAAATCAGAGGGAGCGAGGACTTCATCCTTGAATCCGGAGCAGGGGGGGGGGGGGGCTACACCCCTTGTATGGAGGTGGTCGGAGGAGTGGGCTGACCTATCCCACCATCGGGCCGCCGGGATACACTGCGTTTCCGTTGGTGTATGTTTCTTCAACATGGAGCCCCCTTTCTCCTACCCATGGTACTGATTCCTACTGTGGACTAATATGCGATTAATGAGGAGACTAAATTGTACCATATCTCTCATACCTGAGATCTCCATGGCACACATTTCTGTTTGGTCAGTCCACCTGTTACCTAATAGACTCCCTCCCTATCGTGATCGAGAAGGGAGTGTTTAACTACTTAGCTACCCACTGTAAAGCATCCGCTACTTGATTAAATGGTGACATGGTGGGAAGATGCGCTACTACCTGTGGGGTTGGGGGTTCTGCAGTGTCTGTCTCTTGCCATCAGTCGACCACATCCCCCCTTCTTGTTTTAGGGGGGTGGTGGGCTGGGGACAAGACGTGGACGTCGCTGACCCCTACCCTCTAAAAATTCCTCAGTACATATCGGGCTGCTGTTAATGTTTTTGCTTGATGTTTAATTGATCTATATTGGATTGTCTTATTTTGTCTGGGGTATTATGGGGTGAGCTAGGGATGCTCTCCCAGAGCCTACTCTATCCACTCCGCCACATAGGCCAACACATGAACCCTCCGACTAAGGTTGGAGTGCTTGTGTGTTTTCTGTGTATTGGTGTTAACCAATCTTAGTTTATAAGGTGTAGTGAGTGACGGACTGTGTCCCCATCTCTCATTCCCTTCCTCCCTCTTGACTCCTTCACTCTCACTTTCCCTCCTTCCCCTCCCCCAGTTGGCAATGGATAAATTAAAGATGGTCTCCCTCAAAGCTAAAGGTCTGAATATACCCGAGAAAATAAAAATGCTATTACATGATCTGAAAGCCTCTCATGCTGATATAGCATTTATACAAGAGATCCACTTCAGAGATGACAGGCTGCCCATGCTCAAAAACAGATTCTACCCTCTGACCTATCATTCTACTAACAGGACTGCTAAATCTAAGGGTGTTTCTATTCTATTGCCTGGTAAACTTCCATGGACTTGCAGTGAGACTTTGCTGGATGCGGGGGGGGCGCTTTACGTTCATAAAAGGCCTGCTTGGTGGAATACGCTTGACATTGGCGACAATTTATGAGCCCAACAATCACGGATATCTTTGTCTGTCAAATTCTAACCAAACTGCTAGACTTTAAAGAAGGTCAATTGGTCCTAGGCGGAGACTTCAACGTCCCCCTGACCCCTACAGTAGAGACACCTCCTCGGGCCCATCCTCTGTCCCTATTGGCTCCCACAAACGAATTACATAATCTATACACAAAGCCCAGCTGGTCGATGTATGGCGGCTTCAACACTCAGGAGAAAGACTACACATTCTACTCTTCCCCCCACAAAAGTTTACTCCAGAATAGATTTTTTCCTGATCCCTCATGGTCAGCTACATACGGTTTGCGAAACCACCATTGGTTTTATTATGTGGTCCGACCATGCTCCCATTTCATTGACATATGCCCTATCGAGCACCACCCCCCAGGTGACCCGCATATGGAAGCTAAACTAAAGCCTCTTACAAGTGCCAGAGATACTCACAGAAATCACTAAAGAACTACCTTTATATTTTCAGACAAACCGTACACGGGACAGTGACCCAGGCATACTGTGGGAAGCCCACAAGACAGTTATTTGGGGCATCCTTATTAAACACGGCTCCAGACTGAAACAAGAAAGAGAGAAACAATTAACTCTGCTCCTGGCCAAACTTCAAACTACTGAATCCCAGCATAAACATGCCCCCTCTACTACTCTGGAACATGAACTCACCTCTCTCCGCAACCAAATTAATGACCTACTACTATACAAAGAAAAGGGCGAAAACTGCGCTTAGACAATAAATAATAATAATAAAGAAAAGATTATATACATCTACATATAAGTGATAAACAATAAAAGTAGCAGCTTAATGTGAGATATACACAAAAAACTTACACGAAAGAGAAGCTGCGCTATACGCGAGTGCTAGAAATAATCTCTAGGCAAAAATATTACCGTATAACACGCACCCCAAGTTTAGGAGGGCATTTTAAGGAAAAAAAGGTTTTAGGAGGGAAGTTTAGGGAAAAAAAAAAAAAGGTACATTTAAGCGTCATTTGCAGGCTTGCCCAGTGTCATTTGCAGCTTGCCAGCGTCATTTGTAGCCCTGCCCACGTTTTAAATTTCCCGCCGCTGAGACAGACCACGCGAGCGCCGCCGAAAAAGACCGAAGCGCCGACTGTTCGGCTCCGCTCGCAGTCCCGCCTCCCTGCTGTTTCGGGAGCGAGCGCAGGGAGGCGGGACTGCGAGCGGAGCCGAACAGTTGGCTCTGTCTTTTTTGTCACTTTTTTTTGGGGGATCGGCGTATAACACGCACCCACGACTTTCCCACGATTTTAAGGGGGAAAAAGTGCGTGTTATATGCTGATAAATACGGTAATTACTGAATAATTTGACTAACAAAATATTTAGGTGAACTAAGGTGAATATAACTTTAGTGACCACAAAAATAGAATCAATCATATGATTGTTGTGTATAACAGTCCCACATGAATGTCCATATAAAAAATATTTATAAATATAAAGTGACAAAAAATCTTCTATGTAATCCTGAAGTAGTAGACACTAATGGAAAACCAGAGAAATATTGAATGAAGAGAATGTACCACCAACTCCCGCATTCAATGCTTACCAGAAAGTAAGCCAATATGTACAGTTGGCTTAAACCCAGCCGGGGCCTTTTGGGGAAGCGAATAAAACAGCAAAAAGCGAAAATCCTGTGGTCATTCCAGCAAACCCAAACTTCTTACTTGACCCAGAGGAGAGAAAACAGAGCATAGTGGACTATGTCTAAGCTGGTTTATCAAGTTAAAAAGTAATGCACTTACATTAAAAGCGATATAGTGAAGCATATGCTTCACTATATCGCATTTAATGTAAGTGCATTACTTTTTAACTTAATAAACCAGCTTAGACGTATTCCACTATGGTCTGTTTTCTCTCCTCTGGGTCAAATATGTATTGCCATATCTGAGAAAACCGGACACTTGTCGGTAGAGAGGACTAATCAGCATTGATTCCTACGACATATCCATGTGATGAGCTATCTACCCAGGAGATCTTTTTTGCAACAAATAAGCTTGCCATCTGGTAAGAAGCCCCACAGTGTGGTGCTGGGACACTTTTGTGCTATTGCGTCTGGATCACTGTTTTTTTGTTCCCTTATTGTTTCTCCTAAAAGGCCCAGGCTGGGTTTAAGCCAACTGCATATTTTTGGCTTACTCTCTGGTAAGCATTGAATCTGGGAGGTGGTGGTGTAGGAACACTTTCCCCTTCATTCTTCCGTTTGACCACTGGGTGTGATTTTCCCCTCTCTTTCTTTTTGCAATTAATGCTTGTTCACTTTGTAAGTGTACACACATATGTTTTTTTATTTTTTATTTACTTTATATATACGCTATATTACGCTATGTATGTTTCCTGCCTTTTTTTGAATTACCACGTATGCTGAGCCAAAGTTTGGGTTTGCTGGAATGACCACAGGATTTTCGCTTTTTGCTGTTTTATTCGCTTCCCCAAAAGGCCCCGGCTGGGTTTAAGCCAACTGTACATATTGGCTTACTTTCTGGTAAGCATTGAATCTGGGAGTTGGTGGTGCATATACATTCTCTTCATTCAATATTTCTCTGGTTTTCCATTAGTGTCACTACTTCAGGATTACATAGAAGATTTTTTGTCACTTTATATTTATAAATATTTTTTATAATTTCATTATATGGACATTCATGTGGGACTGTTATACATAACAATCATATGATTGATTCTATTTTTGTGGTCACTAAAGTTATATTCACCTTAGTTCATCTACATATTTTTTTAGTCAAATTATTCAGTAATTAATATTTTTGCCTAGAGATTATTTCTAGCACTCCCGTATAGCGCAGCTTCTCTTTCGTGTACTATACAAAGCCAAGGCGGAATTGCAGAAATGCCGAAAAATCATCTACGAATACGGAGACAAATGCGTGAAAAACTCTAGCTAGGTCGGTTAGTGAACATAAACTCCAATCTTATATACCCCCCATTATGTCCTCAAATGCTCAAAAGACCACCCTACCCACGCATATCTCTGGGACTTCTACGCTTCTCTTTACAACCTACCCACTGTATCGAGTTCTCAAACCCTAATAGACGAGTACATTAACTCGTCTCAGATGCCCACACTTTCGCCTGAACTTAGTGCAGAACTGGATGCACCGATAAGACTAGAAAAGCTAGAACTGGCTGTGGGCTCAGGGACAACCGGGAAAGGCCCCTAGCCCAGACGGCTTTACTCTCCAATATTATCGAACATTGCTCCCTATCTTAGGCCCTTACATGGTAGATTTTTTCAATGATCTTGGAACTGACGCGGTCCTCCCTAGATATACTTTGAAGGCGCATGTTTCCGTCATCTCAAAGGAAGGCAAGGACCCAACATCGTGCAGCAGTTATAGGTTGATCTCTCTTCTGAACACTGACCTCAAAACTGTTCACTAAAATCCTTGTGACCCGCTTGGCCAGTCACTTACAAGACCTGATCAACTTGGACCAGGTGGGCTTCATCCCCGCTAGGGAAGCAAGAGACAACACATGTTAACGGTCCTTCGACACCTTGGTCTTGGGGAAACTATCATCAATTGGATTACTAAAGTTTACTCCAATCCTACAGCTCAGGTTAAAGCCAATGGAGTTCTATCTGACCCTTTCCCCATTACGAGCGGCACTAGACAGGGTTGTCCGTTGTCCCCCCCTGTTATTCGCTCTGTCACTGGAACCATTCCTTAGCAGAATCCGCTTGAACCCGGGTATTCAGGGTTTATCTATTGGAGATGCTCAGTACAAAATCTCAGCATATGCAGATGATTTGTTCTTTTCCCTGAAAAATCCTGCCATATCGCTCCCTAATCTTCTATGCGAATTTGAAAACTACGGATTTCTCTCCAATTTAAAAATACATTTTCAGAAATGGGGATCGGGATACCTCCTACCCTTCTATCTGCACTACAGTCAAGATTTAACTTCAAAAAGGACGGCAAGGCTTTAAAGTACATGGGTACTTACATCCCTACAAATATATTGTGGACGTTCAAACTCAATTTCCCACCTCTGTTGACTAGAACTCGTGCATTACCGGAGACCTGGCACAAGGGCCTGCACTAATGGTTTGGTAGAAGTTACCCTTTTGAAAATGTGTATTCTACCAAAATTTCTTTATATATTCCAAGCCTTACCAATAAGAATACCCATGGCTTACTTTAAACAGGTTAATTTGTTTTTCATCGGCTGGGCGTACAAAAAAAAATCACGCCTCCCTCTCCATTTACTATCACTATCCAAACAAAATGGTGGTCTAGCCCTTCCTGATATTCGAAAATATTACCAAGCAACTCATCTTGGTAGGATCATTGACTGGTGTTGTCACAGCCGATCCAAATTATGGGCTCAAATAGAGCAGGCCCAAATAAACATTCCACTATCGGAGGATTTGTGGTGCTATGACCACCTCCAGCTACCATTGGAATCTCACCCCTTAGTGGGAACAACACTCCGCATAAGTTCACGGGTCAGCGAACACCACTCTCTTTTCTCCCCAGACTCCCCGCAGTTCCCTATTATGGGAACCCCGCGATTCTCCCCTGGCCTTTGCCCCATACATTTCGGAACCTACAAAAGTTGGGCAAAACCCAGGCATCCCGTTTTCTAACGCACGGCAGGTAGCCTTCTATAGAGGAAATGATGGCGGAATCGGGCCCCATTAAATTGCCCTTCAGGCCAGCACTCCAGCTGTGACACTTCAACACCCTACCTAACTTAGAGATTCAGCCGTCCTCTGATGACATTTAAGGAATACTGCTCCGAAGAGGGCACTCTAACACGAGTTCTATCGAAAATGTACTCCTTATTAAACTGTCCGGCTATTCCACCACATTTACCGTTCTTGGATAAACAGGATTTACAGCGTAAACTTACGCCTGCCCAAATACAACACATACTCAGATTTGCCTTGAAATCATCGGTCTGTACGAAAATCCAAGAGACCAACTATAAACTTCTGACAAGATGGTACCTCACCCCTTACCTCCTACATCAGTATTACCCCGACACTACTGATCGTTGTTGGCAATGCCAGGGAGACAGAGGAACGCTGTTCCACATATTTTGGTGATGCCCTAAATTAACTCTCTTCTGGGCAACAGTCAGAGACGTTACTCAAAAATTCACGTAATACAAGGTTCCTGGTGACACGGCCTTTTTCTTACTACATGTCTCCAACATCTCTGCCAAACGCTATCAAAAATCTATTATACAACACCTCCTAAAACGCTGCTAAGTCCTGCATCCCGCTCAACTGGAAGAAATAACTGCCGCCAACTGTGGTTGACTGGCTACATAAGGTGGAAGATGTTAGTAGAATGGAGGACTTGGTATTAACTTCGCAACACCAGCAGGAAAAATACTCTAAAACTTGGAGACTTTGGAAGCAGTTTGTCTTTTCTGCAGAGGTACGACCCTTCTTGGAACATGATGTCACACATGAACGCAATTCCCCGAACACCTTGGCTACCTGGAACCAACGCTACCCAGACCCCCCACGCCCTCTACATTCCTTTTCCCTTCTTTTCTCCCCTCCCCCTCTCCTTTCTTTTCCTTCTCTTTCCTTTGCCTGTCCCTCTCTTCAGTTCATTTCTTTTGATCGTAGAATATAGGAAACGGGCGGCTTCGCATCTAACTCCTTAGTTCACTTTTCGTTACTTCTAGTAGACAGCAGACAGTAGAATCTGTTAGATTGCCTCTTTGTATTTCCATTGTCACTTTTTAAGGATGTTTGTTTCGGAATCTATATAATATTCATATTGCTATCTGATATACGTGTTTGTACCTGTTTCTCTCACTGACTATATGTACTGGATGTAATGACCTGTTTTCGCCTGTTGTGGGTGTTAATAGATATTATATTTGAAAAAAATAAAAAAAAACATAGCCAAAGTAATTACTCTTCCCAGTTTTATCCAAAACACAAAAAAAGTTTCAGCCAGAGTTGTGCTTTGATTGTATGCAGGTGATACAGACTGCAACAGTCTCAAATCCCACTGCTGCCATCAACATGATGGCAAGTGTCCAAATCCACAGCTGCCACCAGAATGTGATGATTACGCTCTTAGCTAAATGATTTTAAAATATAATTTTAATGAAAAAGACAATAAGAAAGACTTTTAAAGAAAATATATTACAAAAACAGATAATAGCAACAGTAAAAAAATAAAAACAAACAAACAAAACATTACTAAAAGTGAAAAGTACTTAAAGTGGAGTTCCAGGCAAAAAGAAAACAAATTTTTGGAAAAAAAATGTTTGATTTTTTTGTATTTTTTCGTTGGGACCTCTGTCCCATGTCACCGTGGCAAGGTATGTCACTTCCGCAGTTGCATCCGGCCCTCCTCCTCCCCCCAGAAGACAGCAGGACCATTCAGAAAGAGCAGCGCAACTCATGCATGCGCAGTAGGAAACTGTATGTGAAGCCTGAAGGCTTCACTGCCAGTTTCCCTTACTTGCAATGCCGGGGGCCAGCACCCGAAGCCGCTAGACAGATCAGCTTGGGGTGCCGACATTGCGGGCTCCCTGGACAGGTAAGTGTCCTTATATTAAAAGTCAGCAGATACAGTATTTCTAACGGCTGACTTTTAATTTTTTTTTTTTCCCCAGGCTGGAACTCCGCTTCAAAGTATTTGTAAACGATCACCTTGTAAAACAACCCATTCCATTTAAAACAGAAATGAAAGGCAAAACATTTTTTGTATAGACATAAAATACATGGGAAACACTTTTTTTCCCCCTTTTTCATAAAGTGATAATAAAAAATATAAATCGCTGTTCTCGGCTGCATAACAGCTAGGGGAGGAGAAACAGCAGTACACTGGCCTTCCCAGTAAATGGCTGTGCAGGGGGCATGTCTGGACAAGTTTGATCATTGGAGGAGAGCAGGCTGGGTTCCGAGTATAGCTAGAGAACTGACCACGCTGGGCTCTCATGTCTAGTGTGGTCAGTTTTTAATAGGAAAGCAGGAGGGACTGGCAGGAACACCAAGGATTTTACACAAAGGAAGCAATACAGGGGGACAGGAAACTTTTTCATACAAGTACAAGGTACAACAGGCACATATCAGGAATATGAAATGTTGGATTTACATATGCTTTAAAAGCGGATTGAAACTTACCTTTTCTTCAACAGTCCCTGTCCCTCGCCAACATCCTCTGCTGGGTGCTGGTCTTTGACAGACTTAATTGGTTGGCACGGGATGACACGGTAAGCAGTCACAGCTGGCTGCCCACAGTTAGTATGCTGGTGCCAAGGACCACAGTGAAGAAACCGGCCGAATAAGGAGATAGTTGGGTCCTGGTAAGTGTACTATTATTAAAAGTCAGAAGCTAAAGTTCTTGTAGCTGCTGACTTTTAATTTTTGAACTTTAGATTGGACAACCGCTTTAATGCAATTGATTTGTTTGCTGTATGTTATAGCATGGGCGTGTTTGTTATTCCCTTATACATATTGGTAACACATGTTACAGTACAAATGTCATCTTATCATAAAAAAGGTTATGGGTTGTGTGTCTCTATGCTTTACTTTGCTGAGAAATCCCTTTGAAAAACACCCCCTAGCATTTCTGGCCACGGCCAGGGGCATATCCACCACAAGGCAAACAAGGCATTTGCCTTGGGTGCCATTTTTCAGGGGGAGGGCGTCGCCCCCAGACAGAAGGGACACTATGCGGACTGCAGAAGATCCCAATATGTGGCACTTGGGCGAATCATGTCTCAGGGTCTAATGAGCTGTTCACTGTGAATGGCTGCAGCTTCCTCATTATACCTGGAGACAAGAACGGTATACCACGGCACCTGCTTTACATTTGCAAATGTCCCGGCTCACGATCTGTACAGCTACCCTATGCCTCGGAGCTGCATGCCGCGTTCTTCTGCACCTCCCCAGGGGGCCGTCCACCAGCCTGACTGCTGCAAAGGAGAACTGGGGGCTTCGGTAATAACAACTGGGGAAAAAGGCAGCTCCAAGTCATACTGGAGCCCTCAGCTCACCATGTGACTGGGTCAGAAGCACAGAGCAGCCAGTGAATCGCCTGCATGCTAGACAGGTAAGAGGGTTAATAACACTGTTCTATAGTCCTATCTGAGCTACCTGACTTACACACAACAGTAATACCAGAGACTGCATGTTACTACCCCACAGTCCACTAGAGACACCGCATAGCCACTAGAGACCCCGCATAGCCACTAGAGACCACGCATAGCCACCAGAGACCCCGCATAGCCACCAGAGACCCCGCATAGCCACCAGAGACCCCGCATAGCCACCAGAGACCCCGCATAGCCACCAGCTAAAAAAAAAAAAGAACATACTGTAGGCTACCCTTGCCCGATCAAACAGGAAGTTTTGGGGCTTGAGTTCAAAATGAATGGTACACTGGCAGAGGAACCCCCTGCAGGCCTTGGAGTCCCCAGAGTAATGGTACAGAGCTGGTAAATGCAAAGGGTTTGTGACTGTGACTGGAACAGAAACGGCCACAGATTGCGTTTGAGGTTGTCGAACCGGGGGTTCTAAGGAGGCCTAAAGCTGTTCAAATCGGGAAGCCAAATCCTGAAGGAATCGCATCACCTGGGTCTGTTTAGATTCCTGGGTCTCGAGTCTGCGGACTATGCCCTGCAGTTGATCATCGGCGGGTAGTGGCACATCAGCCGGGTCCATGCCCCGAGCAAACTGTCAGATCATCTGAGGCCAGATGACAGATGCACAACACGGGGGTTAAGAGCGCATCGCTAAGGTTGTGGACCCTTCGGCTGACTGCTCCAGAAAGAGCTCTGGGTGGTTCAGGAAAGCAGCTCCACCTGAGCACCGACATGGATCAAACAGGGAGCTAGAGCATAGGATTCCCCAGGGCGTGGAGTCTAAGAGCCAGCAGGTTTTCACCAGAGCCTCTGATAGTGAGGATGGACTTTGCTGCAGCTGACTCCAGGACGTGGCCCCCCCCCCCCAGGGTCTCCCAGCTCATGCTCACGGCTTGCTCTAGTGGATGGAGAGGAAGCAGCAATCCAGGGAAACAAGGAATGGTCAGGAGGACAAGCCAAGGGTCGGGGCAACAAGCAGACAGGGATGGTCAGGAGAACACGCCAAATTTGGTACACAAAATCGACCGTAAAGCACACGGCAAGAAACACACAGGGAAGTCTTAATACACTATTACTCAGGCGAGTTAAAGCGGAGTTCCACACAGATTTTATATTTTTTTTGGCAATCCGTTCTGCTACACTGCATTAAATACTTTAATGCGTGTGATTAATAAAATCGCCATTCAATTCGTGGATTTATAATTTACTCACGTTTGTTTTCTGCATTTCAGAGCACTTCCATCTTCACTGTGGGCATGTGAAGCCAACTAGGAGTCTGTTCCGGGATAAGGTGCTGCTGGCTATCCAGCATGCACCTCCCGATCTTGCGCGTGCGCAGTATACACAGGGCGATGCAATCCTGCGGCGATGCCCACTGACTCCTGGGAACGATGACAAACATCTCCCAGGAGCCAAGGCCCGGCAGGATATGACGTACGGCGGTGCAGCCGAGAAGAGGCAGATTACAAGGGACAGCATAGCAACAAGGCACACACAGTAAGTAAAAAAATAAATAAAAAATATGCTAAATGTTGTTAGACTTGCAGCAAGGGACTCATTCAGATAAAGTTTAAAAATATGGGTGGAACTCTGCTTTAAGTAGTGTTTCCTGTTAGAGGCTGGGGTGGAGCCATGCGGAGAGAAGATGACTTAACCACTTCCGCCCTGGAACATTTGGCTGCTCAATGACCAGGCCATTTTCTGCAATTCGGCCTTGCTTTGATTTAACTGACAATTGCGCGGTTGTGCGGCGCTGCACCCAAACAAAATTGATGTCTTTTTTCCCCCACAAATAGAGCTTTCTTTTGGTGGTATTTGATCATCTCTGCAGTTTTTCTTTTATGCGCTATAAACAAAAAATAGCGAAAATTTTGAAGAAAAAAACCCCACAATATTTTGTACTTTTTGCTGTAATAAATATCCCTATTTTTTTTTTTTTTAAAAAAGCGAATTTTGCCTCAGTTTAGGCCGATATGTATTCTTCTACATATTTTTGGTTATAAAAATCGCAATAAGTGTATACTGATTGGTTTGCACAAAAGTTATAGCATCTACAAAATAGGGGATAGATTTATAGCATTTTTATTTATTTTTTTACTTGTAATGGCGATGATCTGCGATTTTTATCGGGACTGCAACATTATGGCGGACACGGACACTTTTGACACATTTTTGGGACCGCTGAGGTCTCCCAGAAGTGGCTTCCAAGATTTGACTTTTTTTTTTTTTTTTTTGACCCCCCCCCCTGTTTTGGCTATTTTTTGTTTTATATTTTTATTTTTTGTTTGGGTTTATTGCCTACCTATGATCTCTCGTGCTATTTCCTTAAGGCTTCGGCATAGCTCCAGGACTTCTTAAACTTTCTTCATCCCTCCCATTTAGTTCTCATATCCTCCCTTTCCTCTGCCCCACTATTTACCAGGCACTCCAAAGTATAGGTTTTTTCTACCGCATCAACCCATTCCCAGAGAGGCGGACTCTCGTGGTCCCTCCATCTTCTGGGGATCACTCGTTTCGCTGCGTTAAGCAAGTGCGGAACTAGTGATCCTTTATATTGCCTGGATCCTTCCAATATGGCATGCATCAGCACTACCCAAGGGTCGTCTTTTACCACGACTTTAGTTATCTCCTCTATGCATTTTAAGATAGATTTCCAGAATTTTTTAATTTTTGGACAATCCCACCATAAGTGGCCCATGGTTCCTCTCTTTTTACAGCCTCTCCAACAGTCCGCTGAGACTCCTGGCTGGAATCTATTTATTTTGTCCGGGGTTAAATACCAACCGGACAGGCACTTGTAATTAATTTCTGCGGTTCCGACGTCGACTGCCGAGCTATGAGTAAGTTGAAGTATTTTCTTAATTAACCCCGTGTGTATTGGTGTGCCTAACTCCCTTTCCCATTTCTTGAGGAACGGCGGCACCCCCAGTCCGTCCTTCAACAGCAGAAATTTATATATTTTTGTGATTTTTTTTTGGTGTTTTCTGCTGTAAAAATACGTTCCATCACCGTGAGGTCCTCCCGTCCCCTCAAGGGGGGAGGGATCGAACCAACAAAGTGACATAACTGCAGGTACCGCCATCCGTCAATCGTGAATAAATCTTTTTTTTTTTTTTTTTTTTTTTTTTTTTGTAAATCTTGGATAGCCAAGATTTTCCCCCTGCTTATTAAATCTCCTAGGCGTGAGTTATCATTTTTTATCCATTCCCCTCCTAAATCCTTTCTACCTGGAGGAAAAAGGTTGTTTTCTTTTAATGCAATTAAGGGTGAATTAAATTTCAATTTTAAATTCTTGTGCAATTTGTCCCAAACTTTAAAAGTGTTTCTAGTGATTAAATGTGTTTTTTCTCCTAGCATTCTATATTTGGGGGGATTCCAAATTATTTTCCCCAACTGTGCTTCGCTAAGTGCTTCCTCTAAACGTACCCACCTCTTTAAACCGTGTGTCTTCCCCCATTCTGGTATTCTTAATAAAACTGTTGCATAATAATAGTTGACAATATCGGGTACCGCTAGGCCACCCTGGCTTTTGTCCAATTTTAAAGTTTGAAGTGAGATTCTATGTTTCTTCTGTTGCCACACAAAGTTCATGATAATAGTTTTTAATTTCCTCAAGTATTGTTCTGGTAAAGAAATTGGGATCATCTGAAACTTGTAAGTTATCAGCGGGAGAATCATCATTTTGACAGCATTGATACGGCCGAGCCATGAAATTGGTCTAGTTTTAAACTCTTGGCATTTTTTTTTAACTTTGTCTAGGAGAGGAATATAGTTAGCCCTGTACATTTTCCCTATGGTGTTGGTCAATTCGACCCCTAAATATTTAATTTGTTTCTTCCATGGGAAATTGTACTCTCTCATCAAGTCCTGTTTCTCTGTCTTATTGATGTTAATACTTAGTATGAAGGTTTTTACTTGGTTGATCTTGAAATTGGAGATCTCGCCGTACGCGCCAATATTCTTCAGAATGTTGGGCAATGATTTCTGAGGGGAACTTACATAGAAAAGAACATCATCGGCAAATGCCGCAAGTTTGTGTTCCCCCCCCCCCCCCCCCCCGCCGAGCAGCCCTCGATGCCCGCGTTTCCCCTTATTGTTGCCAAAAGGGGTTCCAGGGAGAGGACGAAGAGGAGAGGGGAAAGGGGGCAGCCCTGTCTTGTCCCATTATGCATTTCGAAAAGGGAAGATACAGTGCCATTCACCTTGATGTTGGCTTTTGGATGACTATAGAGGACTCTTATTTTCTGGATGATTTTCGGTCCAAATCCCATGGCCTCTAGGGTCTTAAACAGGAACCCCCAGTCTACTCGGTCAAACGCTTTTTCTGCGTCAATAGACAATAGTAGACTGGGGGTTCGTACATCCCTCATTCTTTGCATCACTAATAGAGTTTGAACGCTGTTGTCTCTGCCTTCTCTGCCCGGCGTGAATCCCACTTGGTCCGGGTGTATCAACGTACCCAGGCATCCCTTAATACGCTCAGCCAAGATCTTGGCGTAGAGCTTCGTTTCAAAATTTAACAGAGATATCGGTCTATACCCTGCACACGTCGAACCATCCTTCCCTTCCTTACGCAAGACCGTGATTGTTGCTGATAAGGAGGCCTCGCTCATACCGAACTCTGAGCCAAGGCCGTTCATATAGCTGAGAAGTCTGGGTATTAGGATCTCTCTGTAGGTTTTGTAGTATAGAGCCGTAAACCCATCGGGGCCTGGGCTCTTGCCCATTGGCGAATTGTTTAAGGCTCTCGAGATTTCCTCCTCCGTAATGGGTCTTTCCAACAACTCCTTTTCCTCTAATCCCAGGGACTGCAGTTTAGCCCCTCTCAAGAAATTGTCGATTTTATCTCTGCTCCCCCCATTTTTTCCGCTACTCTTTTGCCCAACAGAATAAAGCTCCTCATAGAAATCCCTGAACGTCGACGCTATATCTTTTGAGAGAAACCTCACCTCTCCTTTTTTTTTTATAATTTTTTCTATAAAGTTTTTAGACTTATTTTTTTGTAGCATCCTTGCCAGTAGTTTGCCTGATTTGTTTCCCCAGATATAGCGATCTTTGGCAATTCTGTTAAAAACGTGTTTAGCTTCCTGCTCTGCCAGTTCTTTTAGCTCATCCCTCTTGAGGGTTATTTCTTGGAGTGTTGCCTGGTTCTGAGTAGGGTCGCCCTTATGTTTATGTTCTAATGTTTTTATATCATTTATCAGGTCCTGTATTTTTCTAGTTCTTTCTTTTTTTTTCCAGGAGGCCTTCGAAATCAATACCCCCCTGATGAAGACCTTATGGGCGTCCCAGAGGCTTGACCCCTTTACCTCCCCGTTATCATTTATCCTAAAGAACCATTCAAGTTCCTTTTTAACACTTTCCCGAATCTCGTTGTCCCTTTATAACTCTTCATTTAGCTTCCAACCGCAACTCGGTTGTTTATGTTCTGGGATATTTAATTTCATGCTCACTGGGGCATGGTCTGAAAGTGTCGCTATCTCAACCTTGGTGTCCGTCACCCTCTCTAGTAGTCCATGGTCCACTAAAATATAGTCCAGTCTCGAGTACGTCTTGTGCACAGGGGAGAAAAAAGTATAATCTCTAATCTGTGGATGCTGCATTCTCCAGACGTCCACCAGTTGTTCAGAGAACATCTTTTTCTTTAAGAGTTTCAATTGAGCACTTCCTGTCCCCTGTGCACAAGACGTACTATCCATATCCGGGTCCAGGGTAAGGTTTAGGTCCCCCATCAGAATCAAGTAGCCCTTTCTAAAGGATCTCAACCTGGCAAGGATCGCAGTCATGTAGTCAGGGGATCTTATGTTAGGTGCGTAGATATTTGCTAAGGTGTAGGTTGTCCCGTAGAGGGTACCCCTCAAAAAGAGGAACCTTCCCTCCGGTTCCGCCTTCCTGTCTTCTAGATTGAATTGCAAATCTTCCGCCAACCCTATGGCCACCCCTCTGGTTCTGCTCGAGATTGTGTCACTGTAGTACCAAGTGGGGTGGGTTTTTGAAAACAGTTTAATATTCGATGTGAGAGAGAGGTGAGTCTCCTGTAAAAAAAACAGGCTAGCTCCATATCTCTTCAGCTCCTCCAGGACCCTATGCCTTTTACCTGGAGCATTCAGCCCTCTCACGTTATAAGTAAGACATTTGATTTCCGACATCCTATTTTTGTTGTCTTAGCCACAGCCACTCTGAAGCGACCCCCAGCGGCGGGGTCTCCCTCCCATACTCCTTTCTCCCTCCCATATATCTCGACACCCCCTCCCTTTCCTTGCCACTCTGACCCCCCTCCCTCCCATACCTCCCGCCCCCCCCCCGCCCCCCACTCCCTCTCTATCTCCCGTCCCCCCCCCCCTCTACCCCCCCCCTCTTACCCATTTCTGGGTCTCTGAGTTGAAGGGTGCCATCCTCTTGTCCTCCCCTAAACTCATGATCTCTGGAGAGGTAGGATTCTGAACCCGCCCTTGCGTAGATACCACCGGGCGCGAGAGCGGGCAAGCCCGCGAGGACCATGCAAACCCGGTCGGGTTGGCACCCCGTTTTGGGCTTGACCCCCCCCCCCCACCGCCCTCCCCCCCCAAACCCCCACGCCTCTCTAACTCTCACACATTGATTTTTAACTCATTTCCGCCCACCCCGGAAGGTCAGGAACCGAGATATCTAATTTCCTACAGAACTCCGTCAGCTCCTCTGGATGTCTCAATCTGGCCGATCGGCCCTCTTTTGTGCCTATCAGGCATGCCGGAAACCCCCAATTATATTTGAGGTTATTATTACGAAGGGACTCTAGTAGGGGTCTCTGCAACCTTCTCCTCTCGAGGGTCCTGGCTGATAAGTCGGCATAGATCTGGATTTCGGCTTCTTCGAACTTAAGAGGTGTCTTTCCTCTGATCTTATGCCATATTTCCTCCTCGTCTTTAAAGTGGCTAAATCGGACTATGACGTCTCGGGTTCTGCTTGACTCTGATTGATCTGTTCTGCCGATCCTATGTATTCTTTCTGTTTTGGGGAACTGATCTTCTCTTGTTCCGATTATGGGGGCAAAAATCTTCCTGATGGTTTTCTCCAGATCTTCCCCTCTGTGTTCGGGGATAGCTCGGACTCTCAGGTTTTCCCTTCTGTCTCGATTTTCCTGATCTTCAATGTTGTAAAGAGTATCTCTCTGGTGAGTTTGAATCTTCTTTAATTGCATCCTTAAATCTAGAATTTCTTGGTCCGTGTTGTCGGCCCTCTTCTCCATCCCCTCCACCCTGATTAACAAATGGCTCATATCATCTCTTAGTTTGTTAACTTCGGTTTTAAACACATTCTCCAGCCTCAGCATCATCTCCTCCATTTCCATTTTGGAGGGGGGTTGCGATCCCGTTGGCGGCTCATCCATTCTACTCGCGTCACCCTCACTTTCCATTGGAGATTCCGCCCTCGGTTGATCGTGGACTGTGTCTGATTTACGAGTTTTGCCCTTTCCCTTTTCCTTAGTAGCCTTTGGGGAGAGGTCAGGTCCTGACGCTGTCGGGCTGACGCCTTGTCTGAGATAATGTTTTATAGAGCTTGAATCGTTTTTTTGTGCTTTTGAGGCCCCTTTCTTAGGCAATTTGTTAGACTCTTTACTCATGATGTTTCTTTTCGTTCCTCTTATTCTTTTCCCCAGTTTAAAAACGTATCAGTCAAACGATCGCCCCTGTTGTTTATTTTGTTTTTTTTTTTTTTTTTTTTTTTTTAAGTATAGCTGCACTGCTCAAGGGGGCCTCCTTACGCTGGGTTTGTATATTCCAGACTGGATCAGATGACAGAGAAGCGAACTCCAAGATCTAACCTCGAGGGCTGGAAAGCAGGCTGGGGGGAATCCCCCTAGAGGCACCTCGCTGCTCCGTAGGGGGGACCTGGAAAAGCTCCCTCCTTCTCCTCGCCTGATGAAGGGTTTTTATTTTTATTTTTTTTTTTCCCTTTCTTTTGGCCTTTACCCAGCAAGAGGATCTAACCACTACTGAAATCACCTCTAGGCCCTATGACATTTCTGGGTTTTACAGCCCGGTGCTGTTGACCCTCCTGGCCGAGATGTTTAGGGCTCTTGTTCAAGAGAGGATATGGAGTGATTGATCTCCCCCGCACCCCAGCCCAGGAGATTCCCACCGCCAGACAACCCTCAGCTATTATAAGAAAGGTCCCAGACCAGCTTTCTCTCTACATTCCTGTTCTGGCTGGGTAGTAGAGATAGCCACTGAGATCGGGCCCCCATCCAAGGCCCTGCCTTGGCCTGCTCTGCTCCCACATGTCCGTTGCTTGAAGAGAGGACTTCCTGCTCTAACAAGCTAGGAGTTTTTCTTTCCTTTTCTTTCTTGGGAAAAAACACGCATTCAAAAATGCCCGCATACAGTCTGCGATACAATTTCACGCAATTATATAATTTTGGTGTGCCTGTGTTACTATTTGCTTCTCCCCAATGGTCCTGTTACCCCGTTAATGAGGGCTTTTGCGGAATAATTTTTGCCTGAAACGGCTAGGGCTCTGCCCTCTCCCCACCTGCCTGTTCAGCAAAGGCACCAGGGGACAGACCCACTTCACATGCAGAATTAGTGTAATTTGCCCACTATAAAGAAGTTCCGTACAGATTGGGTCTAAGATGAATCTCCATCCAGCTGATTTTAGCATACAAGTTTTGTCCCCGCTTCAGTCCCACTTTTAAGTAGTTTCTACTTGTTCGTCCAGCCGGGGGGGGGGGGGGGGGTTAAGCCACTGGGTTACTTATAGGCTTTTGGGATCAAATCCCGGGGTACACGTGGCGACTGTTCTAAGAGCAATTAAATGACGAATCAAGAGAAGCACTGACACGCATAAACCATCCATCCCGGTGTTTCCTCCTGTTTCCCCATATAACATTCCTTAACTTGAGACAATAGTCCGAATTTTCAAACTTTCCTCACATGCATAGGATTCTCCTCTCGCAGTGCAGTTATTCAGGCATAGTGAGCTATTTACCACAGTTCTTCGGAGGAGTTTGAGACATTTAAATATGGCTGTTGTCTTACCTTCTCCTAGACGATCTCTTTTCTGAAGCCTGATTTAAATAGCATACTCACAGACCGGGAGCATCGTTCCTGTTGGCTGTAGTTTCTTTCTGCTGCTTGTTTGTTTACTGACTGAGAGCTGAGGCCGTCAATGCGCTGAGACGGGCGGCAGGGGGGGGGGGGAGGGGGTGGGGGAGAGACAGCTGAGCCGTGATCGCGGGGGCGGCCCGTCACTACTGGAGCTGGAAATCGTAGCGGCGGCCGCCTTTTGCACTCCCCATACCCTGTCGGACCGGGCCACGATGTTCTGGGCTCCCTGGCTGGGCAGGGGATACGTCCTCCACGAGCTCTCACACGCTCGGCGGGGTGCCGGCGTTCTCCTCAGCCTCGCTCCTGTCCTCGCTGGCTGACGGGCTCAGGCCCCTCCCTCCATGCTGATCGTTACGTCAGCACGTCCATTCCCTCCATGTCTTTTTTAGCCACAAATAGAGCTTTCTTTTGGTAGTAATTGATCACTTCTGCGGTTTTTATTTTTTGCGATATAGACAAAAAAATTGCGACAATTTTGAAAAAAAAGCATTATTTTTTACTTTTTTCTATAATAAATATCCCCAAAAATATATATTTTTTTCCCTCAGTTTAGGCCGATACGTATTCTTCTACATATTTTTGGTAAAAAAAAAATTGCAATAAATGTTTATTGATTGGTTTACGCAAAAGTTATAGCGTTTACATATAGGGGATAGTTTTATGGCATTTTTATTAATAATTTTGTTTTATTAGTAATGACGGCGATCATCGATTTTTATCATGACTGCGACATTATGGCGGACAGATTGGACACTTTTGGCTCGATTTTGGGACCATTTATACAGCGATCAGTGCAATTAAAAATGCATTGATTACTGTGTAAATGTGACTGGCAGTGAAGGGGTTAACCACTAGATGGCACTGCAGGGGTTAAGTGTGTCCTAGGGAGTGATTCTAACTGTGGGGGGAGGGGCTGTGACATGTCACTGATCACCGCTCCCGGTCACAGGGAGCGGTGATTAGCGACAGTGTCACTAGGCAGAATGGGGAAATGCTTGTTTACATTAGCATTTCCCTGTTCTTTCTCTCCGTGAGACGATCGCGGGCATCCCCACGGACATCAAGTCCGTGGGACCCACGATTGCGTTCACGAAGCTCCCGCTTTTTTCTTCCAGCTCTTTTACTTGTGGTGGCCCGGGCTTCTGTCGCCGTCGCCTTCTTCCGCTTCTTGTTCTTCTTTCGATGTTGACTCGTCGATGTCTCCTCTTCAAATGGCTCTGTGTTGCGCTGCCAGTTATATAGGGACAAGGGGCGGGGTCACCGTCTCATGTCACATGGTGACCCCGCCCACATATGATGTCACAGTCCCGGAGGATGCTGGGACTGTGACATCATATGGGGCCGGGGTCACCGTGTGACATGAGCCGGTGGCTCCGCCCCTTGTCCCTGTATAACTGGCAGCGCAACACGGAGCCATTAGAAGAGGAGACAGCGACGAGTCAACATCGGAAGAAGAAAGAAGAAGAAGCATAAGAAGCAGAAGCAGAAGGCGACAGAAGCCCGGGCCACCGCAAGTAAAAGAGCTGGAAGAAGAAAGCGGAGGCCCGGCAAGAACAGAAGAGCGGGACAAGACCCCCGAAGTCGGAACAAGACCCCCAGATGGCGGTGACGAAGAAGAAAGCCGGGCTCCTCCGCTAGTAAAAAAAGCTAGCAGAAGATAGCGGAGGAGTCCGGCGAGAAGACCCCCCAAGACAGAAGAAGACCCCCAGAGCTGTGCAATAAAGTTTTTAAAAAAAATTGTGTTGTTTTTTTATTTACTTTTTTCCCTTAGGTGAATGGGTAGGGGTACATCGTACCCCATACTCATTCACATAGGGTGGGGGGGCCGGGATCTGGGGGCCCCCTTATTAAAGGGGGCTCCCGGATTCCGATAAGCCCCCCGCCCGCAGACCCCGACAACCAACGGCCAGTGTTGTCAGGAGGAGGCCCTTGTCCTCATCAACATGGGGACAAGGTGCTTTGGGGTGGGGGGGGCCCCCTTTCCCCAGGGCACCCCCCATGCTGAGGGCACGTGGCCTGGTACGGTTTAGGAGGGGGGGGGCGCTCGCTCGTCCCCACCCCTTTCCTTACCGGCCGGGCTGCGTGCTCGGATAAGGGTCTGATATGAATTTGGGGGGAACACCCACGCCATTTTTTCGGCGTAGGGATTCCCCTTTAAATCCATACCAGGTGACGGGGCTATCGAGGTGTCAATGTCGCCGGCATTGGCTTCCTTCGCTAGTCCCGTCTACCTGGAATCACGTTCAAAATCGTGTGTCGGCAAGTCCGTTCATTTCAAAAGTCCCACGGACTTCCGTCAAAACTCCGGCGGATTGTCCTGGCGTGTGTGGGCAAGTCCAAAGCCCGGCGGATTGTCCGGCGGACAATCCCGCCGGAAAGTCCGATCGCGTGTAAGCCGCATATCACTGACTTGCGAATTTTTGAGAAAGCAGAAACAAGCAGAACCTAATCTCCTGGAAACAAGTAATCAGACCTTTGCACAGTGGTCTGTTTACCTGATTTGCATGTACTTAATTCAGTGCCTCTCCCATGACAGCTTATTCAGTAGAAATTTAGTAAATAGTAGAGTAACTGCTTTTTTTTCTGTTTATATCTGCTGAAATCAATACCAATTAGGCAAAATCTTCTCACCAGTAAGACCCACTATGTCGACTCAAATCCCTGTGTGACTATTTGTTCCTAGTATATGCACAGAATATTGCATTATATTGCTAAAATGACCCATGTTGTGAGAAAGCAGACATATGTTGAACATAAGGTATCATATAAAGTCATGCAGAATGTGCTAAAAAATATTTTCACTAGGCCGGGGTGGCTGTTGAAGATGTAAACCCTTAATGAATGACATCTGTTAGAACACTTTAAATCATGAACAAAGTGCCATTTTTTTTTTTAAATGCGTGTTTTCATCACAGTGCTACTGATCCTTTTCAATCTATTTGCAACCACTTCCTGGCTACAGTACATGCACTCCACCAATGTGGGCATATAATTTATCAGTGTGCATCTCCTATTCTCAGAGAATAGGTGCAGGTAATCCCTGTGACGAACGCGGGTAGCGAATCCCTGCCCTCCTCACTAACTCGTGACAAAGGACCGGCCAATCTCACACCGCGCTGTCACTTACGTAACAATGCTACTCTCAGCTGCACCCGGCACAAAGATTTTCCAGCTTGTGGGACCACAATCTAGGTGCCAGCAGCCTGAGAGCGATTGTCACTGGGCTAATTCTGAGTCACCCCTATCCATCTCCAAGCACCATCCCTTGGTTCACCCCTACCCACCTCCCAGTACCGCCCTTTTTAGAGAATACAGAACCAAGTATAATTTTGTGGAAGTTAAAGTCATTTGTTTGGAATTTGCGAATGATAACAAGAAAAGCAGTAAAATAGATGCCCTGCAGCCAGTGACATTTCCCCCCCTCCACCAGCAACAATAGATCCCCAAAACAATAGACCCCCTCCAGTAACCATAGAGCTCCCAGCATCTATATACCCTCCAGAAACAATAGACCCCTCCCTCAACAGTAGATCTCTTCCAGCAACATAAAACCCATCCAGCAACAATAGATCCCACAGCAGCCAGTATCACTAGACCCTCCAGCAGGCAGCAAAAAATTGATCCCTGCCTCAACAGTAGATCCCAAGCAAAAACAATTGACTCCCCCAGCAACATAAGACCCCCGCAACAATAGATCTGACCCAGTCACAATAGATTCTCTAGCAGCCAGCATTATTAGACCATCCAGCACTCCCCACCACCTTTGCAATTACAGTTATGTCCATATATATTTGGACAGAGGCACAATGTTAGTATTTTTTCAGGTATTTACAAAAACATATTCAAGATATAGTTATATAATGGATATGGGCTGAAAGTGCACACTCTCAGGTTTAATGTGAGGGTATGTACATTCAAATAGGAGGAAGGGTTTAGGAATTAGAGCTCTTAAGAATAGCCACTCCCCCTTTTTTCAAGGGACTAAAAGTAATTGGACAATTGAATCAAACGCTGTTTCGTGGCCAGGTGTGGGCTATTTCTTCATCAATTAAAGCAGAGTTCCACCAATTTTTGAAAGGTGGTCTTGAACTAATGACCACTAGAGTTGAGCTGACACCTGGATGTTCGGGTTCGGCCGAACTTCGGAAAAAAGTCCGGGTTCGGGACCGAACTTGACCCCGAACTCCGAACCCCATTGAAGTCAATGGGACCCGGACTTTTGAACACTGAAATGGCTGTAAAAAAGTCATGGAAAGGGCTAGAGGGCTGCAAATGGCAACAAGATGTTGTTAAGAGCATGGCAAGTGATCTGCAAACAAATGTGGATGATAGGGAAATAACTTAAAATAACATAAAAAAATAAAAAATAAAAATAAAATGCTGGAGGCCCCCTTTCATAAACGCTCCTCATATTTTCAAAATTTATGATCTCGCCCTAAATGGGTGTTTTTGTCTATAGCAGAATACACGTACAGTGTCTAAAGCGTTTATGAACACGCAGAAAATGCTATTGGGGAAAGAAAAAAAAACACTTTATGAAAACAAAATTAAAAAAAAAACACTTTTTTTTGCAATGTTTTTCCAATATCAGAATACACGGATAGTGTCTACAGCGTGTATGTATGAACACGCAGAAAATGCTATTGGGGGGGGGAAAAAAAAACACATTGGGGGAAAAAAAAAACAAAAAATTAAATTTTTCCCATGATGCTCATGCACTCTGCAGTGTAGTTGAGCATCATGGGAAAAGAAGTTCCAAAACATCTGGGGTGCCAAGGTTCGCCATCACTGGTCTAAGGTTATCAGTGGTGTACCTAAAGGTTCAGTGGTGGGACCCTTACTCTTTAATATCTTTATAAATGATATTGGGTCTGGGATTAAAAGTAACATTTCTGTCTTTGCAGATGGCACCAAGCTATGCAGTGGAATAACGTCCTTACAAGCCAACCTCAATGCTCTGTCTTATTGGGCAACTAAGTGCCAAATGAGGTTTAATGTTGATAAAGGTAAAGTTATGCACTTGGGGGCTAAGAATATGCATGTATCATACATACTAGGGGGAGTACAATTGGGAGAATCAATGGTGGAGAAGGATCTGGGGGTTTTGGTAGATCACAAGCTCAATAATAGCATGCAATGCCAAGCTGTGGTTTCCAAAGCAAACAAAGTCCTTTCTTGTATTAAGAGAGGTATGGACTCGAGAGAGAGAGAGATATCATTTAGCCCCTGTTCAAATCATTAGTAAGACCTCATCTGGAATATGCAGTTCAGTTTTGGGCACCGGTTCTCAAAAAGGATATTGGGGAACTGGAGAAAGTGCAGAGAAGGGCAACCAAACTGATAAGGGGCATGGAGGAGCTCAGCTATGAGGAAAGATTAGAGGAACTGAATTTATTCACTCTTGATAAGAGGAGATTAAGGGGGGATATGATCAATATGTACAAATACAATAGTGGTCCATATAGTGAACTTGGTATTGAGTTATTCACTTTAGGGTCATCACAGAGGACAAGGGGGCACTCTTTACATCTAGAGGAAAAAAGATTTCATCTCCAAATACGGAAAGGATTCTTCACAGTAAGAGCTGTGACAATGTGGAATAGACTCCCTCCAGAGGTAGTTCTGGCAAGTTCAGTAGATTGCTTTTTGTGGGACTCCTGCTGTTTTATGCCCGCAAAGCCATAGCCCTTAGTTGGCGCAAACCAACTCCCCCTCCTCTCTCCCTGTGGAAACAGATCAAGAGCTGTGAAAATACGACAAGGTCTGGTCTAAGTGGCTGGCAGACTCCTCCTCTGCTTCAGAGGCCTCTCAGTAGAACCCACAACGAACAGTCCTCAAGCGGGTACCCGCTGTGCACAATGACGATACCAGATGTAGTACCAGCATATATTACTGCTAACTAAAGTAAACTAAGACCCTGGGAACTGTACCTCCATATGAGTAATTACAATCTATGCCACGTGCTTGCTAACTTATTTGACACAATTGTGATGCCTTGCTGACATGTATGACCAATGTATGTTTAACTGTTTGTTTTCCCCTTTTGTTTTTCTTTGTTATGTTCTTAATAATTCAATAAAAATATATTTAAAAAAAAAAAAAAAAAAGGGATTTTTTCTTAAATGTGCATAATATAACTGGGTACTAACATATACATGTAAAGTTGATCCAGGGAAAATCTGATTGCCTTTTGGGGGGATCAGGAAATAATTTTTTTTCCCCTGCTGTAGCAAATTGGAGAATGCTTTGTTGTTTTTTTACCTTCCTCTAGATCAACTGTGGGTGAAGAATTGTGTATATGGGATTGTATTATTATTATTTTTTTTTTTGGTTGCACTAGATAGACTTGTGTCTTTTTTCAACCTAACTATGTAACCCCTTGGATTAAAGCTGAAAGTCTGCACTTCAAATTAATTTGGATTGTTTCGTTTTGATTTTATTCTGGTGGCATACAGAGCCAAGAGTAGGAAAATTGTGCCTGTGTCCAAATATATATGGACCAAACTGTATATACTGTTCATTTAGTGTTGGAGATGCAGGAACTGCATTCCCCGCCATTCCTGCTGAAAAAAAGACCTGCCTAAAGGTAACATCAATGGACCATGCCTGTGTAATGTGTGTTAAAAACAGCTACTTTCAGACTCCATTGGAAGCCCCATGTAACAGAGTGACAATGCGGGAGTGCAAATGGGAAACAGAGATAGTTATGTCATACCACAAAAGATTAATCGTGGGATCACCAGTTCATCAGCAAAAATCATCTCATTAGAAGCTTCATATTTAAAAACGACTTTTGAAATTAAGTTCAAAATTATATGAGTTTTTATTGATTGGTTTTACATCTATTTTAAAGGTCTGATGAGTTCCTACAAACACAGACACAGCCCATTCACATACCTTTTTCTTTTTTTTTTTATATAAATGATGCTTTAGTTATTTAATAAATTCCAAAATGTTGTTTTGTCATGATCCTTTTGGGTGCCATTTGCATGGCCTAGTTTTACACAGGAGTCCTATGAATCACAAAGTTCCCTTAAAATTAGAATAATAGCTTCCCGTTTGTAGCAGTAAATAATTAATAATACACCCGTCTGTCCATATCTGACTCATGAATGCACAAGATGATTCCCTGCAGCTCTTGGAGCAGGCAAACATATTGCTTCTTATGTCCTCGCCATCTGTGCACTGCATCCTGCTATTCTTACCTGGCATTACATGCCAGCAGCAGGCAGAGATCTCGGCAGTGGGTATTTCCAAAAATGTGGAACATTATCACATCCTCACTGGAAGAAAGCAACAGTATAGGAATATTCCACATCTACAGGTCCTTCTCAAAAAATTAGCATATTGTGATAAAGTTCATTATTTTCTGTAATGTACTGATAAACATTAGACTTTCATATATTTTAGATTCATTACACACAACTGAAGTAGTTCAAGCCTTTTCTTGTTTTAATATTGATGATTTTGGCATACAGCTCATGAAAAACCAAAATTCCTATCTCAAAAAATTAGCATATTTCATCCGACCAATAAAGAAAAGTGTTTTTAATACAAAAAAAGTCAACCTTCAAATAATTATGTTCAGTTATGCACTCAATACTTGGTCGGGAATCCTTTTGCAGAAATGACTGCTTCAATGCGGCGTGGCATTGAGGCAATCAGCCTGTGGCACTGCTGAGGTGTTATGGAGGCCCAGGATGCTTCGATAGCGGCCTTAAGCTCATCCAGAGTGTTGGGTCTTGCGTCTCTCAACTTTCTCTTCCCAATATCCCACAGATTCTCTATGGGGTTCAGGTCAGGAGAGTTGGCAGGCCAATTGAGCACAGTAATACCATGGTCAGTAAACCATTTACCAGTGGTTTTTGCACTGTGAGCAGGTGCCAGGTCGTGCTGAAAAATGAAATCTTCATCTCCATAAAGATTTTCAGCAGATGGAAGCATGAAGTGCTCCAAAATCTCCTGATAGCTAGCTGTATTGACCCTGCCCTTGATAAACAGTGGACCAACACCAGCAGCTGACATGGCACCCCAGACCATCACTGACTGTGGGTACTTGAAACTGGACTTCAGGCATTTTGGCATTTCCCTCTCCCCAGTCTTCCTCCAGACTCTGGCACCTTGATTTCCGAATGACATGCAAAATTTGCTTTCATCCGAAAAAAGTACTTTGGACCACTGAGCAACAGTCCAGTGCTGCTTCTCTGTAGCCCAGGTCAGGCGCTTCTGCCGCTGTTTCTGGTTCAAAAGTGGCTTGACCTGGGGAATGCGGCACCTGTAGCCCATTTCCTGCACATGCCTGTTCACGGTGGCTCTGGATTTTTCTACTCCAGACTCAGTCCACTCCTTCCGCAGGTCCTCCAAGGTCTGGAATCGGTCCTTCTCCACAATCTTCCTCAGGGTCCGGTCACCTCTTCTCGTTTTCTGCCACACTTTTTCCTTCCCACAGACTTCCCACTGAGGTGCCTTGATACAGCACTCTGGGAACAGCCTATTCGTTCAGAAATTTCTTTCTGTGTCTTACCCTCTTGCTTGAGGGTGTCAATGATGGCCTTCTGGACAGCAGTCAGGTCGGCAGTCTTACCCATGATTGCGGTTTTGAGTAATGAACCAGGCTGGGAGTTTTTAAAAGCCTCAGGAACCTTTTGCAGGTATTTAGAGTTAATTAGTTGATTCAGATGATTAGGTTAATAGCTCGTTTAGAGAACCTTTTCATGATATGCTAATTTTTTGAGATAAGAATTTTGGGTTTTCATGAGCTGTATGCCAAAATCATCAATATTAAAACAAGAAAAGGCTTGAACTACTTCAGTTGTGTGTAATGAATCTAAAATATATGAAAGTCTAATGTTTATCAGTACATTACAGAAAATAATGAACTTTATCACAATATGCTAATTTTTTGAGAAGGACCTGTAATGTATTTAAGCAGGATCCTGTCACTTACGTCTATAAAAGTACAAGAGAGATTCTGTCCTTTGTAAGTGAATTGGATCAGTGGCTGCAGTTTTGCAGATCTTGCACTGGCATGTCAAAGGAGAATAAGCTGAGCTTTAGGCCCCTTTCACACTTTAAAGTCACGCGATTTTGCTGCGATTTTGCGGCATGCCTGTGTAAGTGGCATCAAAATTGGACCAAAGTAGTGCAGGGACTACTTTGAAGTCGTACTAATATGAATGGCTGTCATTGGAAATCATGGGGAACGACTTGTCATGCTACTTTGCAGTCCCAAATTGTGGGACAAGTCGTATAAGTGTGAAAGGGGCCTTAGGCTTTATCAGTTTAATGATCATTCTATGGTGCTCCTTGGGACAGAACAGTGCTTAAAGTAGAATTCCAGACAAAGCTTACATTTTTGTAATTGCTCCCTCCTCACTTCTAACACCTATGCTGACTAACCTGTATAAGAAAGATGCATGAAAGAAATAAACCAATAAAAGCCTGGCTGAGGCTCTACCACTCGATACAAATCAAAAAAGGTGAAATTCAATTAAGAATCTCTGAGGGGCAGCTTGGCATATATTCACCAATATAAACACCCTTTATTCATTAAATAAAGGAAGAAAAAAGAAACAAAAGTCACAACTAAATTAAGGTAATCACTCATAAAATACATAATTGGCCAATTATTAAAAACACCACAGCTGCACAGAAACACTACAGGGTACTTCAGAAAGAATGAAGGTAATGTTAGGGCCCATAATTTTATAAGTCTATGCTATGTCATATAAAGTTGTATTCTCAAATCAGTAGCTCCATAAAATCTCAGAGAAATAGCTGTATATTCCTTCATAAGTGGAAATGTATTCCAAACATCCAAAATTGGGCCTCAAAGTTGGGACCACCTGCCACAATTTAAACGTGCGCAGCATGTTTCATCATGGGGTCTATAATATGGCTGGAGGAGTCCAGGAGAGGGTTTATATTGCAAAGAGTCCATATACGTAAGATATAGTTCCAAAGTCAAAGTCCATCAGCAGTAGCATAGGCCCATGCAATGTATATTGGACCATTCAATCTCTCCTCTCCAGGCCACAGTCATATCATTAAAGTGGGATGCCCCTTAAAAAAAAAACAAAAAAAAAAACGAAGCCCCCCCTCATTCCCTGCTCGCGGCGCCGGCATTCTTACTGTGGGCTCCCGGCTGTGGCTTCACAGCCGGGCACCCACTGCGCATGCGCGAGCGGCGCCGCGCAGTCATCTGGGACCTGTCACGTGTCCCAGATGACTGACTGTGCCGAGGGGAAGTGATGTCACCAGCCCAGGCACTGAAGGAGGCAGACTACGAGGGACCCCCTAGCAACAGGCATTTAGAGTAAGTACATTTTTATTTATTTTTTCCAATAATTTGTTTTTTAATCTTTTTAGGAATTTTCAGCTAATGGGGGGGGGGGGGGGGGAAACACCACTTTAAAGTATAAAGTACATATCATGTATAGAGTGTAGCATACCATCCACAATGTGGCCACACAAACAGGGAGACACTAGCTCTTAGCTCACAGTCCACAACCAGGTAGCTGAAAAGTAAAGATACTTAGCCATGCAGGGTAGCAATGAGAGGTCCCATTTAGTGGTGATAATGCCTGAGGTTTCCATGAAGCTGGAAGAGCCTGTTTTTTTTATTGGTTTCTTTCTTTCAGATATAATTGACGCTGGCGGCTCCCTCTCCAATATTTATTTTGGCGTTTGTGATTTTTTTTTTTTTTTTTGTGAGAAAGCTGGTAGGACAGAGGACTTTCAAGACACCTTTTTTATTTCTAATGTGTTTCTAAGAAAGATGCACATACTTGCCTATTTTTAGCTCGCTCCGATCTGGTCACATGATCCAGTTTCCCTGTGTCAGCCAGTGATGGCTGCAGGGGAGAGGAGGGAGCGCCAACAGCAGATAGGCCGTAGGAAGTCTATGCGTGAAGATACCACTCCCAGGCATTGCCAGCCATTGTCAAGCGCTCTCTTCTCTGCCAGTGCCGGCTGCAGGGGAGATCACATGACCAGACCAGAGTGGCCTGAAAATAAGTAAGTATATACAGTACATCTTTCTTATATAGATTAGTCAGAATAGGGTGTTAGGAGGGAGCATTTTTAAGACAAGTTGGGTGGTAGCTTGGAATTCTACTATAAAGTGTATGCAAACCAAAAAACGAAAATTCATATAATTGCCTTCTTTAGGAACAGCACAATTCATATAATCCAGATTTTTTTTTTATAGGCTACATACCTGATAAAATCAGTCAGCGTCTTTGTATCTCTGGCACTTCCTGTTTTATGCTGACCACACTAACAATAGGGTACATTAAACATGCGGTCAGCCCTCCTATTCTGCCCTAAAAGTTTGACTGGCCGCACCGCCTATGCAGTGCCATGCTGCTGCAACTGTGGATGAAACCACGTCTTCCCCTCAGATCTGAACCACTGATCCCAGAGAGATTTTGGTTACATGACGATTGATTAAAAGAACTAAAAAAAAAAAAAAAAAAAAAAAAAAAAAAAGTTACCTTGGAGACTTTTCAGCTATAACAAAATTTTGTAATCGAATTCATCCTGCTCATAAGCTTACCTAATTTATGGCTCATAGCTTCACATATGCTTACAGCTGAACTCTGGGTAAGGAAACTTTCTTTAAATATATATTTTTTTTAAATATGAGCAACAAAAGCTATAAAACAAGATGCCTTTGTAAATTCACACATTACCTTTATAGAGTAGTGCTGGCATTATCATTGTGCTGCACATTGCCTGAACAGAGAGCAGAGCTGTGGGAGGGGCCCAGAGGCTCCACCCACTACAGGCTGCCTGTAGTGGACTACAGGAGAGGGCGGAGATAAGACCAGACTCCCTGCACAAGGAGAGAGAGCAGGAGTTTCTGGTCTTCATCGGAGGGAGTTCCAGCACAAAAGCGAAGTACAGGAGTTGATTCATGCTGTTTTTTTGCACTGATCTGAAAGAAATACACAAACAACACCATACTTTAAGTAAGAATGCATGTGTCTATTGTATTTAAAAAATATTTGTCCATCCTGGACTTCAGCTTTAAAAGAAACACTGTCGCTGCACCATGTTGCTCTGCATCTCTGCTTCCCAGACTTTGTTTGCTGCTCCCTGTCCCTGCTTTTGACATCAGTCAAAGGCCTGGCTGAGGCCGTTACACATACAGATTGTGTGAGGCTTCCTCAGTCCCAGACAGGATTTTGGCTGACCCTGGTGTCAGAGGGTGGGGGCAGCTGAGTGACACTTCATCCAATGTTGCCAGAGGTGAACAAAAACATTAGGTCTGTTTTCAGCTCAAAGGGCAGAAGAATGTGCAAACAAATGCAGCCTTACATATGCATAGGTGAGCACATCAACGTGGGATGTTATCCTAACAGGCATGGCGTGGTGACAGGGTCTTTTGAGTTTTAAGTCCACCAGGGGAAATATTGGGATGGAATTTATTTGCTCTCCTTGTGTGGGTTTGATTTCACAATCCAAGACATATCAGTAGGTACCGTAATTGGAATCCTCCCCAATTTCCCCTAATGAGCAAAGTGGGGACATTAGATTGTACGGTTCTTCAAGGCACGGGACGGTTGTTAATGGATCTGCGTACATTGGTCAAGAGCATAGTGGAGGGATTTATTGAATTATTTCCAATATTTATGTAGCCAAATTCCTCACCTATGATCGTTACCTATGGATAATGACTGAAAGAGTTCAATCATGGATGGGAAGATTTACAGTACTTCCCATGAAAGAGAAATTTAGTACTTAGTAGGTGATAAAATGTAATAGAGGCACTTTGAATTATAAATCAATAGTTGGCAAAGATGTTTCCACAGCTGCTCCAAGCCTATTCCTAATGTCTCAGTATTGGTGGCAACCTTTGTTCTAGTCTTTACAGTCTGTGATTCAAATTAGGAGTTGCAATACTGTCCAATGGAAAAAGACACACCGGTATGTCAGCGGTTAATGCAGAGGAGAGCACTGTATTTGATAAAGGTGGAAATACCCTGTAAAGGATTGATACCAGCTTCAAATGATGGGTTTACCTATTTGTCTCTTCCAACTGCTGTAGCATTTAGGCTGGATTCACACCTGAGCGTAGTGGGAACTTGTATTCCAGTTTGCATTTTTTTACGCTTTTTGGAGTGTTCCCGCTCCTCACGCATAGGGCAGCCCAATCTCTTGAATGGGCTGCCCTACTCACAACAAACGCTTTAAAGGGGTTGTAAAGGTTCATGTTTTTTCACCGTGAAAAAACACCTGTCAGTGACCGCCCCCCCCCCCCGTTTTACTTACCTTAACCCACAAACTTGTCCCACGGGGACATGCTCTCTCTCTGCCAGGGGTTCTCGGCTCTTGATTGGATAGATTGATAGCAGCGCAGCCATTGGCTCCCACTGCTGTCAATCAAATCCAATGACGCAGGGCCAAGTCCTGCATTCGGCGTCTATGGACTCTGCTGGACTCGGGAGAGCATCGCAAGGTATCCCCCCGGGAGAGCGCTTCTCCCAGGGGGTTACCTGCTGTGGGGAGGAGCCGCGAGATCCGCCGAGGGACCCAAGAAAAGCAGGTTCAGGGCCACTGTGTGCAAAACAAGCTGCACAGTGGAGGTAAGTATGATAGGTTTGTTTTTTTTTTGTTTTTTTTAAACCCAAACCTTTAGTGTCACTTTAATGAAGTCTCAAAACCTTTTTTGGAGCAGAGTGTGGCATGTTTTTTCACTGACAAAACAGTGTAACAAGCACACATCAAGTGAAGAGAAGGTGATGATCCTTAAACAAGAGAGAATCCTGCTCCACACCCAGTGTAAGTTATTACAACCTGCTTACCAGCTGTATATAACCACTAGACTAGATTATAGGTGGTCCGACTGGGCATAGGGAAATAGGTCCCCCCAGAACCATAAATACTCTCTTCAATTCCACCGCTCACATGGAACTCGGCGATAAAAAGAAAGCGCTTCCATAGTGCACCATATCAAACATTGATTTACTGATAAAAAGTAAAATGATTGCACTTACAGGAGATTCCAGAAAAAAACTGCATGACGGAACGTCCCTACACTCCTCTTGAGTGCGTTCGTCATATATCACTTCCTTCCAGTCTGGATACGGATATCAGATATTCCAACCGCTCCCAAGCACCAAACGAGACGACACTTGCTTAGTTGCTCAAACATGGACTGTTTTATTACAAAGCCAAGCTCACATTTATACAGAGTAGGAGAGGAGATCCCCCCTCCTGCTCATATTACTCTAACAATACACCTGTAACAACTTAACATAAACTAATTAACTAATCCCTTTAAGCAGCCGATGTGACTCATCAGGATTTCACTACAAGTCAGACTTGTTGTCACCGAGATAAACACAGTTGATTATAAATTATCATAATTACCACCACAAGACATTTCATCACAATAGCAGGAGACCACCAGTAACAGACGGACCGTCTCCTGTATTGTATAGAGGACAAGGTGATCAGCCATCTCAATTAACATCTTGAGTTCATGACATTAACATCTGACGGTGTGTGTCCCAACAGTCAGTCTCTTGCTAATGCCAAATACATATACAGAGTGTGTCTTGGGGGGCCAGCATGGACCTGAATCCAAGTAAAACCAGCTCAGCGGTCCCCAGGCATGCAGCTCACAAAGAGCACCGTTCCCCCAAATGCCAGGGCCCATAATCAGTTGTCAGGAGGCTCGCATTTAGTCCTCTCAAAAAGCCTGTGTCCCGGCTAGGTCTGTCACATTTCTCCCCTTTCGGCAGGAGACTAACACAGGAGGAGACCCCAGACGGGTTGACTCCGAAATTAGTCCATAGTTCCAGTCCTCTAATGCCTGTACCCACACAGTACCCCAAACAAATTGTTTCAAACAGAGCACTCACCCAGCCAACCTCTGCCTCTCTCAAAGAACATACAG